>JBBBDQ010000789.1:685000-952500 GCA_037127315.1 Ascarosepion bandense | reverse complement strand
TCCACTGGTTTAACATTTCTACGTATTATGCTTTTGAGAGTTTTTTCATTTTGTTTGTAATTATGTATTTGGTTGCAATAGTATAAGTTAATAGTGTTATGTTTATTTTGATGTAAACCATTATTAATATTATCAATATTGTTAGAGCTATTGTTAACTTTGTTGAGATACATTTTAATTTGCTGATCAATAACGGAGTTAGGAAATCCATTATTGACAAGTGTTTGCTTAATGTTGTCTAATTCTTTATAAAATATAGATTTGGAAGAAGATATCATTTGTGTGCATTGAAGTAAGTTTTTTATAACAGCTAACTTATATTGTTGGGGCATTCACTATTATAATTAAGAAGACATGAATTTATGCTAGTTGGTTTCCTATAGAGAAGTAGTAAATCTATGTGTGCTAAAATCAATGAATACATCAAGGAATGGGATTTTGTTATTAATATTAAGTTCTAATGTAAATTTGAGGACGGAGTGGCTTTCAAATTTGTTTTTAAGATATGATTGATTTGATTGATATTCTTAGCTAAAAACAAAGATGTCATCTATGTATCTTACATATATAGAGGGTTTATTGTTGTCATTAATTATTTTATTTTCTAAATTTGCCATAAAATAATTAGAAAAGAGGGGACCTAAGGGAGATCCCATCACAATAACATCTATTTGCGTATAAATATTGCCTAAGGGATCGTGAAAGAGTACTTGTGTGGTGCATGCTAATAATAGTTTTTTTAATATAGTGGGTTTAATATTGATTGATGGGAGAATAGCATGATTGTATACATCACAGATCATGATGTCAATCATTTCATGAATAGGAACATTAGTGAATAAGTTTTGGACATCCAAAGATGCAATTATTTGATTCTTAGGTTTAACGAAATGGAGAATCTCTAAAAATTCATCCGTGGAATTAATACTATATTTACCAGGAAGATAGGGAGTAATTAGTTAAGTGTTTTGGAAAGGTTATATATTGGTGTGGGTATTTGAGAAATGATAGGTCGGAGGGGATGATCTATTTTATGGATTTTTACATTTCCATAAAAGGTAGCCGGGCTGATAGTCACCTATAATCTTTTGAAGTTTATAGGATCCTATTTCAGCATTGTTTGCAGTAATAAACTTATTAATGTTTTTTAGGTTGGGTGGTGGTATTACTAGTTAATTTTTTAAATTTATTGTGATCGTCCAGAATAGCCTGTAATTTGGAGGGATATTCCTGTCTGTTTAAAATAACAAATGTATTGGTTTTATCGGCATGACGGATAACAATATTTTTGCTATTTTTTAGATGTGTGGCTACTTTTATGAGAGGCATATTTATAATATCATTAGGATTTTTATGGTAATGGTGTTTGATCAGTTCAGCTTTGAGTAAATCTTAAGCCTACCTGTGTAGTAATATGGTTGTCTTGTTTGAGTTGAAGTATTTGTTGGTATAAAGCTTCAATTTCCATTTGTTTAAACATTGAATTAGGTTTCTATGCGACATGAAAATTTGGTCCGAGATTAAGGAATTCTATTTCATCTGGAGTGAGTTGGTACCCAATAGGTTAATGAAGTTGTCATTGAGGTTTGGTAAAAGTATTTTTCCTTTATATAATTTGTTTAGCTTTTTTGAATGACTTGTTTATGGGATTCATGTTCCTTTTGTGTTGTATTGTATAATAAATCCAATATTTCCTTGAATTTTTCACTTGTGGTAGAAGACTGTAAGATTCCTTTAATATGTACAATTTCAGTATTGATTAATTGTAATTCCTGTTTGGCTGTGTGCATTTGATGTTTAATGAGATTCCATTGAAATTTCTTGGTGTTAGGATCATTTAATGCTGCGGCATCATGTCACTTAAATTTAGTGTATCGAGGCAGCAAATAATTTTCTAAACATATACTGTTAAATATAAGAGACAATGAATGTCTATTATGTTTAATCATGAGCCGTTCTAAACATCATATTTTGGCTTTAATTTCAGTTGAAAATAAAGACAAAAATTCTCCAAAATTTGGATAATTTTTTATTATTTGCTTCTAAGCTTTCAGCTCTCATGAGCCATCTTCAGAAAGGTTATTTAGATGGTAACACATACACACACACACATATATATATATATATATATATATATATATATATATATAAACACATACATATAAACACACACACACACACATATATCTATCTATCTATTTATTTATATACATATACATGTTCATTTCAATTGGTACAAAATTTTTACCGGAATAAGCATTTCTTTTAACTGAAGAGAAAAATAAATAAAATGATTAAGGATTTTACAGATGGAAGAAGTGAGGAGAGAGATCTACCATGCAGTGGGTTGACATGCTAGTATAAGTACACAATGACTTTATTTTATTGATGTACAAAGTTAAAATGTCCTGTCTTGCACTGTGTGATTGTAAATGATTTTACTGTAATTACTTCAATATAAATATTTCATGCGTATAATGGTACGCCTAACTCTAAGTTTAGATATGTTTTTCATGTATTTGGATGCACCTAATTATGTGCATGTTCCCAAGTATAATTATGAAGATATGTATTGTGTGTATATGGGTGCACCTAATTATAAGTTTATCTCATGTACAAGAGTGGACCTAATTATGTATATGTTTTTCCTGTAGATGAGATCACCTGATTGTATGTAGGTTGTGTTAATCTTGGATGTAGTCAATTGTGCATTCTTGAACGGATTATACTTTCATGTATTTATCATTTTACTCATATGTGTTAATATCAAGATCCGAATTATATTTGCTGGTATACATATATATGTGTGTGTGTGTGTGTGTGTGTGTGTGTGTGTGTGTGTGTAATGTTTGTTAAGATGTATGAATTGTGAAATATACCACCTCATTTGGGAGTGAAGAGTAGATGGATATGTGTACACAAGCATACATTGTCTTTATACATACAGGTATAAAAAAGTTGCTTTTATATATATATATATATATATATACTTACATACATCAGCTCCTCATAAATTTGTGAGTGTTTAAACACAATAATTATATGTGTATATAAATAGATGAATGTGTGTATGTAGAACATATTTGTATGTGCACACACATGCATATATGGGTGCGGGAGCATTTATGAGTAGATATACATGGGGATGTGTGTAAGTATGAAAATATATATGTAATTTGTGAGTATGTGTGAGAATTGTTAGCATACTTAAATATATGTAGCACTATTTACATGTGTGGAAATCCTGTCTTTATATGTGAGCATAAGTATAAACACAGTCGCATATGTATGCGCATATGTGGATATGAGTGAGTGTACATGGGTGTGTTAATTTGTGGGGTTACACATACATACGTATCCATAGAATTGGGAGTGGGTGTTTAATGACTTGGTGGTCAACATCTTTGTGACTGGTCTGGATACCCCCAACTGAGATACTAGCCAATGTCTCTGTCCTTAATCTTTTTTACTTATTTTTCTCTTCAGTTAAATGAAATGCTTATTGCAGTAAAAATTTTTGTACCAAATGGAAGGCATATTGTGTGGTCTGATGAAATGAGCTAATTTAGCTCAGCGAAATTAATTATAATTTATAACCAATTTAAATGAGGTGTTGAGTTTCCTTATATATATATATAATTTCAAGAAAATTATATAACAGAGAAATTGTTATTGGAAATTCTAAACATAAAAAATAAATTGTAAAGTAGAACTCTTTAACATTCTCATTTTATCTCATTTTTATTGATAAAAAGAAAAAAGAAAAGAGCATTAAATGAACAATTTCAGCAGGGGACATATTCAAAGATAGAAAAATAGATTCACAATTTAAAATTCATCACAATCTAAAATCAAAAAAATAAATAAATGGGCTAGAAAAATTTAAGGGTTAAAGAGTTAGTCTATAGGTAGTTATTTGTAATACTGTAGTTTTTGGAAAGAAAAGGCAGCATCTATAACACTGGGATTAGTATTTTATTATTAAATTAAAATTACTTAAATTTAAATTATAAAATTAACTTTAAAAAATTTAAAATTTAGACTTGTGGCGGCATTTGCTTATGAATTCCTCACGTAAATTTAAAAGTAGATTTTGATTAGGATACTTTATTATTTTAATTTTTTCAACTAAACATAGATTACATCTATCATAAAGGTTTCTGGGGATGCGGGCTGAGTCTATCAGTTCAAAACTATGGGGTTTAGACCTTCTTTCTTCATTTCTCATAATCTTTGGGAAAAGAATGTTTGAAATTTTAGATTGGGGTTTGAAAAGGAGTGCTTATGAGTATAGTAATGTTTAAATTCCTCTTTGGAAACACCGATATAAGTTTGATAATTTTTCATGTTGTTAGTTGGGAAGATTTGGGCTTGGTAGATTACCTGGGTAGATCAACACTTGCCTTTCACTGGACAGTTGTTTATAGATTACACAAATTTCAAATCCCTGTTTTGTGTTGGTATTATCTAAACTCTTTAAAATTTGATTGTTATGTAAACTGATAATATTGTCCATATTTTGAGTGCAGGAGTAGCTAATTTTTAGAGTATTTCTATTAGAGATTTTGTGTAGTGAATTGTGGCTATTGAAATGCTTATTTACTAGTTGAGAAAATATTTTCCTACATTAATATTAGTCTACAGAATTGAGGGTGGGTTTAAACCATATTACCTTCCTTTTTCTACATTTATTTTTAGTATTAGATGGTTCAGGATTAATAATTGGTTTTTCATGCATCAATTTATTCTTGTAACTGCTCTTCTTTTTTTTCATTGAAAATTTTGACGTTTGGATGATAAACGGTTAATTCTTGTGTTTATGATGTTGGGCATGTGTTTTATAATCGTTTTTGAGTGGTTAAAATAGATATTAATATAACTGGGGGTATTATTTTCCTTGAGATAAGGCTGGTTAGGTTAAGGGTCTAAGTCATTGACTATTTTACGGTTGGAGAAGACTTCAACTTTAAAGCCAAGAAAATTAAGGGCTTGAAGGTAAGAATGGATTTTCTAGCAGCTAAAAAAATATATATATATTCAGTCAGTGTGTATGCATACATACGTATGTGTGTGTGTATGGATGTATATATTTTAACTTTTCTCAATTAAGTACTTCACTCATAACATATGCCTGCTTTACAACTATCTATATTTTTATGAGTTCCTAAAACAGTTAATTTCTTGAGTTTATGTATATTATTTTTATTTTATTTTTATTTTTTTTTATATATTAAAATCTTTTTCTTTATTTATACCCCCTATCAATATCATACTTCTTTCTCTGTTCTTCCCTTTTATTCCTATAGTAGATTTTAACGTAAATTAATTTGATCTCAACAATATTCAGACCCTATAGTATTTTATTTTGAGTGTAAAAAATTTTTTGAAAAACTTTTGGCAAAGCCGAATATTATGTCATTGTTATCTATTTTCTCTTTCTCCTTTTTTATGTATCTATCCCTTTCTTTTTACCCTTCTTGGCTAACAATTATCTCTGCTTATCCAACATTTCACTTTTTTCTCTTTTTCATTTCACTCCCACTCTCTCCTATAAATTTTCCCCTTTTTACGTTTTTCTCCCCCCTCCCCAATTTCCCCCGCTTTCCTTTAGGCTTAATTCCACTTATTTTTTTTTCTTTACATATATGAAATCCTTAAATGTTCTTTTCAAAGATCAAGCTAGAATCCATTTCGCTCTCTTTGTTTTTCTTCCCTCCCTCTTCCCTACCCTCTGTAACAGCGTCTAGATGCCTATCTCCTAACATAATCTTTCCTCTCTTTTTATGCGTCCCCTCCCACTTTTCTTTCTTATTTCTTTCTCCTTATTTTTTAAGTGTATGAAAATCCTTTCGAATTTTCCATAATAAACGGTCGCTGACAAAGCGAATATACTTCGCAGAACGTGTAATTTTCGAAGTTTTATTTTAAATTGATATATATCTATATACCTACACACAGAGATGATATCATTTTTGAGTATCTATTTTGATCTTGTCAGATGGAGCTAAAGCATGTTTGCAAGCTAATTGTAAATTCTATTTTTAGGGATTTTTCAATCCTAAATGAGTAAAAAACTACGTTGGCTTTCTAGAGAGTAACATGCTTCTATGCCTACCGCAAAACAATTTAAGCTAGCCTTACAATCCATTTTTAATATAACAAGTTTAAATACTTACTGGTACCCCAAACATTGTGGCCTTCTGCATGCTTGACTAACCCAAATTACTATGGACACCTGCCATGAAACAATAAGCTATTTGGATGACTGTCGTTAGAGCAATGATTAGCAAGAATATTATAGTTCTTGTTAGTCTAGTACACTAAAGTACAGGAAAATCAGTTTTCACTGGGTACCCCATTTATGCTAGCCATATGCCAAGTTAAGATTAGTGAACAAAAATACCTCGAGCCACAGTTACAGATCTACGCAAATAAAAAAGAGTTAGAGAGAGACTTTTTTTCTTTTTAATTTTCTTAAAACGTAATGAAATTTATGGATTTTTACGTGCTATTGATTCAGATTAAGTAAGTCTATTCACGATGTCTTACATTTTTAGAATAGCAATACTGCTGTGTGTCAGTAATTTTTAATTTTTTTTAAATAAAAAGTTAGCAATGTGTAAAGTACAAGAGAACCTATTTTGACTTAAGATCAAAACTAGTAGCAATGAAACAACACGACAGAGTCGGGGAAACAATTGTCCCACTTACATTGACCTGATTTTCTCGCAATCGCCTCCCAAGACAACTAACTTTTTTCGGAGGTCTACGCATTCTCCATCTCAGAGAAACCCGAAAAATAATGTGCGAGTTTGCTACAAGTCTAAGAAAAAAAAAAAAAAAAAAAAATTATATATATAGATATATGAAGAATCTGGTACTGCAGACTTTAACTTTACATCTTTCCAACTCAAATTATTTCACCACCCCTTTCCACTTATTTAATTTTTATTTTTTAGCATGAAGATATTGTTTCAATCTTTTATTACTACAATACATCATCTACAAAATGATATAATTTTTAAAATTAAAAAAAAACAAAAACTAAAGACAAAAAGAGAAAGGGCAAAATAATGAAAAGTTGTGTAGTGTTTTCAGCAGGTAAGCACTTAGGTAGCCCATTTGAAAGAACATTGATGTTGAAATTCTTTTTCAGTATTGCGGTTTTTTTTTTTGTTTTTTTGTTAAACAAATCACAGGATTCATTTGTCCGGAAAAATAAATAACATTTCGATATTTTTATGATTCTTCTCCCTCTTAAAATTTTGAAATCCTTTTAAGGCCTAAAAAAAAAAAATATAAATAAATTTTCAAGATCGAAAAATGTTATTGTTTTAACAAAAACTGCCACTCGACTGGCATAGAAAAAAATTTGTCAGTACACTGAAACAAAAAATAAAATTACTGATTGCCGTTCACCACCCACTTGTCGCATTTCCTTGCTACAACTCTGGCTGGGGAAAAAATAAAATATCAAACTATTGATGACGCTTAATTTTTTTTTTTTACGTTTAGTTTCTTTTCAGAAATTATTTATCGTATTTTTAATTAATGTTTTCAAATTTTGAAGTTATCTCGCTGACTAATTTGTATCGAAACGAAAGCGTAAAACTAAAACACTTTTTTAACTTTGTGAGGGCCACAAATTAAAAATTAATAATAATAAAAAAAAAAAAATTCCAAAATATTAATAGACGAATAACACGAAACAAAGACATATAAAACCATAGAATTAACAATACAAATCAGAAAGGTTGTTTTATTAGTCATAGATACCACCAAAACATCGCGCGGACGTAGTAGTAGATACACTACTTGGCTTTTTAAAGACAATTAGGAATAAAAATAATATAATTTTGGAGCCGATTTCTTAGAAGAAAAAAAAAAGGTATAAAAATCACGAAGTCTAAGCCCAACAAAAAAAACTCACAACTGCAAACAAGGTTCACATCATTCTAGCTGTTGATATTCACTCTCCCATTCACGTTCACACGCAAAAAAAAGTAATGCTAAACTCAGCAGCATTGAGCAGACTACAAAGAGATTGCCTCATACGGTACCGCCGTTCACAATAAGAACTAAAAATCGTACCTATCTCTTTTACGTTACTACTATGCACACATACTATTTTTCACACAAACACACATGTAACCACATTTCACTGTTTTCACAAACGTACGCAATCTAAGAACTATAACAACAAAAAATAAATAAATAAATAAAACGATAGATTAACTGATTCAATAAACTAACCAATTTATTGTATTCTTGTTATTTGTTACTACGCTGTCTTTTCCTTCTGATTTTTTTTCTTTCAATGAAAGTCGTGGGATTCATTTAAACGATCAAATTACGAAAAGTCCTGCAATAATAATATTTTATTTTTATTGTATTGAAATTGAATGTATTGAATCCCGACTCTCCGATTTCTGGCTTTTTGATTTATCAAAAAAAAAAAAAAAAAAAAAAAAAAAACTTGAAAAAACTCGGAGAAGGATTCTTACAACTTTATATTTCTTTTAAAACCTAACCTCAAAATTTCAAAACCTAAAACATTATATAATCAGGGATAAAAAAAAAAAACAAAAAAACAAAACAAAACTCGTAATTTTTATTTTACAGTACAGTACACCAATTCAGTTCACAGAGGGTCGAAAGAAGGGGTGATAATTTGATGATAACGACAAACTTGTGACATTTGAATTCATGCAAAGTAAAGTGAGCGGTAACTGATAAGTGGGCGGCAACTAGCAACATTTCTTTAAAATAAAACTAAAAAACGAAAAAGCTGGTATAAAACTGGGTAAAAAAAAAAGACAAAAAACGAAAAAAAAACAAAAAAACAATTAAACTGAATTATCAAAAATTCATATAATAGTTATGAAATTGAAAACTAATCAATTTAAAAAAAATGTTTTCACTGTTTTATTTATTATTAAATAAAAAATGTATTACCTGCTGAATTTCTTTTGAAATTCAAAAACTAACCTAAAAAAGTAAAATAAAATGTTAAAGTTATAAATTCACAAATTTGTCTAAATAGCCTGCTAAATTACGGAAAAAATACACTTCTCTCCCATTATTTACTGAAAATCAAAGGAAAAAAAAGAAAGGTAAATATAAAAAATAAATAAAAATGTAAATTTTTAAAGCATCACTTAGAAAAGAATAAAAAAAACATTAATTTGAGATAAGAAAAAAAAAAAGGAAGAAAAATAACAACGAAAAAGTACTCTTTATCTTTTTAATAACATGTATGGACCCTTAAAAGATTAAAAATAAAATTAAATGCTGTTAATATTTTTATATCTTATTCTTATGAATTCAAAATTTACTTAGTTTTATTTTCGATTTAATTTAAATTGTTTAAATTTTTAAAATAAATAAGAAAATTTCAGGGTCGGTGCGTGTTTTTAAGTTGAAGAAATAAAAATTTGTAGTTTCTCTCTCAATGACCATCAGGAAATATTTTTTAGTAGGAGATAATAAATTTGCAATATTTTAATTGTAGAAAAAAATAAATCAAAAAATAACTTTGGGGCACTGATGACCTTGGATGATAAGAAATGGAGCTTCTGTTTGTTTGTTTTTTGTCTTAAAAATATCGAACTGAGTTTTCTGCCCACAACAATCCATCATTAAAAAAATCAAGCAATAAATGGAAATGTTGAATTTCGGGGTTGATACACGAAATAGTAAAAATCAACGTCTAAGAATGATAAAAAAAAAAATTATAAACAGAAATATAAGTCTCTTCTTACCTTAAACACATTTGGGTCGAAATCGCCTTCTTCCAGTGAGTTGTCTCCAAGACGATTTGCAGTTATAGTCGGACCAGAGTCATCTCCTGAATTATGACGTTTACCAGACGTTGTGTTACCCATTTGTCCTTTTTTTTAGCCCCCCACAATAATTCCTTTGTTAAGTTTAAATTACAACCATTCACTTAAAAATATTTCAGCAATAAAAAATAAAATTATCAATATAATGCAAATATTTTAGCTTACGTTCAAGAAATAAAATCTTTGTAGTAGTGATCGAAGGAGGCGAGCCATAAACTAGCTGAAACCAATTTAGTTGATTTCATGAAAGTGACAATGTGCGCTTGGATTAATAAAGTAAATGCTTCCAGTCTTTCTTAATAAAAATATAATGGCGAAGCGTGGTGAGCCAAAGAATCATGAGGCAAGCAAAACAATTTTTTCTACACCAGCAGACTTTGATATGACCAGTTCACCATTTGAAGGTAAGTTACGTCCCTTAGTATTAAAAGGGCCGTAATTTAGTTTAGAAGTTTTTTTTTCTTTTTCGAAAATAATAGAAATTCTGTAGTAAACTCGGTTTCTAGTACATTGCCAAGCGAAAGAAGGGTAAGAAAACTGTAGCCTTTTCTTTGGTTTAGAAACTAATTACTGGTTCTAATGATAAATATGCAACAATACAGTCTGCCCAGGTAGCAGACCTAATAGGTATTTATATTTTAGATATTTTAAGTAGATTTTTAGACCCTAAACTAATAGGCCTATATCGGGGATGATGGACTGATGTATTCCCAATTCCAATGGGCCTTACACTAATAGAATACATAAGAAAATTATCAGAACCCTAAATTTTCTAGGTTTTAAGGTTGAG
Organism: Ascarosepion bandense; assembly: GCA_037127315.1. Taxonomy (NCBI): domain Eukaryota; kingdom Metazoa; phylum Mollusca; class Cephalopoda; order Sepiida; family Sepiidae; genus Ascarosepion; species Ascarosepion bandense. The sequence goes on along the minus strand of JBBBDQ010000789.1, from coordinate 941,868 downwards.
GTTACTTCCAATCTCAAAATTGTAAACTATCTAGATCACCCTTAACTTAAATGATGGTTCCTACCAACCCTTTCTCAAAGAAAATAGTTCTCCCACCTAAATAGTTTATCCAACTACCCCAAGAATATTATAAGACAAATACCCAAGATAGTAAATAATAGTGTTAACCAATTATCATCCAATATAAAAATTTTCAACGCAAGTAAAGAAATTTACGATAAGGCCCTTCAGAAAAGCGGTTTTATTAACAAGTTAACATATGATAAGCCTGCTATAAATACAGAATCATCAAAAACTAAAAACACCCGAAAATGTAGAAAAAGGAAGATAATTTGGTTTAACCCTCCTTATTGTAAGCTAACTAATATAAATATTGGTAAGTATTTTCTCAGATTAATCGATAAACATTTTAATAATAATAATAATCCCTTAAATAAAATTTTTAATAAATTCACCCTAAAAATCAGTTACTCTTGCACCTCAAATATAGATGATATAATTAATTCCCATAATAGGCATATTTTAATGAACCTAAATAATACCGACGTTAAATCCGGAATTGTTGATAAATGTAATTGTAATTCTGTGGATACCTGCCCGGTGGAGGGCAAATGTAAATCCACCCAAGTAATTTATGAAGCCCGTATTTCTCCATCTAACAACAAAGACAATTACCGGATTTATTGACATGTTCGCGGGCCCTTTCAAACAGAGACTTTACAACCACAAGTACTCGTTTTCGAACCCTAACCAAAGATTCCAGACAGCACTATCACGTAGATTCTGGAAAATGAAGGAGGAAGGGCAGGACCCTATAATCAGCTGGAAATTAATAGGCTCAGCTTGTACCCTAAAAATTTTCGTGATAGGTGCTGTCTATGTTTATTAGAGAAGATTCTGATTTTGAAGTATCCTCATCAGGACTTACTTTTGAATCTAAGGAAGGAATTCATTAATAAGTGCCGTCATAGGGCGGATTTTAAAATTTAAATTTTAAATTTTAATTTTTAAAGTTTAAGTTTTTTAATTTTTTTAATTTTTAATTTTTAATTTTTAATTTTTCTTTTTATAATTTTTATGTATATGTGTATGTTAGTGTGTGTATGTGCATATTTGTATATATGTGTGTATATATGTATATATGTATGTGTGCATATATGTATTTATGTGTGAAAAAAATTTTTTTAGCTATTTAAATGCTCTTTTTTATAATATTCATTAATTTTATATTTTTTTATATGTATGTGTGTGTGTGTGCATATGTATAATGTATATATGTGTGTGTGTGTGTGTATGTATATGTGTGCATGTGTGTGTGTATACATATATATTGTGTGTGTGTGTGTGAATTTTTGTATATGTGTGTACACATATATGTGTGTATGCACATGTATGTGTATATACGTATATAATTGTATGAAATTGAATGTATGTATGTGTGTGTGTGTATGTGTATGTATGTATATATGTATTCATAATCGAAGAATTGTGTGTGTGTGTATGTATGTATGTGTGTACTTCTATATGTATGTATAATTGTAAATGAATTTTTTTTTTTACCTAGCGATGTCTTTATTTAGTTTAAATCAAATGACCTAATTAAAAGAAAAAAAAAATTATTTTAAATCCTATATCTTTTTATTCCCTTTAAAAATAATTATGCCTTTTTAAGTAAAGGCCTTTTTCTAATACGTCAACGTTTTTGGGAAGTTAGGTTTTTGAATATGTTCAGCGTCTGTAATATATAAAAATTTTTTCTTTCTTTTCTTTTCTTTTTCCCTCCCTTCCTTCCTTTATCTCTCTTATCTCCCACCTTTTTTCCGTGTTGCTTAACCTTACATCAATTCAACATGGCCGTCTGTTAATTTTTAAGTTACAATTCTCTTTCCTTTCTTTGCGAACCCAGACGATGTCAATTTTTTCTTTTCTTGTTTATTTGATTTTATTTTGTTTTATCTTTTTCTTTTTCTTCTTTTTCTTTTTTCTTTTCTTTTTTAATTTCTTTTCAAATCTATTTAAAAAGGAAAATTAGACTGATTTTTCTCCAGTTTCTGAAAGGATTTTTCTGTTGCTGAGGTGATGTGTTATCCCCAGTGGGGATTTTCATATCAAAATGATCATCCAACTTCATTGAATTAATCCTTTTTTAATTTATATTTGCTCTGTAATATTTTATGACATGGAGCTCTCTTCCTGTATCATTTTTTAATATTAAAATAAAATTTTTAATATTAATTTTTTTTTTTAATCATCTCACCCCAAGCAAGGCATTCCACTGCCACTATTGCGCATGGGGCTACATAGGGGAAGGTAAAGAGAAGGAGTGGTTAGACATAGGGAATGTCAGGAGGAAGGTGACAGATGAGTAAGGATAGCGAGGATGAGGGTTGGGCAGATGGGAAGAGTGTTTGATAGAATGGGATCAGGTTAGTGTGTTAGGAGGTGTCTATTGACTTTACATTTAAACTCCTGGAGATTGTAGCCGTCAGGGAAGCAATCGTTTGGAAGAGAATTCCACAGTCGGGAAGTGTGAGGAAAGAAACTGTTGGAGTAGAAGTTACAGCTGCATTTTATTGGTTTCACTGTAAAAGGGTGGGATCTAGTTGCTAATCTAGTAACTCGTTCAAATTCGTATTTAGGAGGCACCAGTGATCTAAGTTCATTGGAGCAGAAGCCGTGAAAGTATTTATAGAAGAGACACAGGGAAGCCACATCGCACCGATGGGAGAGAGACTGCAGACGGTCTGCCAAGTCGGTATCTATCACATTACAGACCCTCCTCTGAACCTTATCGAGAAACCCAAGGAGAACAGCAGGGGCACCCGACCAGATATGGCAGCAGTATTCAATGCACGGGCGGATGGTAGATTTATATATGTGCAAGATAGATTTAGACGGAAAAAACTTCCGGGCCCTACACAGAAAACCGACTTTCATAGCAGCGGATTTAGCAATGGATTCGATATAGTCATTCCATTTGAGGTCCGCTGAAAGTGTGAGACCAAGGAGGCGTAGTGTTTTACTCTCTGGGAGGCAAGCCTGGTCCATGCTAATAGGAGGTAGGTGAGATTGTCGATGATGGTTAATTTAGAGTAGCTTCGTTTTAGAAGCATTAAAATTTACTAGCCATTTCTTACCCCAGTCCAATATGGATTGGAGGTCTTTTTCAATCTCGGCTGTGAGGTCAGCTTTGACGCCTACACCAGATTTTTGTAGGAGGCAAGAGTAAACTGTGGTGTCATCGGCGTACAAACCTATTTGGGCTCTTATGGAATCAGGGAGATCATTAATATATATCAGGAAGAGTGTAGGACCTAAGATGGAGCCTTGGGGGACATCTGCGTTTGTATGGTAGTTCTGAGAGGCATGTCCGTTTAATGCCACCTTCATTGTGCAGTTAGAGAGGAATGACTGGTTCAAACAAATGTCCAGTTATACCATAGCTCCGCAGTTTACATAGAAGGCCAGCATGCCAAACTCTGTCGAATGCCTTAGATATATCCAATGCAACGGTTTGGGCTTCGCCATTCCTGTCGAGTGCCTGGTATATGTACTTGGTGATGGTCGTTAGCATATCAGCAGTAGACCTGGTGAAGTGGAAACCATATTGCTTGTCCGAGAGGAGCCTGTGTGCTGTGAGATGCTGAACCACCTCGGCGTTGATAATTAGGATTGGGTTTTTGGAATTTACCTTCCTGCTTTTTTCGCTTGGATTAAAGTATCTGAATTAATATATATATATATATATATCCAAAAATGGATAAGGAACTAAGACTATTAAGTTATTAACAACATTCAAAACATTAAAAAATTTACTCATTATAGAAATAGACTATAGAGCTATGAATATTTATCATAAATTATATCTACTCAAATATGAGTATCCATTAAAAACAATGTTTTAAACAAAAAATAAATTTAAATATGTCAGATTTAATCCATTCCTATTTATTAATATATATTATTAATCATAAATATATACTTATCATAATTTCCAAGTATCAATCGAGAAAATGTTCAATTTTTTATTTAGGTATAAGTTCTTATTTTTAACATTCAACACCACTCAGACTTCAGCAGAGTTGATAAAAAAGCAGGATTATAGCTAATATATATAATTTATAACATAAACCTCAATGAGAAGTTAGTAATTATCAGATATAAGGACAAGGTTAACTTGTTAAACCAGAGAAATGAATTTACTGTTCATTGTAAGCATAGTTCATTATTTATTTTACAATATAAGAATTTATATATACTATTTTCATGACTGTCAAATGTTATTTGTCTTTATTTGATGAGTATTTTTATCTGATTTAGATATTCTAATTAATATTTGCTAGGCATTTAATTTGGCATATATTATCATATTATATTTATAAGTATTTAATCTAATATTGACCATCAAGTTATATAGTTATGAGGTATAATGTTGATATTTGATAGATTTTAATCTAGCATATACCATCTGGTTAATATTTAAAACGTTTTTTATTATAGCACTAATCGTCAAATTAATATTTAATAATTATGATTCTTGAGCATCAATTTCACACTGTGTCTGAATTTTTTATTAGTGCCTGGTTTTAACTGTTTGTATATATAGGTCCTGTTTTTTATTTATTTATTATTATTTTTTTTTTTGCTAATGTGTATGTGCATATATATATATATATATATATATATATATATAATGAACTTAATCACAGTAAGGCAACACTAATAATAACAGACTAAACATCCGAAAATAATGCTACTTGACAGTAATATAAACCGTCTTGTAACCTGGCGAGAATTACCTCGTGGGTTAAATAAAGAAACAAACAGTGCATAAGAACAATACATCTAGTGCCCATTGGAAAGAAAAAAAAAACCCAAGACGAAACTTTAACAACAAAGTGCTCGATACGAAAGTATGAAAGTAGAGCGAGAATACAATACAAGAAATCTAGAAATGAGCCACCACCTACCGCAGTTTCACACAATGGTTCTTCAGGGTAAGAGCCTCTTACTCTGAAGAACTGTTGTGCGAAACCGCGGTAGATGGTGGCTCATTTCTAGATTTCTTGTATTGTGTGTGTGTGTGTGTGTGTGTGTGTGTGTGTGTGTGTGTGTGTGTGTGTGCATATATATATAAACTTTTTTCATATTTCTATGTGTATGTGTATTTGTGTGTCTATATATTTGGTTGTTCATCATGTATGTGTGTCTATACATAAAGATATATATGTATTTTCTTGTCTATGCATGTTTATATATGTGTGTATGCTTCTGTGTGAATATTCCTGTGCTTATTTGCATATATTTATGCCAGAAGTTGTATATAAGTAGTTTCATATATGTGGTTTTATCTTTTTCTTTTGTATATGATGCTCTGTAGAGTTTTTAGTTGTGTATATATATACATTTTTTTGCTTGTGTGTTTTGCATGCATATATATTTATGTTTATTTGTTCATGCACTGAAATATAACTGTGTCTGTTTTGAGCTCATTAATACAAGTGCCATGACATTTTACAAATTCACTCTTACATGTATCCAATATTGTAGCCTTTATAAACGTTTTCCAAAGTCAGCTTTAAAATTTAACAAATAAATCAACAACGTTAATAAAAGCAAAAGTTAATAATTTATGTGTGTGTGTATATATATATATATATATTTTTTTTTCCGTGTTGCTTTAAATGATTCAACACGGCTGTCTGTTAATTTTTAGTTACATTCTCCCCTTTTTTTTTGCGAACCCAGACGATGTCAATTTTTTTCTTTTCTTATTTATTTGATTTTATTCTATCCTTTTCTTTTTCTTTTTCCTTTTCTTTTTCTTTCCCTTTATTTTTATTTTTATTTTATTTTATTTTATTTTATTATTATTTATTTTTTAATTTCTTTGCAATCTATTTAAAAAGGAAAAGTAGACTAATTTTTCTCCAGTTTCTGAAAGGTTTTTTTCTGTTGCTGAGGTGATGTGTCGCTCCCCGTGGGGAGCGTCATATCGAAATGGCCATTCAACATCTTTGAATTAATCCTTTTTTAATATATATATATATATATATATATATATATATATATATATATTCATCTGTACATGTGTCTGCATATCAATATGTGTATATACTTGCCTATTGGTCCATATGTAGATGTGTGTAGATTTGTATATGTGTGTATCGATATATTTTCCTTGTTTAATATATGAGTAACTTTATAATAATCTCAATCTAATGCTTTGTTAAACTTAGAATTTAAAATTCATAATAAAAATAAAGTAAAGTGATGCTAATAGTTGATTAATAATGTTGATCTCTAGTTTAATCAAATATTAATATTAATGCCCCAATAAATTGTTTTTAGAGTTTGTTCTCATATTCTTCAAATTAGATATTACTTTATTTTGATTAGTCCACACTGTCTATGTAACAATGCCACCCTGATTAAGGGTTTTGGCTAGTTTTGAAACTTTTAAAACTTAACTTGTAATAAACACCATCACTTGATAGGACACAGATAGTGTTGAATCAAAATGGCTACTTTTGTAGTGATATTATAACATATTTATGTTATAAATTCTAAATAAATATAATTCACTCGACTTTGAATTGAGCACTTTTTTTAAAAATAGTGTTTCTTTGGATACGGAATTTTATTCCATTCATACTTACTCTCTCTCTCTCTCTCTCTCTCTCTATATATATATATATATATATATGTGTGTGTGTGTGTGTGTGTGTATGTGTGTGTGTGTAATTTGTGTATATCTTTTTTAATTGAAAATGATTATATACATATACATGCATAGTATGTATGTACACCTATCTTTCAGCTGATCTAAAATGATTACATATATGTGTGTGCGTGTGCAAATAAGGACAGAGTGTATCAGAGTAGATTTATGTAAGCTGAGTTGGTCAAGCATTATCAATCAACAAAGGAATTGCTTGAACAACTGGAATGTATATAGTTTCATTAATTAACATTAAATATCACTCTAATCATCAAAAACATATTTTCAAAAATTATTTATAAATAATAAAGAAATAAAATATATAAGTGGAGACCTTCACTAAATTAACAATTTGTACAGATTCAAAGTTTTGAACTGTAACGTTTTATTACTGAATCATTCCAGCAATTGCAAAGACATTTAGATTGGCTATTATGAATTTGTGTTGTGGTGCAGTGGATATTGGTTGAGGATGAGAAATCAAAGAGCTGAGTTCGAATTCCAGTTGAATTTGTTGCATTCACTTATGCACAAATATCACTGGGAAAGGTATTAATCTGTCTCTTTTCCCTCCAGCTATGAGTTAAATAGTAGGACAGATTGGGTTCTTCAGCCTTAGCAACCAGTCTACAGCAAAAAGTAATGGCAACCTATTGTAGGAAAATCTTCTACCTAGTCAGTCATGTCTCTTTCTTAACTAACTGTTTGTGAATTTAATCAAATAACATATCTCAAAAAGAGAAATCACTATTTCATTAATATTTTGTTGTGAATATGAAACAAAAAGAACTCTTTTTTCTTCAGTGTTTTCAAATTTGCAAGCCAGTGCAAAAATCTATTTTTGACCAATAAAAAAAAAGATTGATTCCATGCTGAAGAAAAAAGGCCAAGGCAAATTTCATGAGCCTGTGTGAAATATAATTCTAACCGATGAAACAGGAGCGATTTACAAATTCAGAAAAAGTAACAAGCTGATATCAAATTGCTTTTTGAAATAAACAGAGAAAGAAAGTTGAATCAAAGAGACGAGAGAGAAGAGAACAAGGTCAACACCAGTCACAATGTAGCAGAAATATTAGTTCGCCCAACACAATTGTTCCAGTGACTCATATACACACCCTCTCACCTTCTCTCTCATGCTGCTTTCTTTATCTCTCCTTCTTTCTCTTCACCCACTTGCTGTCCACAAATTTTCATTTATTTATACAACCTTCTGATAATTTTAAATTGTGGGGATTTTGGTTGTGTTTGGCACAAGGCCAATTTGATAAACATAATCGAGGTTCCTACAATTTAACATCTATATTATACCTGATTTAAGCATCATTGAACAAATTCAAAATATTATTTTACACATTAATTTTATATAATTTACACAATAGTTTCAAATATTCTAGGTCATCATAAAAATTATTTTTATTTTTTAAAGATAAAAAGAACAATCTGTATATATGTAAACTTGGTTCATTAAGAACTCCACAAAGATTGAATATAAAAAGTTCATGAAGCTTAACTTCAGTGATTGAGTGAGAACTGGTCTATTCAACGTGATATGACTGTAAGCTCATCACTATATATATATAAAATATTATCAAGGGTGATTTTTATTTTTAACTGATTGTGTGAGTTTTTTGTTTGTGTCAGAAGTTATAGGAATATTTTTAAAACATAATCAGCACATTGTGGCTATGTTCATAGCTATAGAATATTGGCTCTTTTTTCTTATTAGGGCTGCCATCATTTTTAATCTTTTTTATGTGGATGAGGCTATTATACTTGTATTTTCTACTAGTATGTTTCAGGTAGAGTTTGGTAGATTTTTATGTGTGTTTAAATGAGTACTAATTGGATTATGGTCAGTTAGGTGTAATGTGAGTCTTCTAGATAAATATGTAGTAGTATGACCAATGTAATTATTGATGAGTTTGGTTTGATCAGGAACATTTTGAACTCTTAAATAATGTTGGTTTTTGTAATTTTGGTTTTGCAGATAAATTGTTATTTTTTATGATAAGGTTAGTGTTCTGACTCACTAATAATGGTTATGTTTCTATTGACTCCAATGGTATGTTAACAAATACTTTATCAGAAACTCTCTTTAAACTCTGGGTATTTATCTGCCTTAAATATCCTGTAGACCCTGCACAAAATTCAACAAGTTGAGTTCTCTCAGAACTCTGTCAATAAACTTTCTTTGATGTCTTTATTTAAGGTATCTTGCTGTTGTTCATTTGCATTACCAGGGGCATCTTATGTACTCCACAACATCTGCCTTTTAAGATTTTTTATTTTTTTAAATATTTTCTTTTTATTAAGAAATAAAAACAAAATATTTAAAAAAATAAAAAATATTAACCCTCTCCTCTTTCTGGCAAATTTTCCGTATACTGAACTTTGTATTTCTTTTATTTTGGATTAGCACTAATTTTTCTATACATTTCCTTTTTCTAATATTCATACTTGTATGTTGAATGAATACTTGTGCTGTTGGTACATCAAAGATATCATGCAGAACTTGCATAGATTCTTCCTTTCTTGAAGGCCTTTCTTCAGTAAATCTTGTTTTAACTGAGTCTAATGCTTTTGTGTTCCCATTTTTTCTTTCACCATGTAGATTATTTTTCCAGTTTGTGACCTTATTACACTGTGTCCCACATTTCTTTTCCAATTTTCTATGCTTTGAAAACCACTTTTTGACCAATTTTGAAAAAACTTTGTGTCCTTTTTGTTATTCATTCTTATTCTTTTTTGACTTGGTAACAACTTGTTGAACACTGATTTCATTTTTCTTGCAAACATCAATTCTGCCAATGACATGCCTGTTGGTGTATTGAGACTTTGAATTATCTGGTATACTCTCAAGAATTTTTGCAGTGCTTCTTCACTCACTTTTTCATTACTTGCTTTTTTCAAAGCTCTCTTAAAAGTCCTCACAAATCATTCAGCTTTTTCTATTTGAACTTGGGTGATATGGTGGGGTGGCAATATGTTCAGTCAAGAATGTTTCACAAAATTCTTTAAATTTATAAGCGGTGAATTGTGAATTGTTATCCAATGCTATGACATCTAGAATGCCATATCTTGCAAACAGATCATGTCAAAAATTTACTGTAACCATGAAAATTGTTTTTCTGTACTTATAAATTTCAGGCCATTAAAAAAGCTGTCCACTACCACCAGATAATGTGATCCATTTATTGGACCTTACAAAATTTATGTGCAGTCTTGACCATGGGATTTCTGTCTTTGGCCAAGGTTGTAATTTCATGATAGACAATTTTGTTGCCAGAGCACAACCTTTGCAGGTTTTTACTAATTTTTCAATGTTTTCATTCATTTTGGTCTAATATACATAACTTCTCATAATGAACTTCTTAAATATCCACCATGAAATACATTTACTATGGTAGGTATTACTACTCTTTGTGCAAACATTAGTACTCTGTCCTGCTCTGTCACATAGTAAGTGTTCAAATATGAATTTTGTTCTAAAAATTTCTATCTTTCTTACTTTCTGTTAGTCATTTTTTTTTTTTTGAAATAAACATATTTTATTCTGCTTTTACTTTTATTTCTTCCAGGATAACTGATAGTTCGCATACTACATTGCATAATGTATTCTTAATTTCTATTCCACTTTTTAATGCTGCAATCACAGTATCCTCTTATGGTTCAGTATTTTTTGGTATCAATCTTGATAAACCATCCACATGTTCTACTTTTTGGACAGTTGGTGTTCCATTCTAAAATTGTCATTTAATAAGAATTTCAAACCAAAAATTGATAAATATGTGGCCTGTTTGTAAATGAAAACTCCTATATTGTTAATTTGTGAAATTTTTCACTATAAATATTGTTACTAATGCCTCTTTTTCAATTTGGCTGTAGTTTTTATCTGCTGATAGGAGAAAACATGACACATGTATGATGGCTTTCGTGTTACCATTATTATCCTTATGGAGAATTAACACTTCTGTAACATAGTCACTAGGATCTGAAGTTAGTCCGTTTTCTGCAAAATCAATTTGCACTTTTCCTCACTGAGTTTGAACTTGTACGCTTGTATTTTTAAAAAAATTCTTTTTACATGCTCAGTATGTTGTTTCATAGATACACTTTTAATCAATATATTGTCCAGATAAGCAACTGCAAAATCACAGTCTGCAGGCCTAGTGTCCATAGTTTGTTGAAATATGGCTGGTGCTACTTTTATGCAAAATGGAAGTCGGTTGAACTTATACAATCCCTCAGAAAGCTCAAGCTTCAAATTTTTCTACCATTTCATTTTGCATTTTCAACTAGTAATTTAAACACAAATTTTATTATTTTTTCTCTCTAAATACACTACTGGTGCTGCCTATTTTGAATGGTCAATTTTTTCAATGTCGTTCATTTTTTCAAGTCTGTCTAATTTATCATTTATCATTTTGTTTGTTCTCCATATGGCTTTGTTAATTATTGTGATATCACTACCAGTATCTAGTTGTATTTTTACATCTACATTATCAATTTTCACATACACAAATTATCTTTGGCTTTCTGTAATTATTTTATTCATCTCAATACTGTGTACAAAATCTTTTCTGATAACTTTTCTTTGGCTTTATGGTGTGACTTTTTATGTCCTACTTTTCTACATTTGTAGCACTTTAAATTCTTAAAGGGACAGTCATCTCTGAGATGTAACCTACATATGAAACATGGATTAATTTTTCTTTTCCCACATTTTTCTTTGGCTTGTATATATGTGCATACTTTTTCTTCAATTTCCTCCATATTGTTTCAGATTTAGGAGTTTCTGACATTTGTTCAATATTTCTTAGAGTGTTAGTTTTTTTAATCTGTTCCAGTTTAGATAGCATTCTATCAAATATTTTTGCATCTTTTTTACCATTAATCCTTGAACAAAAATTAATCCTTTAAACATATCCAGAGTCAGCTCATTTAATTAGAATCTTTCACACTCCTTATAAATGATTCCAGCATTTGTAACAAAACCATGAGCTTCTTTTTTTGTCACATTCATACACTTCCAACAAGTATTGAATAACAAACTTTTCTCACTAAAAAGTTTAGTCAGAATATTTACCATTTCTTCAATGCAAAATTCTCCTGGTGTTCTTAGTAGTGTAAAATTACAGTATTTTTCCTGTTATACTGATTGTAACTTTCTTAACAAGTGTTGTTTTTTTCTTGTCTTCTCAGTCACTGCAATCTTCTCTGTAAATTTGTTTGTATCTTCTAAAATAAGCATCACAGGTAATTCCATCATCTGAATTATATGTGAATTCAGTTATGGCATTTGCCACTGCATCAGGAGTGAAAGAAATTTGAGAGCTTTCTGTTTTCTGAATTATTTCAATTAAATTTTGTTGTTGCTTCTGGAGTTCCAACAACTGCTGTTGTTACTGTTGCTGCTGTTGTATTTTTACCACTTGGACTAATAATTCTTCCATATTGAAGAATAAGAGTTTGTTTTTGTTCTTTTCACACAGCAAAGAAAATAATTACACTAATGTGGTTCTAATTTCTTTGTCATCACTGTTAATATGTGCACTACAGCAAAAAAGGTATTTTTTCCTACTCTGTTTCAATTTCTCATTGCCACTGTTATAATTTACTATTAATGGCTATAATATTTTTATCCAGCAATAATCTACTGAACACTCAATTAGAAACTCTCTTGGAACTCTGGATATTTACCCAGTTTGACCATTGAAAGCCTTTGTGAAATTCTAGAAGAAGCCATGTGACCCTCCATTGTTCAATAAGAAGGATTGTTATTAGCAGATAAAATTAGAAAGCAATTAACTGTTGAGGAGGAACATTAGTACCTATGTCTCGGCCACAAACAGCCGCTCCTAAAAAGAAACGACTATAACAGCAGCACCGGCTATTAGCCGTCTCCTGACCTTAAACAACCACAACAGCAGCAGGAGTAGCTAGTAGCCTTTCTCTGACCTTCACAAACAATGGCGGACTTTTACTACACGTGCGACACAAAACAATTTAGCGAATATGCCCGAGCCTAAAACTGTCGTAATACGCATCGAATTAGGCTGCGCTTCCCAAAACACCAAACGACGTGGGGAGCAATTATTATTTAGCGCTTTTCTACTCCCACCGAACTGGGAGTAGTTGGCTGAATACGTTCGCTTATCACCAGCCTCGTTTTGCCCAAAAATTTTGGAGTTATCCTGTCATAACACCCCGCGCTTTCGGCACTGATCCTGCCTCCTGGTGGTCGCATCGGCCATCAAAGTTGCAATACCCGCTTTTGGCATTGATCCTGCTTTCCGGCAGTTGATCAGCCATTGAAGCCACCACACCAGCTTCTGGTCCTGATCCTGCTTCCGCAGTCAAATTGGCCACTGGGAGTCGCAGCCGCGATGACCCTACTTCTACTTGGCCCTGTTTAGGGATTCTGCCGCTGTAACGTAACCTCGCGGTACGGTCTCGCTTTCCGTGTAGACCTTAACTCGACTCGGCCCTGTTTAGGGATTCCACCGCCGTAACGTAACCCTTCAGTACGGTCTTGCTTTCCACGCAGACCTTAACTCGACTCAGCCCTGTTTAGGGACTCTGCTGCTCATCAACTATCTTCCACTGGCACGAGCTCACTTCCATGCTCACCACTTCAACCTAGACCCGAAGACGGAACGTCCTGAATCAGCCAGGCAACTCATCCAGCATCTCCAGCCGACCAGCTACCGCTGCGAATGCCCCATCTCGACCCGGCCCTGGACGAGGTCTCAACGCTCACCACAACAACTCCGTAGAGGCTCCTACCCTTCGGACCCTTCGCTAAGAACAGGTGGAATCAATCTTTGCAATGCTGCGAATCACATCACAACGGGCTAGATTCGCAAATGTAATGCAAAAGTTACCAGCTGAAATGATGGAAGAAATCTCGGATGTCCTCGCTGAGCTACACAACACACAGCCGTACACCCAGCTGAAGGAAGCAATCCTTAAACGTACTGGCCTTTCCGAGAAGGAGATTATCCACGAGGCACTGCGGAACGTCACTCGAGGCGACAAGACACCTACCCAGCTCCTCCGATATATGAAAAACCAGCTGGGGAGGCAAAATGTTTCTGACATAGTTCTTTGTGGCTTATGGCTGGAGCGCCTGCCCAAATCCGTCGCACAGATCATCGCCCCTATATTGAGAGCCACACCTCTAGACGACTTGGCAGAATCGGCCGACCTGGTGTTCGCACAGTTCGACCAAGGCGTGAACGCAGTCCACACGCCCGAAACAGCAAAACAAGGACACTGTGAGCAGATTGAAACAGATCGAGCCTTGGCCGACCTACAGAAACAAATACGGGAGATCCAAATCTCCCTGCGATGACGGACAAGGACACCAACCCCGTCTCAACAACGACGGAGATGAACCCCCAGCCGAGAGCGACAGAGTGACAAGATCATCTGTTGGTTTCACCGCATGTTCGGCGATGGAGCCAAGAAATGTAGTCCTCTCTACACACATCCATCGACCCAGAAAAAACGAATAAACCGGGTAGTGGCGACGACGACTCACTCATCCCGTAACAACACACAATGTCGTCTTTTCTACATTTGGGACCATCGGAACAAGCTGAAGTTCCTGGTAGATACTGGTGCAGCCATCAGCGTGGTACCTTGTCAAAACGGCAACACCACAAAACTCACCCTTTCTCAAACTACGAGCTGCGAATGGCTCCACCATCGATACATACGGAGAAAAGACCCTCACCCTGAACATTGGCATGAGACACGACTTCACTTGGACATTCACGGTGGCCAACGTAAAGATACCCATCCTCGGCGTGGATTTCCTGGCCAACTCCAGGCCCTACATCCCACCTACACTTCGCAGACAGGTATTCCAGCATTTCCATGGACTATCTCATCCCAGCAATAGGGACACGCTTAAACTCATTGCCGACCGGTTCGTTTGGCCGAACATGAACGCTGGCATCCGAGAGTGGGTGTCCACGTGCTTGGAGTGTCAAAAATGTAAGGTCCATCGACACACCAAATCCCCTGTCAGTACCTTCAGCAAACCTGATGCACGGTCCTCACATATACACGTCGACTTAGTGGGACCGCTGTCGATGTGTCAGGATTACCAGTACCTCCTGACAGTCGTAGATCATTTCTTACGATGGCTGACCGCCTTACCCATCAAAGACACGTCCGCAAGCACTGTCGCCAAGACTCTTCTGAGAGAGTGGATTGGAACCTTCGGAACGCCCCAAGTTATCACAACCGACTGGGGAGCACAGTTCCAATCGTCCCTTTTTCGAGAGTTCACCAATCTACTGTGCCAAACACATCAAAACTACCGCATACCATCCATGTGTCAATGGTTTAGTTGAACGGTTTCATCGGTCCCTAAAAACCTCTCTGGCCACTAGACCCGACACTACCAATTGGGTAGACGAACTACCACTAATCCTCCTAGCCTTAAGAAGCACTATCAAGGAGGACTTAAGTTGCTCACCCGCCGAACTGGTTTTCGGCATGTCCCTCGCGCTGCCCGGTGAATACTTCAGTGACTCCCTCGACGCACAGTCAAAACCAGTTACTCCCTTCATAGAGGAACTCCGCCACAAGATGGCTCGACTCAAATATGTACCTCCGTGACAACAACCAACAGGTTCGTACATCCCGCAACATTTACGGGATTGTGAATTTGTTTTCGTATGTAATGACGCCGTGAGACGACCACTCGCACTGGCATATCAAGGTCCATTTCAGGTTCTTTGGCGCACCGACAAACACCTCACGATTAAGTATGCCAATACGACAGACACCGTCACCATTGATCGGACCAAGCCTGCCTTCCTGGAGAAGCAACAGCATGACACAAACCCGACTCTGTGGACTCCCAACACAGTCACTCCAGCACAACTGGCACATGCAGCACTGCAGACTTCAGACAAGGCCCCAGCTACTACTGTGCAGCCGACCAGATTTGGCAGGAGGGTCACTTTCCCTAAGAATCTTCATAGATACTATTTCTTTTGATATGATCAATATTCTAGGGGAAGGGCTTTGTCGCAGCCACAAACAGCTGCTCCTAAAAAGAAACGATTATAACAGCTGCAGCAGCTAGTAGCCGTCTCCTGACTTTACATGACCACAACAGCAGCAGCAGCAGCAGCTAGTAGCCTTTCTCTGACCTTCACAAACAATGGCGGACTTTTAAGACTTGCCTTAAAGAAAATCCAACTACATGTGCAACACGAAACAAGCCTAAAACTGTCATAATACACATCAAATTAAGCAGCGCTCCCCAAAACACCAAATAAGGTGGGGAGCAATTATTATTTAGCACTTTTCTACTCCCACAGATCTGGGAGTAGTTGGCTGAACACGTTCACTTATCACCAGCCTCGTTTCGCCCAAAAATTTCAGAGTTATCCTGTCATAACACCCCGCACTTTCGGCACTGATCCTGCCTCCTGTTTAGGGATTCCGCCGCTGTAACGTAACCTCGCGGTATGGTCTTGCTTTCTGCACAGACCTTAACTCGACTTGGCCCTGTTTAGGGACTGCCTCTCGTCAAGTATCTTCCACTGGCACGAGCTCGCTTCCATGCTCGCCACTTCAACCTAGACCCAAAGACAGAATGTCCCGAATCAGCCAGGCAACTCATCCAGCATCTCCAGCTGACCAGCTACCACTGCGAATGCCCCATCTCGACCCGGCACTGGACGAGGTCTCACCACTCACCGCTCACCGCACCAACTCCTTA
This sequence comes from Ascarosepion bandense, assembly GCA_037127315.1. NCBI lineage: Eukaryota > Metazoa > Mollusca > Cephalopoda > Sepiida > Sepiidae > Ascarosepion > Ascarosepion bandense. The sequence goes on along the minus strand of JBBBDQ010000789.1, from coordinate 925,399 downwards.
GAGGCTACCACCCTTCGGACCTGAAGCGAACCCGAACTACATTTTGTATCGACTCCCTTAAATAAAACCAAAGTTTTTATTGTTTTTACCTCTGCCTTTGTCTCCTCATTGTCTTGACTGTTTCACTCTAATCTAAAATTCAAGTTTGCAGGGTCGACTTCCTCCAACGACCCCGCAACACCCACGTCTCAAGGATGGAGGATTAGATCAGCCAAAGCAGTCATAAATTAACATGTGGAAAGAAAGATTCAACTTCCAGGACAGAACATTTATTTCTGTGTCTTCCTATGAAAAATTTAAACCAAACAAACAGTCAAGTTTAACTTTTCAGCAAAGTAATACAAGAAGGAGACTACAAAAATACTTTGAGACAACAACCTGTGGAAAACACAAAACCCCTCCATGCTGAGATATCCCTATATTTTTTATAACTACTATTTTATATCTAAGTAGGCATTCACTTTTAAAATTAAAATAGCAAGAGTTTCTGATTGTAGATTTTTTTGTATAATGAAGTGGTGAATTCTACAAGAATGTCTAAGAATGGGAGCTTATATTACTTGAAGAACTGAAGTGTGTGAGTGTGTCTTCTGCTTTGTGCTAGTTTTGCTTTCTCAAAGTTCTTCCTTTTTTTTTCCATTTTTAAAGAGTGTAATGTCCCTTTTCTGATCAACTGTATCACTTTTTCCTTATATCTGATAGTAATTCCTTTTTTGTAACATCAGAAATTTGTTTTCCTGTTGTAAGAGGTGCACAAAAGGAAGTTTTTGTGTGTTGGCATAAGAATTTATATTTAATTAAAATAGGAATTTTTACATTTTACACAAGAAGTCAAATGTGATCTTTACCTAATTTGTTTTAAGTTTTTATAATATACATGAACTCATTTTCATTTAATGAGTTGAAAAATTACATAATTTAGTCTCCTCCATAGTTTACCTTTCTTTACAAAGTAAGCTTTTAGGATAATTTAGAGTGTTTTCTAATTAAAATTTGAAAGCTTAACATTATTTTTCTCCATGTTATTTTTGTGTATAAATACAGGTTACTAAATAAAATTTCCATACATACCTTGATAAAGTTCCTCAAAGAACAAAAAATGTTGGCATAAAATGTTTTTCATCTTTTTTATACATATGAATATGTGTGTGTGTGTGTGTGTGTGTGTACGTGTGTGTGTGATGAGATAATGCAGAACTTTAAAAGAATTACTTCGTATTGTCATAAATTCATAGCATTCATTATTCAGTCTTCATTTGTTTTTCTGATTTTTTATCAATCAATGGCATCTTTTACTTAAACAATATATTCTGTTAGGAAAGAACATTTCTGGTTTTGGTTTGATGAATTCTTTGAACATTTTTTTCCCCAGATTGTTGTTAACACTGACCAGACAAAGAATACTAGATCAATTGAAACCAGAATTTGAAGTTGATATATCTGAAGAATACAAGAACTTTCCATCCAAACATAAGAATAGACTATGCAACAAAATCACTGGCCATCTTCGATGACCAGAAAAAAGTCTTTTCTCTTTGAATGGTTTATTGAACTGAACTAATTTTTGCCTCCAGAATATATTTTCTCTTCCCTTATTTTTTATTTAAAATGATGTAATCTGGGATAATAAAATCAGTATATGATAATCATATTTATAAGAGATCAAGCTCATCAATTTGAACAGCATGTTTTTTCCAAGTCCACCATATCTTATCAGGAATATCTATTATAGAGCAATGGTTAACAAGCTAATTTCATTACTAATATAGTGCTTTTCAGTTGTGATTCTCTGTCAAAATAAAGTAAGTTTACTATTTACAAGTCTAAATAGATTGACTGTAGAGAATATATCTTTTATTCTATTGTTAATAAATAAATGGAACATATATTCAAATATGAATATCCACTAAAAATAGCATTTAAGTAATAAAATCTGTTGGATTAATAGATAAAAAATTCACCCCTTTCTTTAGAAATCTCTCTCTCTCTCTCTCTCTCTCACACACACACAGGTATATTTAGGCAGCAAGTATTCATCCAAACAAGTTTGATTAAAAAGAACCGACAAGGTCTGTCTGTTTCATTTTTTATTGTAATTTTCCAGTTTTTGAACAAGGTATTGAGTATTATGCATGAACCGCCCGAAGTTCATATTTTGTAAAAAAGAAAAGTGTATATGATATAATGTGCACACTTATTTTATCAGTATTATAATAAAATAAAAATAAATTGCATACTTTTTGCAGCCTCATTCTTAATAGAATCACATCAAATGTCCAGCTTCTTAAGCTTCCTATTCTTCTCAAAGAATACCAGGATGTGAACAAAGGAATTCAAATTACCACACAGACACCACATTGGTTCTTGATAATGACCGTGAAAGTTGAAAGTACTTGAATAAAAATAAAAGAATATGAACTTTGGACAGTTTATCCACAAATTGGAAAAATACAATAAAAAATGAAACAGACAGATCTTGTTAGTTCTTTTTAATCAATATATATATAGTAGCCCACCCACAGAAGTTTTTCTTTGTCTATTTTTTTCTCATGTGTTATCCATGTGTTTTTTAATGAAATTATTATCTTTTTCCTGTGATGCTTTGAGGGCAATTCACAGATTACATAAAGCCCCTCTCCTCCCTTTTTTAATTTCTGTTCAAGTTATCTGAAGATCAGGTTACAACTAGAGTCTTTCTTTCATAGGATTTAATGTTGCTGAGCATTTTTTGCTCAGCCTAGGCAAGGAAATCTGAGCTTTGAGCACTTTACTGAGTAGGTAAGTTTGCCTTTAAGCCTTTTTCCTCTTTCTTTTTTCAGTACTGTTTTTATTCAAGACAGGAGTAGAAGCCTAGTCACCTAGTTGGTTTCCTTTTGTATGGCCTTGTGCCAAACCACCAGGCTTCCATGTACAAGTATAGTTGATACTCTTTTAGGATATCAACAACAGTTCTTCATGAGGTTAGCAATGGTAGAGAATAGACAAATATGTATGATGTATGAAAGACATAACAAAATATATATTTATTTAATGACAAACTGACAGGATGAAGAAAAATGTCCAATTGAATGTAGTGTCAAGTTTCTGGTTTCTGGAATAGTGGGTTTAATGAATGTGTGAAGTGTGTGGTTGATGTGAGGTCGAACATCATTGCGCACCAAATTGTAATGGTTGACACCAAATGTTCCTGAAGAGGAAAGGAACCAGAGCTGTGGAAAAGATTATTTGTAAGAATCTCCTCTTTTTGAATAAATGATACAAGAGAGGCAACTTGTCTATGAATGCTTTCGTGTAGGAGAAGAATCGAGGGAGACTTAGAAAACAGGTTAACACAATAGGTTATGAAACTCCAACATGAGTTCAACCAAGGTGGAATCACAGAGTTTATAAGTTTGAAAAGAAATGTTCTTTGACATAGAAAGAAGAATAGAAAGATCAAGAAAATTCAAGTACCATGTGTGTAGGCTCATGGGTTCTTGACTTACTTGTTGCTTTGGATGAAAGGTAAGGTTTGCTTGACTGTGGCAACAGTTGTTTAAAAGATGCTAGGTTACCTGTTGTTGATGAGTTAAAGGTAAGAAAACTGTTGAGCGTTGATAGAAAAAGGAATTCTCTTATGTGCAACGATCCTTCGACAAAGATGGATGTAAGTAAGTAGAACAAGGACTTTCATTGTAGTTATAATTGACAAGTGGAGATTCTGGAAGAGTTCATGACAAATGCTTGCTGTTTTCTTTCTGGTAATAGAATCTTGTATTGCTTAGGAAAGTCAAAAGGTTGGGCTAGGAGCAAGTCAGGGATGGTGAAAGGTAGCTTCAGGCAAAGTAATTGACTATAAAAAGGTCTGTTACTGAAATCTAGGTGTTTGAGCCATATTGTGAAAAGAAACACGAAAAATGTGTTCTCTCAATACCCGCAGATCATCTGCTGTTAGCATGTGGATACTTATTTGGCAGAGATATGATAAGTCACATGATCCTTAACTGGCGGCAAAAGCCACCCGTCAAGCAACTTTGAATAGGTGTCCATTCAAAATAGTAATGTGCCCTGATGTTTAAAATGTTGGGCCATTGCTTAAAGGGTAGCAACAATGATGAAGGCAACCATTGACAGAAGGAGGGAGTGTGCCAATATGACTGTATATGGATAAGATTTTTAGGTTTTGGGAAGATGTCCATTGGTTCCATCAATTTCTTTTGTTTTTCTTTAATATATATATATGTGTGTGTGTGTGTGTGTGTGTGTGTGTATGTGTGTGTGTGAAGAAATGGGTTAGATTTTTTATTTAATAATCCAACAGATTTTTATTACTTAAATGTTATTTTTAGTAGATAGTTGAGTAGACACTCTGTTTATTTATTAAACAGTATATTTATTTTCATCTACCAGCCTGAATACTTGAGAAATCATATTAAAGAAAAAATATCCACTCTCCAGCAGGATTTGAACCTTTATTCCCTTCAGGAAACCGTCATTAAATTTGATGTGCTTTGACCAGAGTCAAACAAAGCTGAATAGTGCCTTTAAACAGATTTTTCTCTGATACCTGAAATAGACATATCTACTCAATTTAAAATCCTAAGATAAACAATATAAAATAATATATATATATATATAAGTATTGTTGGAATAATATTCCTTGTCCCAAGCAAACACTATTTTTAAAAAAATGTTCAATACAAAAGTAGAGCTAATAATATGTGTGGTCGTTCGGTACTCCTCCTGACATCAATTTTCGGGGAGCCAAGGACCTATAAATAGTGAAAAAACTGTGTGGGACAAAGGCCCTATCACAGTTATTGGTTATTGGTAAGACAGTTGTTGCTATGGCGAAGCGTGTTGGCTCTGGCTGACTAATCTGTATTGATATGAACTCTGTCATACATTAGCGTGATAATCGATGTCGCCTTGTATGCCTCATAGCTGTTCAGGTATGCATTCACCATTGGGTTTGGTATTTACAAAGCTTTATGTTATTGATATATGTCGGATCGTGCACCAATGGGGGCTTCTTAGGGCGTTCGGGTCGGGTGGGAATACCCATCAAGTATAAGTAGATTAATGTCTAAATGTTATTGTATGCATATGTATGTATATGTGTATCTATAGAGATATATATGCGTGGTTGTATATATGCGTATGTATGTGTGCAGTTGTGTACAGTTGTGCGCACACATGTACCAATATCTGCATCACTTACCGATGTGTATGTATGTGTATTCCCTTTACTTGTTGGGTCATGTGTGTATATCTTGCATGGATGTATATATGCTCTTGTGTGGGTATATATGTATGCACGTATAGATGGATATAGATGCCTATGCATGTGTGGACATGTGTATATATATTTATTCATATATATATATATGTATGTGTGCTGTATGTATGCATGTATGAACATTTGACAGTAAGACAGATGTTGTATCAGGTCTCACGCCTTTCGATCGTCTATATATGAATATGAATTCAAAATATTATAAACCCTCCTATGAACAGTTGTTCAGGGCTGTTTGCTGATGTTGTATATGAGTGTATGTACATGTGTGTATGTATGTGCACGTATACATGTGTGTATATATGTATGTATGCCTATATATATATATAGGTGTATGTATATATGTATGTATGTGTGATGTTTTCTTTTGACTCGTTGACCTGGCTAAAGAGTATCAATTTCATGAACATTGCCTTATCTATCTAGTTCATCTGAAGATTTATATGTGTCTGTGTGCGCGTAGTCAGTGTAAAATACATACATGTTCGTATATTATCATTATAATTTTAGCAACAAGAACAAAAGAGATATAAGTATTAATTAATAATGTGATAATAATGTGATTATTAATAATAAGTATTCTTTGCTCTATTTTTATATTGAGCACTGTTTTAAATTAATGTTTTGGTTGTTGCAATTATTTTCTTCATTCTTATTCATTTAGAGATATATATATATATTGATGCTTGTCAAATTGGCCTTGTGCCAAATACAACCAAAGTCTCCACAATTTAAAATATCAGAAGGTTGAAAGAATGGTTGGAAGAATAAATGTTTTTGTTTGTAGATTAAAGTAAAATTTTATAAACAGAATAACAAAATTATAAGAAAAATAAAATGTTCAAAGAGAAAATGCATGTAGTTAATTGTTCAAAGAGAAATGTAAGTAGTTCCACAGAAATTCAGAGTTCATAGTTGATAGTAGCAGAATGTGTGTATGTAGAAAGATTGAAAAGGTTACTAATAAGGTCTGTGTTCTTTTCCTTTTTATGGCCAGCTAAAGAGTGAAAAGGGAAGTCAAGCAGTAAAGCAGATTATACTTATCAGAATCAGTTGAAGTATCTTGTTGTTTTCTTTGACAGTGTGTTGGGGAAGACGAAGAAAGGAACATTGGAAGGAGAGGAAAAAATGTTACCTTTTATTAAATTTTCTCTAGTCACATTGTGATGAGGTCCTTCAGCTTACTGCTCCCATCTTGGACTGACTTGACCAGTCAAGAGACATGGTTAGGTAGTGAATTTTAGTCACGTGGTTGGATCAAACAACATACGCAATTTTTTAGGTGTTAAGACAATTTGACAGGGGTCATAGATCAATTTGCTATTTCCTATCCAATCAGAATCCAAAATCTTACTTTTCATACTGACTTGTGAAATTTGCCTTGGTCTGGGTTTTTCCAAAATGCTTTCAGTTGTTTTGATTCAATTTTGCGAGTGTGCAATTTTTCTTTTTTCATTTGAGTTAATTGTTAGATTATATAGGATTTGAATCCTATATACTCTACAGTAAACAAACCAAATAATGAGGAAGTAAAGAAAGCTATAAAAAAAGAACAATAAAGCATCACTTCACACTGAGGCTGAACTTTTGAAAATAGTGTATCCAATCTATTCTCTGAATTTAACAACAATTTTCTAAATTTCATGAAGAAAGTCTGGGTTTAGAAGTGCATTCCCAAAAAGTTGAGAGCATCACACATTAATGCACCCTGGAAATGAAAAGGTAACCACCCAAAATCCTCACACATACAGAGATATCTCAATTGGATCCATTATGGTGAAGGTTATAAAGAACAGTGTATAAATTAAGCTGTCACTGTTTTATGAAAATGAACTCCTAACGACTCAGTTTGGCTTTCATTCTGGTAAGGTATATAAAAATGGCATATATGTCATCAAACAACTCCAGGAAATTGTTTACATCTCCAATACAAACTTATATATGTATGTAGACCTTACAGCAGCATATATTTATAGAGACTTCCTCTTCTCATTCATGAGAAACTGTCTTCGAATCTCTTAATCCACTGAATGTCTAAAACTGATAGAAGAATTATATTAGTCCACAGTCAAACATATATGAAGATCCCAATGCCAAAATATTCAAAACATCATCTGGAGTATGAAAAGGAAGAAATGAGAGCCCCAGTCTATTTAGTCACTTCCTAGACTATGCTTTGTGCATATACAAGCACAGATGTGAAGAGATGGGCATTGATCATGAACATCTTATACCATATTCTAAATAGAAAACAGTGCTTTCCTCCTGAGGTCAATGTGCAAAAGATGAAGGGAAGTATGCTGATGACATAGGTATTCATAGTTGGGACAAGAATGATCTTGAAAAAAAATTAGCATACTCTACCAAATATTCTAAGAAGTAGGATTTACAATAAACCTCTCCAAAATGGAAGCAATGAACTTAAATTGGAATGAAAGCAGTGATGGTACGTACCCTGAATCCTTCATAAAAATTTAGTTAGTTGAATGAGTAAATATTAGACACTTGAAATAACTCAGTGTATGTATCATTTACAACAGACTTAATATAGAAGATATAGAATAGGTTGTGCTAGTTTCACCCAAAATGACATGGCAATGTTCCAAACTACCACAAACAGAAAGCAAGGAAATAAACCCTCATCAATACTGGAAAGGGCGATAACAGTTACTGAAATTGAGAAAAGTATTTTCTTTTAAAAATGTTTTTAAAGGAAAGATTTTATAAATTACAACTGACTTTATAAATTACTAGCTAATGAATGCCAAATGTTTCCTTATAAGGAAATGGCTAATATTATCATTACTCAATATAGCTTTAGATAGTAATTTGTAATGGTAACTTTAACAAAAACATCAATGCTATTATGTAAACTTCAAATATCCAAAGTTATTGTCAGTGTGTTAATATGTCCTGAACTGAAGTGTCTGAAGAAAGTGGAACATGGATTTCCTCAAAGGGTCTAAAAAAAAAAATTTTTTTTCCAAGTTTCCTCCTAGGATTATAAAAAAAAGACTTCATGTCTGCATCCTCTTGATTAAAATATCTGTTGAATTTCTTCTTTCTTGATCTCAAACAAAGTCAGTTTTATGACAATTTCACCTTTCAACTGAGCCCCTTAAAAAGGGGACCATATTTAAATATTTTGCTATAATGAAAAAGTGAAACTATTTTTCAATTGATTTGATCAATTCTATAATCCAAGATTTTTATTGACCTTTAATGAGATTATTTTGATTAACATCAACTTAGTTTTTTTACAATATTTTTTTTACTTAGCGATTCTGTGCACCCCCTCCCCACTTCTAATACACAAAAAAGAATTTGTTAGACATGAGTAAATTTTTCTTCTTTCAAGAATTATTTGAATGTCATTCAAGTTTGGGCTTTTGTCAATTGTTTCATTTTACAAGAATTTATATTCTGGTGATCATCTTAGAATTATGAGAATCAATGGGAAGAGAAAATTTATTGAGATTAGTTTCCACAATTGTGGATCAATATCAAGTATGTATCCGTTAGAAAGCCATGAGAAACCAAATTCAGTGATTAATAGTTGTTTGTAGAGTTTATCAATTAAAGAGTATTAATCGAAGAAGGTCAAGTGGATTTATTTGATCAATTCAAATTGGCTTTTCACATTGCATTCTGGTTTCACTGCTATAATGTTATACTTGCAGATATTCAAATTAAATGAAAGTAAATTAGCAAGCTTTGGGTAAAAATGCTTATAAAAAATTACAATAAAAGAATAGACAATTTAACCCACTTTTTATTTTTCAGATGATACTCATTAATGGGTTATAGGTAAAAAACAATAATTAATAAGAATCTTTTTTTATAAATCTATAATTATACATTCGTTTAATGTAAGTTATAAAAACATTAACTTAATTCCTTCAAATTACTATTCTTAGAACTTCACTTGCCACATTTGCGTTAACATCTCTTTCACATTTCAAAACAACCTGTAAAATCCGCTTTAGGAATCACCATCAGCTGCCTCATTGCATTCTTAATCTCATCTATAGTCAAAAGTTTCTTCTCATTCAACAGTAATTTTATCTTAGGAAAAATACTTCAAGTAATAAGGAAGCCAAATGTGGACAGTAGAGGAGCCAAATGTGGACAGCAGACTGTCCAGCCATTGTGATGTATGACTTCTTTTAAAACTAAAATTGCAAACTGTAGACAAGATTAAAATGTGATGAAGAAGCTGATGATGATCCCTAAAAGAGGACATGAAAAGTGAAAGAGATATTGAAATAAGCATGTGGGGTCTTAAAGAGGTTTACTCGGAAGAGAACTAAAGTGCCACTGTTTTAGATAGTCAATCATTTTGTTAAATGACTGAAACATTTCTCTACAGCTCTTATGCATGACATGACAGACAGATCGAGAAAATGGGTCACAGTAAATTAAATGTACTAAATTGATAGCATTTACAGATGCAGTAAAATTTGTATGGTGGAAATGATAAAGACATTGATAAATTTTGCTTTTTCAAAGTTTTTTTACAAAAAAAAAAAAAAAGGACAAAAGAATTCACTTCTCGTGTATAAATTTTATTTCATAATTAATCAAAGCTAAAATAATATCAAAAGTTACATGAGGGAATGCTGAAAAGTTCTTAACCTGATCCACTTCACAAAACTTGAACAAATGATCAACCAGAATCTTTTGAAAAAGGCTTCCTGGACAGGCATATTACCTCATATGTTTAAACAATCAATTTTATGTATCATTTTTTAAAACCAGGTTAAATATTTAAGAAACATTTTAAAATCTTCTGCATGTGTAGGTTTTCTTGATTTAATGTTGTCCATATGAAGGACTTTTGAGATCTGGGATTTCTCTTACAAGTCATTAATAATGTTGGAAGCCAAACTGCAAGTTAGACCAGTTCCATCAGGCTCAATATGCATGGACTTGACAATTCCATCCTCTACAACCATTGCATAACTAGAAAACAGTAATAAATAAGAAAATAATATTTGATTCTTCAGCCAGTTGCAATTATAACAGTAGCAAATAAAAAAAAAAACAAAAAAAAAACTATACCTTAAAATTACACACACACACACACATATATATATATATATATATATATATATATATATATAGGTATAGATGACCAGTCTGTAAATGGTGAGGATAATCCAACAAGATCAACTTAATATAAAATATTAAGTGTTATATTTATATAGAGAGCTCAATGGCTGTTATCCAGAGCAAATGGAAGGAATATTGTGTGGTCTGATGAAATGAGCTAATTAAGCTCATTGAAATGAATTATAATTTATAACCAATTTAAATGATGTGTTGAGTTTTCCTATATATATATATATATATAATAAAACTAAAAGGCACCTATCAAAATCCATAAAAATTACTAGAATTGAATGTATTTTAAGGCCAGTAGAATTTTGCCAAAAAGGTGCTCAATAGATGATTAGAGCAACAATATTCAATAAGTTTTCAAAGGACTTATCTCATTGACAAACTCTAGTTTCAAACAAAACTGCTTCTCAGGTTTAGATGGTCTGATAAATCTATTGAACCAGATTGCCACAGTAACAAATACTTATCATAGATTTCAAAATTTTAATTTTAAATACTTATTATGCTAGAGTTCATTAAGAAGGTGACAATATTTAAATATTTGGAAAATATAAAATGCCCATTTTTAATATAAATAAAAATGTTTGCTCTTTTTTTGAAAAAAAAATGCAATATTTTATATATTTATATTATGATAAATATTTGTTGATAATATTTACAAAGTTTATCTCACAATATGCTGTTATAGTCAAAATTTAGTATAAGTTTCTGAACTGAGAGTCAATATAAAATAGTTAAATAAAATAAGCTAAGTACTAAGTAATTTGATTAAAAAAAATAATAAGTTTTAATACTACAATAGTTGAAAGGTTTCTATTTTCTGAACTGTGATTCCTGGGGAATTTGCTATGTTAAAAAATAAACATTTTGATTGTTTCCAAATATCTAAATGTTGTTACCTTAAAAGATTCTAACATAGTAAGTATTTAAAATTTGAAATCTAGAATTTGTGTTTGTTTGTAGAGTATAAATATAAAATCTGATATTTTTTTATCAGTTTTACCACAGGGGCTGCAGAGTGTGGAAGAATTAGAAACTGAAACATTGATAGTGAGCAAAAAGAAAAGAGAGGACAGTAGATAGTGATTAAAATTGCATTTAAATTTTTGCGGATTAAATTCCCTGGAAAGCCTGGAGCCAGAAGGGAGTTCCATAGGCAAGAAGTGCTGAAAAAGAAACTGTCAGCATAGAATTTATGGCTACATCTAGCGAGCTCAACTGTAAATTGGCGAGATCTCAATGTCAGCATAGTATTACACTTAAATTAATAAAATCTAGATACAAGAGCAGAGAGTTCATCCGAACAATTGCTATGAAAATATTTATAAAAAAGACACAGAGGAGCAATCTTATGGCAGTGGGTAAGTAACTGAAGCCAAGCCACCAGATCAGGACTGATTGCTGAGTCTTCTTTGGATTTTATCAAGTATCTCAAAGTAAACAGAAGGGGCATCAGACCATATGCGGCAGCAATATTCTAAGCATGGATGAATGGTAGACTTGTAAGATATATTCCAGGGAGTAAAATTGTCTCACCCTAATCAAGTGAACAAACTTTCTTAGCAGCTGACCTAGCAATGGATTCAATATAGTATTTCCACATCATGTCAGCTGAGAATGTTAGCCTGAGAAGGCGTGACAAATCACTCTCCTGGAGATTAGCATGCATCATGCTGATGAAGAGGAGAGAGAGTGAGTTCTCTCAAATGATTAATGGAAAGAAGTTTAGTCTTGGAGGCATTAAAAGTGACAAGTGATCTTTTGCTTCAGTTAACAATGGTCTTGAAGGCATTTTAGGACATTAGCTGCCATTTTGACCTTGTCTGACTGATCAGCCTAACTATCAAGGCAGGAGTAAATAAATGGTTGTGCCACCAGCATTGATGTCAAGTTATGATCTGATGTCATCAGGAAGGTTGTTAATGAAAATTAAAAACAGCGTAGGACCAAGGATAGAGCCCTGTGGGACACTCATGGTAGTACAAAAGGATCCAGATGAATGGCCATTCAGGATAACTTTATTTCACAATCTGATAGGAAAGACTGGATCACCTCAAAAACATGTCTAGAGACATCATAACTTTTCAGCTTTTTGAGAAGATCTGTATGTCAGACCCTGTCAAAAGCTTTCAAGATGTCCAATGCCAGGGCTTCACTGTTTTTATCTATAGCATAATAGATTCTTTCCACAATAACTGTCAGTAGATAAAGCAGTTGACTTGGAAAAACGAAAGCTATATCACTTGTCTGAGAAAGCCCCTACAATGAGAGGTGATGAACCAATTCAACATTGATTAGGACCTGTAGGAGTTTGCAAAAAAGAGGTAGAAGGCTAATAGGCTGATAACTGGAACTCATCAGAGTTCTTAAAAACTGGAACAACAAATGATGATTTCTAGCAGGCAGTAAGGTATATATTGCACAGTTTAGAGAGAATGAGAGCTAGTTCAGGAGCACACTTCTTAAGGACTATTACAGAGAAGCCATCGGGTGCACATGCTTTGTGCCAATAGATATATCAGACCATCAAACCCTGACAATTTATTTGAAACTCTCCATCACTCAGTGAGATAAGTCCATTGAATATTTATTGAGTATATATGTGTCTGCTTAACAAAAAAGAACTAGTTCTTTTACTTCAGCTGTAATGCCAAACTTATTTATTTAACTATCATCTGAAGATTAATCTAGCACAAAACCACAACTGAGATGCATCTTGTGAGGATTGAATCCCAGAAGCAACTATCTTTCAAATAATTATCATGCTGCTAAACATCCATTTAGAAATAAAACATAAAAATGATACCTTTTCATCAAAGGGAAATACTTTTTCATTTAAGTAAATAAATGCAACTTTTCCCTCACTCATATTGTTCACACTGTGGTGAAAATAATAAAAGAACTCATTAATCTTTCTCTTATTTTTTGGGCATTAATGATTTCCCTTTGTTTTTTGTCTTCCTCTCTCTACAATGCAGTCGAATTGCTTCTACAATTGCATAGGCCTCTTTTTCCACTGATAAGCACTTTTGCTTGGCAGAAGTTAAAGTTCTTGAAAAGAAAGCTACAGGCCAACCATTTTGGGTTAGAGAGGCAGCAATAGTATGTTCTGAAGCATTAGTCTCAATCTCAAAAGGTAGAGTAGAGTCTATAGCCACTAAAGACAATTTTGCGATCTCCTTCTTTATATGCTTGAAAGCATCCATTTGTTCTTTAGTGAGAGAAAAATGAGTAACTCTAATTAAGGGATGTAATTTTTTGGAGAAATTTGAAATCCACCTAGAATAGTGAGAGAACACCCCCATTGCTTGTCAAAGAGAGGTATGGTTTTGAGGTACTGGCAGGTCCACAAATCCTTTGAGTCTGTCGTGGTAAGGTTTTATTGAACCCATGCTTATTGTATATCCAAGCAAGTCCGCTAAGTGAATAATGACATTTGCTTTTATTCAGTGTTAGGCCATACTTTGCCACACTATTCATAAATTCCTTTAGATTTTTGTCATGTTCACAGATAGTAATGTTGTTGATATAGGCATAGGTTTCTCGGAGGTCTTCTCACTTGATAATGTCATCCATGACTCACTAGAAATTTGCTACTCCATTGGTCACTCTAAAAGGGATTCGAGAAAATTGGTATAGAGACCTAGCAGCTTCGAAGGCTGTATATTTTTGTTCTTCTGGCTTGATGACAACCTGGTGATAGGCACTGGTTAGATCAAGTGTGCTAAATACTTGATAACAGCTAATTTCATATACCATGTCCTCTATCCGAGGAAGTGGATAAGCGTCCAGAAGATTGAGAATAACACACAATGAGTCTTTTCTTGTGATTTTCAGGAAATACCAGTGTTTGGGCTTGCCATGGTGATTGAAAGGGCTCTATAATTCCTTCCTTCAGCATACCCGATATTTCTGAAGGAATGAATTTAGCATCCGGTAAGCTATGTCTCCTGGATTTCACTGTTATTAGATGACAGTCAAAAGTTAGGTTCGCAAACAGAGAGGGGTAAGCGACATTATTAAATGCAGTTAGTCTACAAACAGTGAGAGGAGGAAGCGGTGCCCTGAAAGGAAGAATGTTGACGTAGGAAAATTATGCCCAAGAATGACATCACAGCATAAGTTAGCCATTACTGCACTCTCTACCACTTAGATTGAGGGATACCACACAATGTCCAAGAATAGAGGATGAATGGGAACTGCTAGCCATAAAAATTATTTCTGAACTTGGCAAGAATGCCAATCCAAGCCTTTTAACTATGTCAGGATGAATAAAATTTTCTGAGCTGCCAGTATCAATAAGTATTTTTAGAGACTTGCTTTGATTTTTTCACATAATCATGAGCAAGATAGACTCTCTGATAAATTATAAGATGGAATGGAAGAAGCAAGAATAGACTCATTGGGGTTGATAACAGCTGCTGTAGGTGATCTGCTGAGACAAGCAAAATGTCCTTTCTTTTTGCAATTTTTGCAAATGGAGTTTCGGGCAGGGCATCTAATTCTGTCACATCTCTCAGATTCCCACAGAAGAAGCATTTTTGTCCAGAGATGGTGGCCATGGTATGTTCCTCATAGCAAACAGGCTGATCGTCATTGTCAGTTACTTCAGTTTGAACAGTGGCGACAGATGTGTATAGTGAGTTCTGTTGAGAGTAGGATGCTACTTGTTTCTGTGCCATCTCAAGTGTTAGCGCCTGATCATATGCAGTGCCTAGGTGTAGTTTCTTGTTTTCCAGAAGTTGTCTGATGTGATTAGATGAAATTCCATTTATGAATGCATCTCATATGTACTCGTCCCTCACCTGTATTGCTGTAACAGCCTGAAACTCGCAATCCTTGGCGAACTTGCAAATACTGGGCTGCACTCTCGTTAGTTTGCTGACGACAAGTAGCCAGCAGATGCCTACAGAAGATGATATTTCTAGGCTGCACAAACACTCCTTTCAGAACATCCATGGCTGAATCATAATCATCAATATCAGAGATGTGTTTAAAGATAGTGGGAGAGACAAAGTTGATGAGTAAATTCAGTTTCAGCCTGTCTGTCAGTGGAGTCTGTTGTATTTCACCAGCCACATAGAGAAAGATATGGAAGGATCTTTTCCAGTGTCATCACATGTTGGCCAAGTCAGGTTTATCCGGGTCTAGATCTAGGCATTCTGGCTTAAGGTATTTTTCCACCCTGATAACATTTTATTCTACTAAAAAATGTATGAAAAGGGTGGAGTGATGGAAAGGTGAGTCAGTATAGCTTGAGTGAAGCTTTGTTCTACTAAAAAAACTACTCTGATAGCGAACTGTTACAAGAAAATGGCTGACTTTATAATGGACAAGAAACAACAGTGTCTCTATGCCATATTGCACCATTGGGTGAGAAAACAAACAATTCACACACAGAACTTGATCCAATGGATGTCTCTATCCAGTTTGATGATCTGTTTTTTTATAACACCATCTTTCCAGAAATTTTTTCATGTTGATACATTTTACCTTATCTCCAGGTTTGAAGTATTTACTTATATTGTTATTTCTTGATGTTCTTGCCTTATGCTCTGGCAGTAGTTTATTAAAAATGGACTTAATCTTCCTGGCACTCATCAACTCTGCAGGCAACATTACAGACATGGTGTTTGAGTTTGGTGTTATTTTGAAAACACTCAGAAATTGTAGCATCACTTCATTTGACTGATCTCCCTTCAACATTTTAGTGCTCTTTTAAATGTATCGACAAACTGTCCAGATTGTCTGTTTGATCTTAGGTGATAAGGGAGCATTGTAATGTGTTCTATTGCTAATGATTTACAGAAAACTTTAAATTCAATAGCTGTGAATTGTGTCCCATTATCTGAAACAATAGTCAGGTGCACCGAACCTTGCAAAAATCTTGTGTAAAAAATTAATTGTTACCACAGTAATCGATCTTCAACATTTTAATATTTCTAGCTGTTTAGTGTAACTATCGACTACCACGAGATAGTATGCTCTGTTTAATGGCCCTGCAAAGTCTATATGTATTCTGGACCATGAAATATTGGTTTCCATCCAAAGTTGAAATTTTATAGGTGGTAACTTTGCTGCCAGAGCACAACCTCTGCATTATTTTACTAAATTTTCAATATCTTGATCCATTTTTGGCCAATACGTATAACATCACATTAAGGATCTCATTCTAGAAATTCTTGAATATCTTATGTAAAATTCTTTTAACATATACTTTTGCAATGATGCTGGTATCACAATTATTCACTCTTTTATTTTTTCTTTAAATCTTATTTGCTTCTCATTATTATTATAAAGTCGTCTTTTTCCGACTTAATTCTTATTTTCTCTAATGTTATGGGAAGATCTCTTACTGTATTGTAAGATACATTATTGATTTCATTTTCAGCTTTTATCACTGCAATTACTGTGTCCTCAAGTGGTTCACAGAATTTTGGTATTAGTCTAGATATGACTCAATTTTTTTGATGGTAGAAACTCCATTAGTTTAATAGTTTAATAGGATAGTTCTTCAGCGCTGCAGTCTATTCACTGTTTGTGTGGGAACACCCTTTTTTATCTATATATCGACAATAATGGATGATGGTCTGTCTGTAGCAAGAATTCTCTACCATGTATGAATTTATGAAACGTTTTCATAGCAAGTATGATGACCAAAGCTTCCTTTTTTTATCTGGCTGTAGCTTTTTTCAGCTGCTATTAATAATCTTGAAACATGAACTATTGATTTAGTTTTTCTATCCTCATATTTGTGTAGTATCACTGCTCCAATACCCAAAACACTTGTGTCTGATGCAACCACCATCTTTTTTTAGGGTCAAAATGAGCTAGTGACAAGTCTATGGTTAAAAATTTTTTAATCTCTTCAAAAGCACTATGACATTTATCTGACCAATTCCATTTAATGTCTTTCTTTAGCAGGTTATTCAAAGGTGCTCTTAATTCATGCATGTTTGGTATATATACGTGATAGTAATTAGCACTCCCTAAAAATGCTTGTAACTTTGTTACATTCATTGAGGTGGACATGTCTTTTATTGCACTTGACCTTGAAGGATCTGGTTGTCCACCATTTGCATTGATAATTTGTCCTAGATATTTTATTCTGTTTGCATTTTCCTTCACTGATCTTAAAACGGTAATCTTTAATTCTCTCAAATACTTTTTTTACATCTTCTGTATGTTGATTTTAAGTCACACTTTCAGTAAGTACTTCATCTAAATATGCACAATCCAAACCAGCAAGCATCATATCCATGTGTTGGAATATGCTTGGTGCTACCTTTATACTGAAAGGAAGCCGGTAAAATTTGTATAGTCCTCTTTGAGTGTTAACTGTTAATAGTTTTGAGCATTCTTTGTCTACTAGTACTTGCTGGAAAGTGTTGGACAGGTCCATTTTAGAAAAAAAAAAAATTACCACCATTTAATTTGGCAAAAATTTCTTCTGAACTTGGTAACAGGGAGTTATATTGTTTCAAACTTTTATTTAGCCCCATTGAAAAACCAGTACAAAATATGTGGATTTTATTTCTTTTTTTAATGTAAATTATTGGTGTTGTCCTTTCAGAATAATCTATTTTTGATATAACACCTAATTATTCTAGTCTCTCTAATTCCTTATTAAATGGTTCTAAAGCAGCGAAAAATACATTCCTTTTTGGCTTAAATATCAGTGTTACATTCTCTTTTACTTAAAATTTAGCTTTAGTTTTTGTGCTTGTCCCTAGACCTTCTGAGAAAACTTCTGGAAAACTCCATTTAATTCATTCTTTAATTTTTTAGTTTCCATATTAGCACTGGAGGTAACAATGTTTATTTTGTTGCAAAAAATGTTTATTGGGAGGTCCCAAAGATCAAATAATTCAATCCAATATGTTCCAAATAAATTAGCTGTATTCTTTAAGACACACACCACCGCTTTTTTAGTTTTGCCAACAAATGAAAAGTTACAGGTGAATTCACCCATAAAGTTCAATTTCTTTCCTGAAACTCCAGGAGCAACTTTTTTTAGAAGTTAATAAAATTGGCTTACTCATTTTTCTCCATGTCTGTTCATTTATAATGGTGATATCAGATCCTGTAATTTTATTTTTTTTACATTATTAATTTATTATGAATTTTCACAAAAACAAATTTCTTCTTTTGAGATGTTTCTAACTCAGTTAAAGGCAAGTTTGAAGTCTTAACTTTTTCTTAATGCTTTTCAACTTTACACCATGTATTTACCATGTTCATATATGTTTTATTTTTCCTCCATTTTTTATATTTGTAATAAGTACTTTTGTGTCCTAACATCCTCCATTCGTAGCATTTTTTGTTCTTAAAAAAAAAAACAAAAAAAAAACAATTACTTTTGTAATGCTTATCTCCACAACTGTGACAAGTATTAGGTATTTTTTTAATGTTCTGTTAAGAGCTGAAAAATGTCTATAGTTTAAATGTCTCTTCCTCAATCCATGCAGCATCAAGTTTTAGATTTATAATACGTTGACATTCTTCTGCTATTTTCTGGAGAGTTAATTTGTGATCCTAATTTAGCAAGTATCCTTGATCTTATTTCTATGTCTTTATTAGAAGTTAAGCTCTGTACAAATATTAGGCATTTAAATAAATCCTGAGTTAATTCATTTAACTTGAACTTCTCACATTCTTGATTCACAATTCCTACATAAGTGACAAAATCTTCATTGTCACACTTTACTAAGTCAAGACATTGCCAATGTGAATTGAATAATGAAATTCTATCACCAGAAATTTTTCAACTACTACAGTTTCATCAAAATTTTTCACCCGTTTTTTTTTTTTTTGGCAAAATAAAATCTATATACTTTTAAAGTGAAGCATGTGATAATTTTCTTAATAATAAACTTTCTTTTCATCATTTTAATGTGAACAATCCCTTTTGAAGTTCCCTTCATCTCTTTTATAATTTCCTAATTGAATTAGCAACAGCATCGGGAATGAATAAATCTGATGTTTATTCTTCTGTAGTTTTATTAAATAATAATTCAAAAAACTTCTGTTGTTGTTGTAATTGCTATTTATGTTGTCGTTTTTGTTGCTGCAATTGTTGTTACTTTTCTACCAACATTTGATTCATGATAGATTTTACTTTTTCCATTTTCCTGTATTTGAATAACTTCACCTGGTTATTTCCCTGCAGTCCTGCAAATATGATGTCTCTTTGGTGAAGTGGTAAATATAAACTGAATATCCTATGTGTAGGATAAGTATTTTTTTTATGTTTCCTCATGTAAGTTCAAATGAATATGCGTCACCACTTTTGTAAAGTCACATATGCTAAAAATAATGCTTTCAAAGAATAATGTCAGACCGTTTTTCTGCCTTGAATGCTTATTATGTACCTATATATATATTATTTTTACAATGGCATGTGATCCCTGCAGTGCAATTTCTCTAATTACATCAAAACAACGTTGACTATGTTTGTTCTCTAGTGATCCATATTCAAACTCAAATGTTGGCAGTAATATTCATATATGACAGTTATAAACATTGCTCATTAAAAATCTTGATTCTTCAAAGGCCTGAAAAAATCCTTGTTGTTTTACTTAAGAATCTTATCCTTGAATTATTTCAAATCTTGACAAATTTGTTTAACTGAATTTATGTCTGAAAGAAATGTTTCTTAAATCTATGGAAGTTGCCATCTGATTACTCCGTTTTCCAAAATGTTGGCGAACACATTCCCATTAGCCTCCTTTGCATCTGTTATTAACAAGGATGTAGTTGATCACTAGAAATAACCTCTCAAGTGACAAATGACATGGGTTTCTAGATCCACTGCTGATGTTTTAACTGTCATTAATCACAGAATCAGTCAATGGCTCAATGGTAGTTTTGTTACCAAAGCAATTGCATTAGATATCTTAGTGTGACATTAGGGTCTACTACATAAACTCTCCAGCTATGGTATCTTTGGAAGTGTTTATGCAATCATCAAGTCTTTTTTTCTCAAGTAGGTTCATGATGATGGTTGTGATTTACCTTTCTTCTGAAGCCCATAAGATTAATGCAAGGCTATCTTCCCCAGTGCTATCTTCTTGGTCCTACCCCTCTATCTGCTTAGGAACAATCTCAGATCATTAGTAAACATTTACACAGGTGATAGAACAGTTTACAAAAAATCAAGATTTGAATGTAAATAATATAACTAATGAAAACTCTTCATCCCAGAAATTCAGACAGAAAATATTAATCATGTTACAATATTGCTGAAAGAAAAAGAAACTGAAAAAAAATAATTCTGAATTGTATTGAATGTACAAACCGTTTAGATCTGTGGTTCCCAAGAACAGCTGTCAGGTCAATAGTGAGGCCCATTGCCTGAAAATATAGAAAATAATCAGAAATAGCCATTGTTTCATGTTAAAATAAATGTTAAAAGATTTTTTAGAACATTAATACTGACAAAATATTGAAAGCAAGATTTGCCAGTAAATCTGGACTGTTTATATTTTTTCAATTTCTAATGTAAGCAGCGTACTGGAGTCATGGCCTATTGTCTCCTGTAATTAGGATCAATCCTGGCCTGAGAACAAGTCCATACTCGTCAGTTGTTGATAGTGTTGAGACAGCAGCTGATCCTTGGGTTGACCACTTCTACTGTAATCTCTCTTACCCACGTGATTTTGATCTTAAGAGAGTTAAGCTGAATTATCACTGGGGTATCTCAACCAAACCAAACTAAGATGGATATGCGAGCACAACTGTGGAAATAAAATGGCACATATTTTGGAAATAAAATGGGCAACGCCTGAATAAATAGTATTTATATACAAAAAATTAAAAAAATAATTACAATTCTTCTTTTTCCCAACCCATTCCTAATAAATGGTGATGGAACAAAAATTTCTGCTAGTTTCTCTAAGATGGGCCAGACTTGGTAATTAAGTAACTGGTAGATTCAAGTACTATTGTTTGTACTTTGTGAAAATGTTTGTTGACATTTTCTCTTCTTAATATTATCATCAGGTTGGCACAATGATATTGTCAGAGTTTCTTGGAGTTTTTCTTCAGCGGATAACTTTAGTTATTATTGCTTCAAACTTTGGTTGACAAATTCAAACTCCAACTAACTGGGATTTGAACTGAACTATAGGTGGTGACAGCAGCAGCTAACTTCAAATCATTTCATCTCTGAGTGGGAACTGACAAGAACTGTCTTTAGCGTCTGTGGGCTCTCATATTTATGAGTGTCCGTTTTTTTAATGGTGTGGTGAGGATGCATAAAGAGTGTTATGCAAATATCCTAAAATTCAACCAGTCCTCTTTCTCTGTTTCACACTTCCAATCATGGAAGTTTCTCCCTCTTCTTGGGATGAGCTACTACACGACATCAACCTCTCTGACATCTTACCTTTCTTTATCTCTATTTCACACTTCCAATTCTGGAAGATTTTTCCCTCCTCTTTGGGAGGAGCTATTACATGACATAAATCTCTCTCAGGGAAATTTAGAATAATAATTTTCCCAGTAAGTAACAATTGTCTTTTATCCTTCTCTCAACAAGATCTTTGCTCTCTCACCAAATTTCTATCTGGGGAAATATGAATAAAAATCCTTTTCTTTAATCATTTTTGTCTATGCCTTTCAACAAGGTGGCTTTGACATTTTGACCTCCTAATCATGCCAGTTGTATTAGCTGAGTTCCACCAAAGAATCTAAGAAAAAAAAAAATTCTCCCTCATCTATGGTCTGTTACACTTATTTCAATAAGGTGGTTTTGACATTTGACTTCTAAATATCTTGGCTGTATTTCATTGAGTTTCACCTGAGAATTTATTAAAATAAAGTACCTCTTTACAATTCTTTTTGCCCACATGCAATGTTAGTCTGTTTCACTTCTTTCAACAAGTCTGCTTGACATTTGATCTCCAAAAGCCCAGATATGTTTCGCTGGGTAACAATCATATTTGTGATTCTATCTCATTTTTTATTTTTAACCAGTTTGCAATCTTGGGAAAATGAATATTTTTACGACAAAAAAGAAAAAAAAAACAATATCGTGTACTTTAATCCTTTCCTGTCCGAATGAAATACAATTGTTTTCTCTAATCCTTTTTTGTCCATAAAAATCAAAATGGTTTTAGTTAACTCTTTTTCGTCCGTATGCCATGTTAAATATTGTCATACTAAGTAAAATATTGACCATTCTTTACAGAATTTGATTATTAGCACCAACTTTCAGGAAATATTGTTTTGGTAAAAGAATGTGTGAGTGAGTTTTGTTTAATGGTATATCAACCTCTGTGGGTCATTTAATGCCAAAAAGGTGGGATTTTAGGGTATTTTTTTTAATGTTCAGTTATAGTGAGAAGGTTAATTTATTCAGATTTTAACAAAAATTTATTGTTTTTATTCTTTTTTATTTTAGAAAACTGAAAACGTATTCTAATTTTGTATTAAAAAATGTTTTGCTGAAAATTTTTTCCTTCAAAAATGTGTTGTGGTAATACATTTTTTCAAAAATGTATATTTTTCTATAATAGTTTATTTTTATGTATATATATTTCTATAAAAGTATTTTTATACTTTCATAGTGTTTTGACCCAAGTTTTTTTTTTTGAGGGGGGGGGTAACTATTTGCCCATAGCTAGGACCCTAACAGGTGCTACCACTCCGGGTCAGAGTGTACCTGGGAACAACAGCAATTAAGAGGTGGTTCCATGCTCTTCACAACCTCCCAATCAGAGGCCTTGCTGCTGGATGCAGTTTACTGTCATGCCCAAGACCTAAAAGAATGAAATAAAAAAAACAAGAACAAAGCAGGATTGTTTAAATGACCTCTACCCAACAAATATAGAAATATAAGAGCAAATAATTAGCATGAAAAAAGTAAAAAAAAAAAATAAAAATAGGTAGAACTTCCATGGCTATTCAAAATTTTCCATTTTTAGAATATAAACCGTAGAAGGGAAGATTGAAGTGTGCAATTTATGGCTAGCTTAATTTTTTAAAAAAATTAGTCAAAACCAAAAAGATTATTTGTAAATCATAATCTATTGAATATGTTTCAACTATATAGGAATATAAAAATATTTACCAAGCAAGGTAATTAGAAAATTCTGGGAAAAAATAAGATGTCCCATAAGATCACCTACAGTTTACCGACATTAAAACCCTTCATCTGAAGTGATTACACAAGTTTTTTATGTATTAATTATATTAAAATATAAAATTTAATGTTAAATACAATTAGTTCAATTATTTGAACTGATACTAAGTAGTCTAATCAATAAAAATGATGCATTGTGGGTAAAGATGACTGTTAATAATGCATAAAAAAGGAGTTCTTAATTAAATCTTTGATCAGAATTACTTTACAAAGATAAAAGTTT
The DNA here is from genome assembly GCA_037127315.1 of Ascarosepion bandense. Lineage (NCBI taxonomy): Eukaryota > Metazoa > Mollusca > Cephalopoda > Sepiida > Sepiidae > Ascarosepion > Ascarosepion bandense. Next base: position 901,636 of record JBBBDQ010000789.1, on the reverse strand, counting down.
TTATTCAACATTTCATTATTTTTATGGTCGATAACTTAATGATGTCTTCATAAAAAGAATTCTAAAAAAGAATTTGGTTTGAAGATTCAAGAGTTATTCCCATTAATATTGTCATACATGTTTAGAGATTTCTATAATTTTTTACTGATAAAATTCTTCTCTAATGTTCTTAATTCATTTTCTCTTAGTAAATTGTGTTTTGATACCCATTAAAATATTTAGGGAACAATTCATCAGAAGAAAACATCATGAAGAAATTTTGATGAAGACATCGTAAATATTTTTAAAAAATACTGTGTTAAGTGTTATGGAAATATTTTGTTGGGCATATATAGTGTGACACGATAACTAGACATATATGTATTTTATTATAATAGATTAAAATAGAAAATAGATTAGAATAGAAAATAGTTTAAAAACATCTAACAAAAGTGAAAAAGAAGAGGAAAAAAAATAAATAAATAAACGCTTTTTCTTTTATGAGGAAAATTGTCCTCCAGTAAATGTTTGACTCAGTGATTTAATGAGATAATTTCAGTAGGTAGGTTTTCTATGACCCGGTCAAAGGCTGTCCTTTACTGTATCTTGACCACACATTAAGCCTTTTCCGGCGGAAGCCTTATTAAGATAAAAAAAAAGATAACTGAAATTTCAGACTTCCAGTCACCGGTGTTTGTCACCGGTGGTCTAAAGCATTTCCGGATTTCCGGGTTTCCGGTCAATTTTAAATAAATTCAGGTATATTTTCCGAGTCAGTCAGTTCGAAGTTAAGACGAGTTAAGTGAAGGGAGTCAGCCGGGTGCGAGCTTGAAGTAAGGATCTCCGTTCGTCTTGTTTCGTTCAGTTTGGGTTTGTTGATCTCCATTAATTAGAGTTAGAGCTGTGTGTCACATTCGCCTGCCCCAACCGACAAGGCTAACTCTAAACGAATAAAGCATCCTTTTCAACTCATCCAAATTTTGGAAGTTCGTTCCTTATAGTCAACCTTGTATCCCCAGCTGTCCGGCCGACATTTTCAACAATCTCCCGGCAACATCACAGCGTGGAGAACGGCCGCCGGAGAAAATTGTTAGGACGGTCCGTTGGGGTATTACAATAGTCTCCATGCCTTAGCTATAGTAATTAAGCAATTATTTACATATCAAAACAATGAGCACTGTCATTATTTCAGAAATTAATAAAACTAATATATTTCTTTAATTTTGAATGCAAATTCTTCAAGCCTATTTTTGCTACATTCAGTAACTCTTGAGTCACACTGTATTGGAAGTATAGGTGTTACTCCCTTAAGAGGAAAATTCACAAATCTGAGCAACAAAACTTCATTGGGGAGCCGAGTTTGAATTCCAGCTGAATCCATTGTATTCACTTACGTGCAAATACCCTTGGGAAAGGTATTAATCTGTCTCTTCCTTCCAGTTATGGGTTAAATAGCAGGACAGATTGGGTTCTATAGCCTTGGTTGGCAACCAGTCTACCGCAGAAAGCAATGGCAACCTACTGCGGGATAATCTTCTGCCCAGTCAGTCATGTCTATTTCGAGACATGATCGCCCAAGCGTGTATCATGTATGGCACTTAATTGACTATATGTGCGTGCGTGTGTGTGTGCACATGGATAAATTGTCGCCTAATTTATGTAAAAATGAAGATAACATTGACATCTCATTTTAACAGATATATTTACCAAAATTACATAAAAATACCTTGAAGTATTAAAGAGTAAATTTATTTAATAATATTGCCATTGGCTTCAACCAGATACTCCATATTAATCTCCTGCAATTCTTCTGGATGATCTTGTTTAAGTTGGTGAATGCTGCTATAATCCTAGCCTTCAGTTCATCTTTGCTATTACAATGAGTTTTGTTGGTCTCTTGTTCAACTGCGCCTCACACATTCAAGGAGACTGCAGTCTGGGGAGTTTGATGGTCTTATGTAAGGAGTAATGTCACTATAGAAATTGTCTGACAGTTATGACTGGGTTCTTCTGCTTGTGTGACATGGTGCAAAGTTCTGCTGCCAGACATAGGGCCTCCCAGCAGCCACTCTCTACCCAGGGCAACACTACTTCCTGAAGGCACTTCATGTTGGCCTCTGTGTTAGGTTTGAGACTCTCAGCAACAAATTTGTGAGTTCTTTCCATATCAGAATCATCAGACTGAGTTTTCTGAACTACCATACCTTTGTAATCACCATTAGACTCATCAAACACTTTTTGAATTCTCTGCACTGTCCTCAAATTGACACTCAATCACTTTGAAATGTTCATGTTGGAGTTTCAGGCATGAATGCCAAGCAGTACAGCATGCCGTTTCCAAGTGAATTGCATTATGGTGTTCTTTTTCTTACAGACAATGCTAACTGATGCTACTATACTGTGCAGTTGACAAAATCAGAAACAAATAATGTGCATATGCAAAATTAAAACTATTAAACAGCAACATTACATCCTGTATATATATATATATATATATATATATATATATATATAGTTAAATAAAAAGAAGACAAGAGGAAAACTGTATTTAACTTGCCTACATGTTTTGTCCTGTGATGGACTTTATTAAGGCAAAAAGATGAAATGAGCTTTATTCCAAATTACATATCTATAAACAAACAGTATTGGCAACTATAAATAAATGCTCATAAATCATTAAAAAAAATTAACAGAATGTTTTAGTTTTAGAACTCCTTCATGTGTAGTGCAACATCACAAGATGTTAAAATGAAGGGAATTCAACCATTTTCCTTGGACTTTTTATTATGTATATTAGTCTGTTTCAGTATCATTTTGCATAAGAAAAGGTGAGATTGGGAAAAAACCAGGGTGCAAATTGATATTTTGGTAGTGCTGGATGGTGGTGCTCTCGAGAACTTTCCTTCTGAACAAATTGCTTACTCTTTTTATTAGTGTGGCATTTTTTAAATCAAAATTGTGGTTGAATTTATTTCTATGAATCACTAATGCATTCATTAGATTATTATTAGTGATCTCTCTTTTGTGTTCATATGTACGTTTTTTTTAGATTTCTACTTGTTTCTCCGATGTACATGGAGGAACAATTTTGGTAATTTATTTTGTATATACCTGCTTGTTCATTATTATAATTTTTTTTTTTTAGATCTGACAATGTCCATAATAGTTTTCATGGTAGTTGTTACTATGTGTGTGTGTTTTAGATGGAACAGATTGTTTTGGATAGTAGAGTTGGTGGGTAGTATAATGTATCTGTTATTGTTTAGATTATTATTGTTAACAGTGTTGCTTTTGTTGTGGTTGTATATATTATGTGCTTTCTTTTTGCATTGTGAATAAAGTGATATGGGTACTGTAAGTTTCTGAATGTGTTTTCTATATATTTTTCTTCTTTTGTTAAATATTAAGGGCTGCAGATTCTTAGTGCTCTTAAAAAGAAGCCTATAGTAATACCAAATTTGATTTTGGAAGAGTGGTTAGAATAGAAATTAATCAGGTCGTTTTTCTTGATAGCTTTTCTATAGATGTCAAAATTGAGTTTGTTGTTATTTTTGTGTAATAAGATATCGAGAAAAGGAAGAGTATGATTAGATTCTGTTTTGAAGGTAAAGTCTATAGTAGGTTCAATGTTATTGAGTTTATTGACAAGATCTGCTATGTTAGTAGTTTCTGGATAGATTAGAAGGGAGTCATCTATATATCTAAAGTAGGAGGAGTTTGGTGATAAAATGTTTCTGAAACGGTCTCTTTCCAGAAATTCTAAATATAAACAAGCGAGAATGCCGCTGAGAGGCGATCCCATTGGTAAACCAAATTTTTCTCTATAGAAATGGTCAGTGAAAGTGAAGAAATGTTGCTTAGTAATTAGATAGCATAGTTTTATGATTTTCTGAGTAGGTAGAGGTAATTTTATTTTTGTTTTGTTAAGTGTGATTTTAATTGATTTAGGCATTTATCTATAGGAACATTTGTGTATAAGGATTTTATGTCTAGACTTGCCATGTGTTTGTTTTTATGTCTATGTTTTTTAGTTTGTTCAAAAGGTCACTAGAGTTTTTTGCATGTGACAGACTGATTGTGCTGAGAATTGGTGTTAAGATTTTGCTTAAAATCACTCAATATAACCTGGGCCTGACATATAGATGGCACCACTAATAAAAAATCCATATAATTTTTATGATGTACTAACCTTCAAATGGCATGTGACAAAATTTGGGCCCAATAGAATTATTAGTTTACAAATTACAGTTATTTAAGTGAAGCTACTGTTGTAAATTTTAAAAACAATAAAAAAATCTGAATTTTGTGTGTTGATAAAGCATTGCTTTCTGATGGAAGAAAAAATACTGTTCAAGCCAAGCAATGGCTTGATAAGTGTTATCTGGACTCTGCTCTGTTCGAAACAACAGTTAAGAGGTGGTATGTTGACTATAAACGCAGTCGTACAGACACAAATGATGCTGAATGCTCAGGTCGCCCAAAATCGGCAAATGTCTTGGAAAACACCAAAAAAATCCACAAACTTGTTTTGGTAGATAGTAAATTGAAGTTGCATGAGATGAACATATCAGAAGGCAGTGTATTCACCATTTTGCATGAACATTTGTCAATGAGAAAGCAGTGTTCAAAGTGGGTACCACATTTGCTCACAGTTGATCAAAAATATGTTGACAATTCAGGCTGTTGTTTGCAAGTGTTTCAACGCAACAAGAAGTTTTTGTGTAAATATGGGACAATAGATGAAACATCAATCTACTACTGTACTCAGGAGTCAAATTGGCAGTCAGCTGAGTAGACAACAGCAGATGAAAGCCAACCAAAGCGACCAAAGATGCAAACATCACCAGGCAAGGTTTTGGTCTCCATATTTTGGGATGTGCAAGGTATTTTGTTCATCGATTACCTTGAGAAACGAAGAACTATCAATAGTGAATATTATATAGCATTATTGGTGTGTTTGAAGGAAGAAATCACCAAAAAACTGCCACAAATGAAGAAGAAAAATGTGATTTTTCACCAAGACAACACACCGTGTCAGGAGTCAATCATAACAATGGCAAAACTACATGAAATGCACTTTGAATTGCTTCTGCATCCACCCTATTCTCCAGATTTGGCCCCCAGTGACTACTGGCTGTTTGCAAACCTAAAAGAATACTCTATGGAAAGAGATTTGGCTCCAATGAAGAAGTGATATTGGAAACTGAGGCATATTTTGAGGCCAAAGACAAATCATTCTACAAAAAATGGCATCAAATTGTTAGAGAAGTATTGGAATCAGTGTATCACCCTAAAAGGAGACTATGTTGATGAATAAAGTAGAATTTTGCCTAAAAATTGTTGTTTTATTACTTAGAGCGAGGATTTATTGAGTGACGTGTTATTAGTTCAAATAATTTGTGTAATAATCAAAAGCTTAAGCAAAACAAAAAGTTCAAGAGAAACAAGATGATGGCTTATTTGTTTAATTTTAATTTAATAAAGAATATCTTCAAATGGGACTGGGTTAGTAATAGTTAAATGTTCTTCAAAGCAGTTTATGTGTCTTTTACAACTAAATAAAAAAAAAAAACAATCTCCATTACCTTTTTTTAGCTTATGAATTTATAAAAATATCTTGAAATTTCTTGGGTGAAAGATTGTTTTTTATTACTAGTCAAACCATGTTAGCTAAATCAAAGTTCAGTCACATGCATGAAATTTTGCAGATGTATGAAATTGCACTCTCTCGTATTGAGTGCATTGAGCAAGTGATCAATAAATATTTGCGTAAGTGGCTTGGAGTTCCTCCTTTATTTTCGAAAGGGGCTATATACCAACTCTGAACATCTGCAGCTCCCTATACACTCATTAGTGGAGGAATTCAAGGTTAGGAAGGTACGCCTACACATGATGAGGAGGGACTCGGCTGATGATTGTATTAAGAGGGTGCATCCAGAGATTAAATCTGGTACAAAGTTGTCCACTACAGGGGCAACCCAAGAAGCGGAAACCAGCCTACGAGTCAGAGATATCATGGGTGTGATCCAAAATGATTGGGTTGGACTGGGAAACACAATGCACAAGTTCTTCTCCAAGGAGAAACCAAAGGGAAAGAGGTGCATGGTAATGGAAGAACTCAAAATGTTCGAAGAGTAGCATAGAATAGCCACTGCTGTTACTCAAGTTAAACAATGTAAGTGGAATGATATAGAACTGATTAAACTTTCTTGGAACTCGTTAATCGCGATGGAGCCATTGGCAATATCTTTTCTTCTTCGATCTACATATGACCTTCTTACAAATGAAACAATCCCCAAAATGTGGGGATACATAGATACAGATCTCTGTTTTTCTTGTAAAAAGAACCGAGGTACCTTGTGTCATGTGCTTTCTGCTTGTCCACAATTGCTCCAGATGGCAACACAACAAGGTATTAGAGGTGATCAAGGAGTTAAGAACACAATGTGAGACAGCAAACCAACAGCTTGTGGCAGCCAAGGAGACTAAGATCAGATTTCATAAGGAGGGTGAATGTCCTGCAAAGAAAAAACAAACAGCCCCAAATATGAAGCTGCTGAGTGGAGCCAGTGATTGGGAGGTTTCAGTAGACCTAATGATGTCTCTAAAATTTCCAATACACATTGCACAAACAAGCATCCCAACATCATATTGTGGTAAGATTAAAAAAAGACTGTCTTCCTATTAGAGTTAACAGTCTCTTGGGAAGAGAACAGGGTAGAGGCGCATGAGCTAAAGAAAAACCGATATGTCACTGCGTGCTGAATGTAAGGACAAGGGTTGGAGGTGTAACGTGATGCCTATTGAGGTTGGGTGTCGTGGGTTTCTGGGACATTCAGTTATTTCTTTCCTTTCTAAAATAGACATCACTTGCCATGGTTTAAAAAGCGCTTCGCACCACATTCGAACAATGGTACAGAACGCGTCAAGTTGGATTTGGTTGAGATCAAAACAACAAGCAAACAAAATTCGCACAACATCACGATCTAATATGCACAAATGAAATATTTGTGTGGTCATCTATAACGTTTTTTTTCTTCTTTTTTCACGAGCACGTTAATAACAGCAAACGCGTTCAGGAAATTTCATTGCCAATACAAACTGCAAAGAGGAATGATCGTTTTATTTAATTCTTTATGAGAATATACAAGAGGGACAATCAACAAGTTTATCTTCATACCCTGCCTGGTGGCAAATGCTGCTGGTGGCACCAGGGGTGGCAGTCCCGCCATAGCCAACGAAACTGTGACATCACCCCTGGTCGGCAGCTGATGAAGACAGGGTATCGCACATGCTAACACATGTTGTATGTTACAAATAGACTGACGTCCAAGAATAAAGAATATTTCTTTATCTTCAGTATCTGGTTTACAATGAAATAGCGATCTGAGAATTGCAGTAAAGTAACAGACATAAAAATAAATATTTGTCAAAAATTAATAACTAAAAAAATATCAGGTATGGAAGTATTTTGCAGCAAACTACTGTTTTTGCATCACATATATGGGTTCCTCAGTCCATAAACAAAGACAGAGAAGTGATTATCAATATTAACAGTAATGCTCTCTTGAACCCTCAATGCGAACAGTAAGCGTTCAAGGCAACTATGAAGGAACTTTATACTTTTAAAAGAGAGTTTTGAACCTTGATTAGAACAAGGCAAAACATTTTCTATACATATTTATTTAACTTTTGACTGTATATTTACATTTTAGAAATATTTTAAACATTTAACTGCAATGCAATATGTAGCAAAATTCCTGCAAGCCATCCTGTATAAATATGAAAAAGGGTTCAGAACAAGAAGTGCATTCTTAAAGTGTACCCTTAACTCCATCTCATTTTAAGATTATGAGAGATGAATTTTTAATTACTTGTTTGAAAGCAGATAGGAATCTTTATTAAGTTTAGCCAGATCACAAGTTTGGTGCACCTATTGAGAACTAAACCAATGACACTTATCAAATGTTATGATAGATGATCTTGCTAACCACTGCTCCATGGCGAGGCAGCCTAAAATTTAATTCCCCAGAATTTGGTCACCACAGCTTTTGCTTTTCACAGATTTGTTGCTGGGGAGAGGGGAGTGGGGGTTGAATGAAGTTAGATTTAGAAAAGTGCAAACAGCCAAGACAATGAGGAGACAAGGGCGGAGGTATGAACAATAACAACTTTGGTGTTCATTTTCATAAGGTTTGTTTCATTCAAATAGGCTTTTGGTCCGGAGGGTAGCTGCTTCTATGGAGTTGGTGCGGTGAGTGTTGGGTTTCGTCCAAAGGGTCGTTCGTAGCGGTAGCTGGTAGACTGAAGATGCTGGAAGAATCGCCTGCCTGGTTGGGATGAGTCCGTTTTTGGGTCCAAGTTGATACGGCGAGCGTGGAAGCAAGCTCGTACCGGTAGATGGCACTTGCCGAGAAGCGAAATTCCTAAACAGGGCTGAGTCGAGATAAGGTTGTCACAGGTGTAGGACCATACCAAGAGGTAGTGTTAAGATGACGGAATCCCTAGACAGGGCCAAGTTGAAGTAGGGTCATCGCAGATGCGACTGAGTGGCCGATTTGACTGCTGACGCAGGATCAATGCTAGAAGCTGGTGTTTGCGACTTCAATGGCCGAATCAACTGCCGGGAGGCAGGATCAATGCCTGAAGCACAGGGTGTTGTGACAGGACAACTCCATCCTTTTTCGGGGCGAAACGAGGCTGGTGATTAGCGAAAGAGTGGTCAACTACTCCCAGATCAGTGGGAGTAGAAAAACGGTAAATAATAATTGCTCCCCATGTCGTTTGGTGTTTTGGGGAGTGCATCCTAATCCGATGCATATTATGATAGTTTTAGGCTTGGACATATTTGTTAAATTATTTTGTGTCGCATGTGCAGCTGGATTTTCTTTACGCAGGCCTTAAAATCCGCCATTGTTTGTAGAGGGTCAGGGTCATTTCATTCTAGGGAGTGGCTATTAGTGGCCGCAACAAACTCAAATTCTGGTCAGCTAAGTAAACCAAGATAAATTTTTACTATCAACAGTTTGAACAGACATTTTGTTTTTAATATAGAAAATATAAAACATTTTGTCTTGGGGATAAAAGTATTTTAAGAAAATGACAAGTGGAAACTACCTTTGTAAATTCTGCTTCAACATCTGCTAACATTCGGATCTACAAAAAGTAAAAAGAGAGAAAAATTAAAGTGTGAAGATGAAGTAAAATAAATAAATAAAATAAAATATCTACCTGTATAAAAGTAAACACCAATTCCACCACAAAGAAAAAATAAATTACAGCTTTAATTTCAAATGCAAAGTCTGTCCACACAGTATCCAGCCATTTTTTAAAAATATTTTGAGAACCATTGATGTTATTTGTCAGCCAATGCCAGTAAATTTGATATATTACCCCCTCAACTACTTATAATTGACCCTAATTAGTAAATTGCAAGCAATTTCCAGTCAATCAGCCACCAACCATAGATTCATTTTCTGGTAAAATCCACCCCAGTAAATCTGTTACAGAAGAAAGAACCTGTTTTTGCAAAAGTTGAATCTCATCATTGGCCCTGTGCCAGACTAACTTGAATCCAATAAAAATTTTGTTAACCTATCAATTTGATTATACAACAAAATGATGTTACATAAACAAACAGAATTTATTGTCATTTGTGTCTTTCTGCTGAGAAAGAAACAAAAATAAAATGAAATGTGTGTTGATTATGCAATGATTTTATTTTCAGATTGATTGATGCAAAAATCTAGACTTATCTATAACAACAAACTCAACAAATGAAATTTTATGCCAGAGAAAAGCTGAAGAATTCATTAATCAAAATAGAAAGCACATCAACGATGAGATAAGTTGTAGAATATCAACAATTCATTACAGAAATTAAGTATTATGTTTAATCAATTAAAAAAAATTTACCTTTCCATCAGCTTTATGGGCTTTACCCCATGCATCCATCACAAATGGGTCATTGACAGAGATGCAAGCGATAGACTGGATGCCTTTTTTGGTAAGCTCATCATATTCTTTAATGTAACCTGGCAAATGGGTCTTAAGAAGAATGAAAGAAAAAACAAAATTCAGATAAATTATATATTCAAAAGTTGACTAATTCTGAAAAAGTGAAAAGATGTTTTTAAAAGAGTTAATTTTTGTTAATGTTTATATATATCATATTTGATGCCATATATATGACCTCCTCTTGCAAGTTTTCTCTATCCCCAAATAGTTAATAGCATTTTTCCTGGGGCTTATATGCTTAGAGAATAATACAAATATTGTAGATGGTTATGTTAGGTTGGGTGTAAAACATCAATTCTTGTTGGGTTATTTAATATCAAATTTTCTGTCAGCACTCAGTGAAGATTGACCTCAACTGTTGTAGATTAGAAGTACTTGTACTGATCTTAACTCTATAAATACTATTCATAAATGTGAAGAGGTCTAATATGCCATCAACATTAGAAATTAACATTTTTATACTTTATATAAATACCTTTTGGTAATTTCTATATAAATCCATAAGAAATTTACTTCAATGATTTTAAATATTTTTTTCTGCTTTTTTGTCATCATAATCATAATCATATTGTATCAATTGTCTGTTTTTTTAAATGCTACAAGCAGTTCTTGCTTTTAGCATTAAAAAACAAACAATTGATACAATAAATAAATTCATTTTATAATTTATTTACCTGTGAACAACCAGGTGTAAATGCTCCTGGGACTCCAAAAATGATATGTTTCCCTTTGCTAAACAATTCTGTTGTCACAAACTTTTCTCCAGGATTGTGTTCAAACAATGTTGAAGTTGGAAGTTTATCGCCAACCTACAAATAAAAAAGTGTTGGTGGGTTATATCCTAATTTTTGTTTTAAATATTGGGATAAAATATGTTTTTATAAAAAAATAATAATTCAAAATAAACCATAAGTTAGTCTTAAAAGCAAAACAATATTATTTTGTTTTTCATCTAATATAAACTGAAATGCCAAAAAATTAAAGACAACTGTACACTGTATGGTTTTGGTTTGCTTCTCTCTTTTGTAGAAATGAACACAGTCAGATGATGTATGTGTATAATAAACTATGCAAAGAAGTAGTGTAGTTGTGACACCCTTAGAATGCTTACTGTTTGCTCACAGAATGATTATTGGGGATAAAAAGACAAGGCACTCCTAAGGTAGTAAACTTCTCTATATTTTTCTTGAGCAATAAATTCAAGGGTATATGAATTTTAGATAGATCTAAACGATATATGAAAACTGTAGGTGACAACAGATGATGAAAGAACCTGCTGGTGACTGATAAAGATGGTAACCAATCAACAAAAAGAGAACACTCCACCCACGTCTATTGAACAGGTGAAGAGGCTCATCCCTTGTTTCCTGTTTAGGTGGTGGTTTCCGGTTTTTCTCTTTTCCAATCTTTTCACTCTTTTTTTAATTTTATTTTTTTTTCAATTGGAGCAGATAGTCTAAACTATCGCCCAGTTCAGACTCCACCCACGTCTATTGAACAGGTGAAGAGGCTCATCCCTTGTTTCCTGTTTAGGTTGTGATTTCCGTTTTTTCTCTTTTCCAATCTTTTCACTCTTACATAGCCCCCTGTGCATCAGTGGCATTTTCGCCTTGCTTGGGGTGTTATGATTAAAAAAAAAAAAAAAAAAAAAATCACATCTCAATTCAATACTGGTGTCACTTATCATGGGGATGATTATGGTAATTGACTCCACAGATTTTATTAAAAATTGTGAAGTGGCACCAGAAAGGCAAGATGATAAAAACAAGGTGTAAAGAGAAAATTTTGCCTTAGTCTGACAACTTTTATTTGTGTTGTTTTACAGTTCAAGACGATCTCTTGGGTTGCTATGGGTCTGTTGTTGATTCAATGGTGTCCACCACTTGTAGGCTTGAGTGATTGGTACATGTGGTTAACAATATGCAAGTCAGGAAATGGGGTATGAGTTGTTAGTCATTGGTTGCACTGGGTGAATAGGATTAGTTGTGTGGTGTAGACTGTGCTGTCAAAGTGCAGTTTGTTCTCTCTGACGAGCATGTAGACTACATTAGCAGTCAGCAGTTGATCCAATAAAGTTGTAATATTGGAGGTCACTGTCAGGTCGATCTGGACTGGTCGCTGGAAGTTGCTGCATCAGGTTGGTGAATATCTTGTGAAGATAAACTTTCTTGCCCTGAAAAAGCAGTTGTAGCGACTCAAGGAAAGACCTGTTGTTTGTTCTGAAAAGAACAGTTGTGATAGAAATGGTACGAGACGTCAGGCATCAGCAGTCAATTCTTTGCTTGATAACGCCAGACAGCTTCTATTTTTGTTTGCCTTTAGACTATGCTTTTTAGATGCCCTTGTGTACATCACAGTTGTTGAGAGCCTTGTTTTTGTTTTTCTGAATTATGATCACATAAAAACCAGAGCTTTTGAGGTAAGTAGTCTGATTTCCTTGCATTCACTTACGCGCAAATACCCTTGGGAAAGGTATTAATCCGTCTCTTCCCTCCAGTTATGGGTTATATAACAGGACAGATTGGGTTCTATAGCCTTGGCTGGCAACCAGTCTACCACAGAAAGCAATGACAACCTACTGCGGGATAATCTTCTGCCCAGTCAGTCATGTCTCTTTCGAGACATGATTGCCCAAGTGTGTATCACGTATGACACTTAACTGACTGAGTCTACAATACACTCAACTCATCTTTTTGCTTCTTCAACTGCAACAGAGCATATAACTTTACACTACCAACAGTGTAATTAGATGATAGAATTCTTTAGTTTTATGCCTAATGTTCTTAATTAAAGGTTTCTTTAAGATGTTCATTTTTATGCCAAACCTATTGATGAGGTTATAAAAACCAAGTGTGTACAGATTCTTTCAACTGCTCTATTTTCTTATGTCATTCTGGATTTGTTTCATAGGGAATGGAGATCCCCATTTCACACACATGATCTGCCATATCTGATTTCAACATCCTTCCACAGATTATGGCTATTTGATATTCCTACAGTCTTATTTTTAGGATTTAGCTTGTATAACTTTTATATTCCCTGATACAACTGCATGGAATAGAAAATATGCTATTCTGAAAGAGGTTTGGTTTGGGAGAGATGTCTCTGAAATGTGGAACATGTCTTGTATGAATCACAGTTCTTATGAATTTTTCTGACCAACTTTTGGGGAATGAGGTTAGTAAACTCTTGTTGAGTAGTTTAAAAGTTATATTCATGGGTTCAGTGGAAGTACCAAGTAATATCATAAAGACAAAAACAAAAACTAAATAGAATTAATTCATATAAACTGCAGTAGGAGGACAATCAACTCCTATAGACTGAACACAGGCTTTGCTTTCAAGTTGCCATCACACCTAAAGAAAGCCAAAGGATATAACAGGTGAAATGTTGTGAAAATAAAAACCAAGATAAGGATATGAATCCAAACAAACCCATGTATTATTATAGTGGGTATCATTATTGATACTACATTGTATTTATTTTAGCTTCCCTTGGTCAGAGAAACTTATAATTGGATCTTAGAAGACTGGTGTTATGTCATCTAGTTAGACTAGTCACACTTTTGTGAGCAGGTAGTTGAGTTCATGTGTAAAGGAGATCATATAAGGCTATGGATTCAGTCTATAAGCAAAGTAATGTACAAATTTAGGATGATTTCTGGTGAAATTGGAAGGAGTCACTAGTAGGACTGGATTCTTTCTTGATAAATGTGACATACACAGATCTTGTTGCAAACCATTTGCACTACTTTCTATTTGCCAGTGATAATGGCATGTTCAATGGTAAGATAAAACAATAAGCACTTAGTATACAGATGATACAAAACAGATTTCTCAAATACTTTTAACTATTTCATTAGCCCCAGTATTCACTAGATTTAAGTGACAATTGAACATGTATTGAATGTATAGTCGATGGCACTAAATACACTGAAACCACACCTATCAAGCACAATGCAAATTATGAACAGCTCTGAAATGTACCTGAATGAATATACCCATGCAATAACTCCAAGACCTTGTAAATTGTTATTCAATTGAAATGAGAAGCTACAAACTAATTTTTTGGTTCCGCATTTTAGTTTTTAGAGATTTGTCATTTATTTTACATTACATTTCTTTGGTCAATTCTATTTTATTTTACTAATTTTTAAATGAAAAAGGTAGCTACACCTATGATATATCCCAGAAAGGAATATCAGTGTAAAGATCAGTGGAAGAATGGTACTTGACACAGGAAATAGATATAACGGATTTATTGTACGAATGTACAATTAACAATAAGATACAGATAAGCAATCAACATGTAGGAGCGGAATACACTATCAAATAGAGAATGCCTTCGCCTAAGATGTTTGCTCTCTCTCGTTCTGCTTGTCACCGTCCTTTATAGTCTAGAGCATTCTATTCTCGGGGATGGTAGGATATTCCATTATAACAATCTACACAAAGACCTTAAATTTCCAATCAAGACATTGTTGCCCCAAATCCTGGATCAGCCCTGTCTAACAAGTACATTGATTGATATCTTTAGCTGTTTTCATTTTTTGGGGTTTCAGTTTCAAAGTCCACATCTTTGATCCAACCTTCAGTCTACACAGGTTGTTGTAAATACTCTTCCAATCTAGGTAGGTGGAATTTCTCCAGATAAACTTCTTGATTTTGTCTCAGATATAAAGTTCTACTATAGCTTTATCCCAACAAAAATTATATTCTACAAATATCTGTTGTATTTAATGTAATTTACAATGCTGTTTCTATAATTATGACTATTACTTATAAATATTAATTTCTGTAAGGTATTTTTTTTTATATTTGAAGTATTTCAGTAAATAGATGTAGGGCTACAATGAAAAATTTATAGTTGATGAACATAATGATTCCTTAACAACAAAAAGCAACTTTTGTTTTTAAAAAACTAATGCACTGTAATCATTGTCAGGCAAGGCCAATGAACTAGTGAAACAAAGTCCACTAGAAAATGCTTAGGTTGCTTGTGTCCTTTTTTAGAATGTGCAAGTAACATAACTATTATTTGTGTGGAGAGTGGAATTGGTAAAAAGAGTTCACATTTCATCCTAGCTGGTTGCATTCCCATTCACATCAATGTTTTTGGGGAAGACATGAGACTATAGGTTAAAAAGTAGTAAAGACTGGACTCTTCAGCCAACCCAAGAGATGGTGTTGCAGGGTGGGCCGAGAGGTGTGAGAGTCAATCGACTGTGCAACTAAAAAGGCAAGGAAAGGAGATGGCAATAGCAAAGAAGGATGACAAATGCAGATGGTCAGTTGGAGATGATGCAAATCGGGTCTTTATTATTTTCATAAGTAAACAGTGAATGGTAAGATGATGAAGGTCGTGTATCTGGAGCGGGATCTGGACATTGGCGGGCGCTGGAACCAGTCGCTGGATATCAGTGGGCACTGGAACCAGTAGCGGGACATCAGTGAAATGCCACAGTAGGTAACTGGTGGCTTCTGGAGTTGCCAAAAGCTGCAGGAACTGCAGGAATGAGCTGGAGGTCGTTGGAAACTGCAGGGGTGAGCTGGATGCAGCTGGAGACTGCAGGGGTGAGCTGGGTGCTACTGGAAGCTCGGTCGACTTGAGCAGGCATTTTAAAGTTGTGATGCAGAGAGGCTCCTTGTTCCCCTAGCCGAGAGATATTTACTCTTCTCCCCCACTTGAAAGTGATGGGATACAAGGTCTTTTTTTAATGTGGGGAACCTGAGCACATATGCCCAGGTACTGGTCAAAACATTACCTATCCACCGCAGTGGATAGGTTCAAAACCAGTCTAAACTGGTCTTATTCGGTCATAATTTTGTCATTTAGGACCCCAGCTGGAAGGCTGAGGTCCTAATTGACAAAAAGGAGCCAAGAGATATTTACTCTTCTCCTCTACTTGAGAGAGGTGTGACACAAGGTCGTTTTTAATGTGGGGAACCTGAGTGCGTACGCCCAGGTTTTGGTATCCACCGGTCTAAACTGGTCTTATTCGATCTTAATTGGTTATTTTGTACCCAGCCAGAAGGCCGGAGCCCCCCTAATCGAGAGATATTTACTCTTCTCCCCCATTTGAGAGAGATGTGATGCAAAAAAAAAAAAAAAAAAAAAAAAAGACTCTTAAACTAATTTTTACAACCATTGGAAAATGAATGCTACTCTAACTTTGGTATGTAATCTACATAGCCAAGGTGATCTACAAGAGTCAAATTTTCAAGTTCTATTTTGGTATATGATATACATGTTTCATTTATTTATAATAGTTTAAATAAGACATTCAACATATATAAAAAAATAATTACAATTTATATATAAATCTTTCTTGAAATAATTAAAACGTTTAATAAAAGAAAATTAAAAATGAAGCAAATTTTAAAACAAATGTACTGTTAGGTGCACAAGAACAATTGTTTACCTTGTTTCTTAATAATAAAAAGAAAAAAAATCCTTTTCTTGTAGATCACAATAAACTTTATTTAAAAAAAAAAAAAAAAAAAAAAAAAAAAAAGGTAAATTTTCATTTTAGGTCCCGAAGGCTTTTAACCCTTAAAAATTTTTCCAAAATAGACTTAATTCCGTGCAAATGTATATGCTGAACTCAAATCAACAATTAGTTATTCAAGAAACCTACCTTTATTGATGTTAACGACCAGAAAAAAAATTGAACTTCATCTCACTCTTTTTGTCACCCACAACTTTCACATTGACAGGTTATTAACTTCTGAATGACTTTCGGTGTAGGAAACAAATTTTGGCCTATTTACTTCCTTTACTGAAATTAATATGTGACATTTTTTTCGATACTCAATTTCAGCAGAAAGTTGCATCTTTTTGTGTGTTTTTTTTTTACATTTTCTTTTTTGTTGCCTTTTTTTAAAATAATTTTTAAACATATGAAAATAAGTGATAATTGTAGTTTTACTTAATTTTTTCCAACTAAAGTTAACTTTCAAATATATGAAAATATAGAATTTTTTTTTAAGAAAATTCACTTTCAAATATATGAAAATAAGTGATAAATGTAGTTTAATTAACCTTCAAATTATTGTGTAATTTTGTTGTTTTTTTTTTTTTGGTACTTAATTTCAGAAGGTTAGGTTAGGTTAGGTAGGTTAGGACTTGTAGGCCTCACGGCCTCTCGTGTGTCCCTTCTTAAATCCCCTCTCCCCTCTCTTAGCGTTGTGGCATGGCTGAAATGGAGAGAAAATAAATTATTTCCATCTAATCAAACTCATATTTTAATTTTAATAGTGTCCTATCCTTTTCAATAAGGCTTTTAAATTCCGTAAGAGTTTTTGCCAATTTTATGTGTGATGGTAGTGCATTCCAATACTTTGTGACTCTGTTACAAAAAAGTTTTGTCTAATATTAGTTCTACTGTGCTGGGTTATTATTTGTAATTCGTTGTTACGTGTTCTAGAATAGACATAGTGAATAAATTCTTATTGGTGTGGTCAGTAAAATGGAATATCTTGAAAACATTTATCAAGTCCCCCCTCAGTCTTATTTCAGTGATGGTAATTTCAATTTTCCTAACCTATCTTCATATTTAATAAATTTTAACGACGTCAACAATTTTGTTGCTCTTCTTTGAACTCTTACTCTTTCAATTGCTACTGACTGTCTTTTTAGTAGAGGACTCCAGATTTGGTTGCCGTATTCTAAATGTGGTCTAACTAAGCTATTGTACAATTTTGATAAAGTTGGACAGTTTAACCCAGAAAAGCACCGTTTAAATTAAACCTAGCATTTTGTTTGCTTTATTTATGGCCTTATGCATATCAAAATTTAATTTTGTGTCAAAAATTACACCAAGGTCTTTCTCTTCAGTACAAGTATTCTAATGTATGTGTATTTGTTCCATGAGTTATACTGTAGCTGAAATTTGGATTCTTTAAACTCTATATGCATAACTTTACATTTGCGTGCATTAAAATACAAATTCCATTTTTCGGACCAGCTTATAAGATTATCAATATCATTTTGAATCACCTGATGGTTTTTTGTTGTATTATATTTTTGTATCGTCTGCAAATATTTTACACACACTTTTAACCACTTAAAGTTAATTTTCAAATATATGAAAATAAGTGATAATTGTAGTTTAATTAACCTTCAAATATATTGCGTGTATTTGGGTGTTTTTTGTTTTCTTTTTTTTTTTGGTACTTAATTTCAGAAGAAAGTTAACTAACTTTCAAATATATGAAAATAAGTGATAAGTGTAGTTTTACTTAACCTTCATATATGAAAATACTTATAAATAACAAAACGAACAAAATAAGTAGTACAGTAAAGCATTTTTTATGCTTAACATTGAAAATAAAACAATAATTACAGCAATTGGATAGGTAGTTAAAAGTTAAAAAAAATAGAAAAAATGACATTGACAATTTTTAAAAAATGCAGTAGTTTTCAGAAATTTGCTTGTATTTGCGTTTTTTTTTTGTGTTTATAATATATTTGAAGGTTAATTGAACTACATATCACATATTTTCATATATTTGAAAGTTAACTTTCGTCGGAAAAAATTAAGTAAAACTACAATTATCACTTATTTTCATATTTTTGAAAATTATAAAAAAAAAAGCCAACAAAAAAAGAAAATGGGGAAAAAAAAACAAAAAAAAACACACGCAAAAACAAGCAACTTTCTGTTGAAATTGAGTCCCGATAAAAAAATAAATCGTGAAATCGCGTATTAATTTCAGTAAAGGAAGTAAATAGGCCGAAATTTGTTTCCTACACCGAAGGTCATTCAGCAGTGAATGTAAGCATGTAATGGGGACAAAACGGTCGAGAAGTTCAATTTTTTTCTGGGCTTTAACATCAATAAAGGTAAGTTTCTTTAATAACTGATAGTGACTTAGTGGATTTGAGTTCAGCATATACATTTGAAAGGAATTAAGGGTATTTTGGAAAATTTGAAGGGATAAAAGCCTTCGGGACCTAAAACGAAAATTTACCAAAAAATATGATTTCTTGAAGGAGTCCTGCTTTTTTTTTTTAAGGTAATTTTACGAAATTTATGAAATTAAGTTTGCGTGTGTGTGGGCGTAACACAAGTAAAAAAATATAAAAAATAATTCATTTGTTTATTCATAAAGTCCAGAAATGTTCATTAAAATCCGACATTTATTTAGTTGTTGCAAAAATTCCCAAATCAATGTTTTTCACCTGAGGGTGGGGGAAAAAAATTCACTAATCATAAATATTCGTAAACAGGAACCCGCTGAGGTAAAAAAAAAAAAAAATTTAATAATCAAAATTTTATACGTGCTAGAAAGAATTAAAAATTTCTAATAAAATAACAAAATACTTTGGCAAGTTGATCTTTCTTAAGAAATTAAAAATATTTTGAATTTTTTATAATATATGTTTAATTCAGCAGTTACAATTGCCAGTGCTTTGGCATTGAAAGAAGTTGGAGAATTTTCCGTTTTCATCTGAATTATTTTGATTAACTTTTGTTGCTGATGTTTGGAGTTCCAACAACTGTTATTGTTTACCATTTACGTTAATAATTATTCCATATTTTAGAATTTCCGTTTTTCTTTATTATTTACAGTAAAGAAAAATATTACACTTAGGGTCTTTTTATCATCTCATGCTGTTTGTTAGTCTCAGCAGAGGTACCCAAGTGACTAGTTCGTAAACCAAAATAGCACCAGAAAATGTGCATGTTTGTGTACATTAAAAAAAAAAAAAAGAATACTTTCCCAAACATTTTTAATCACGCCTTAAAAACAAAAACAAACAAGTTTTTGCTTCATTGCTATTAAAAAAAAAAAAAAAAAAAAAAAAAAAAAAAATAGCTGATTAATTTGACAATTTGCATAAAACAAGTTCTGGTTCCGACTACCTTGAAAATTTTGACGGCACAATAAATGAAAGTCTGGAATAGTTTTTCTTATTCACTTTTTTTGTTTAGGGTGCAACCTTCAAAGTTTGAAGTTCAACAAACGCTTACATTAAGAAAAGATAAGTTATTTGCTTTTACATTTATTTATTTTTAGGATTATTAAGTCAATAAACTTAAAACAAGATGTGACTAAAAAAAAACAATAGGTTGACCGAAATTTCTAAATCTTCCCTTAAGATTTCAATTTTTTAATTAAAGTAAAAAAAAAAAAAAAAACAAAAATAGTGTTTTCATGCCAACACACTTTCAGGACTGACACGCACAAACTCTCAATTTCCTCAGACCGGGGTAATACGTAAAGCTTACTACTAGGCTTTATTTGATTTTTATGCCAAGTTAGTCGTTCGAGTCTTTACGAAGTTTATTTTGCTCGTATTTGGGTGATAGAAAAAATCATGATCCAAAATAAATTTTTGTATTCAACTCATGGTTAAAGCCAAATCTTGTTCATGGGAGAAGAGAAAAAAAAAATCAGACAAATATTCAATTATTAAGGTAGCTTTTTTTTTCTTCGTTATTAATAGCTTTCCTTCTTCCACAATCTCAAAAAACATGTACTGCGTATTTAATAATAACTGCTGAGAAAATGATCCTTTCAAAATCCAAACCAAATTCCCCATTGTGTAGTGTACAGTGTAGGTGATTTCTATGATAAAAACGTGCCTAAGGCAAAAAAAAAAAAAAGAAAAGATATTGAACAAACCGTTACCTGAATATGCATACGAAGAGCTGAAGATACTGATAAAAAGCGTTTGATTTGAGGCCGCACTAATCTCGTCCCAATTGATAAGGACGATTTTATGTAATACGCCATGTTTTGCTATTGAAAGGAGGAAGTAGAGAAAAACAGCTTTTATATTCCAGACCAACAATACAATTTTTTTTAATTCTATAATATTGATTGAACAACAAAATATCGTCGAAACAAAGAATGAACTTTAATTTAATTATAGACTCGCAATATTTTAAAAATAAATTAAAGTTAGTTAAGAAAACTTAACTAACATATCCGAGTTTTTTTTTGTTTCATCAGAAAGTGAAATAAAAACATTCTCAGTTCAATTGCGGCTACTGAAGACCATCCTCAGTTTTGTTTCCCCCTCCCTTTTTGGCCGTGTGCCACAATAATTGTAATTTTGTTACAAATAAACAGTTCAATTGCGGCTACTTACACTAAGAAAAGATAAAGTTCATTTAAGATAGGCATGAGGTATATACCATGATGTGTGCAACAGACTTTGAAGGAACCCTAAAGCTTTTTTTTCCCGGAATATCAACGTAAATGTATTTTTATTTTTGGTTATGGATGGATAACTTTTCATTAAGTCAACTCAACAAGTGTTAGAAATGTTAATTACAAATATCAAGTTTGAAAATGTGCCAACATTAAATCGTTATTATTATTGATTTTCTATTTTTTAAAACTTCATTTTTTGTATATTTTATTGGAAGCATAAGCATTTGAGGTTCATAATTCTTTAAAAATAAACGAATAATTATTGAATTATTCATTTATTATGTAATTTTTTGTTCTTTACCGAAGTTAAAAACTGGTTGTTCGTGAATAAAACTTTAAAAAGAGAAATCTTTTTATAACCTCACTTCAAAAACGTTTCCGTATGCAAAACATTAAAAAGACTAATAAAAAAAACTGATCGATTTGATACTCTATCGATTTAAAAAACGGAACACTTTTCGAAATCGATAACAAATCAAGTTTTGATTCTGACAATTGTTGCTGCCGAAGGAAAATAAAGAACCATTTCCTAAATTTATAACTGCACATTTTTAGTCTCTCTTGTCAGCCTTTCTTTACTTCAAAATACGAAAGTCTAGAGAAGAAAATTAAATTGCATTTTTGTTCTCTTAAAAAATAGTTGGCGGACCTGAAGGAGACTACCACCACCTTTAAATTTGTTGTTGTTCTTTTTTACTTTTTTCAGCGTATTCTTATCGGTTATTACATAAAGTTTCAGATTATTAAAAATAATTTTAAAAAAATTTAATATTTAAACAATTTTATTTAGTGGGGGCTCACTTTTTCATACAACGTTATAGTTAAATCGATCCTCCATTTTGGAGCCACTCGCGTTGAGGTCTCTTTTTTTTTTTTCGGGACGAGTTGTTGCTCTTGTTTTTGTCCTTTCTTTAGTTCTTAGATGGCATCTTCCTCGGAAACTCCAAGAATGGCTTTAAAAAGGATTCAGTTGTTGAATATGCGCAAGATCGATTTAAGGTTGTATAAAACACTGAGCCCCCCCCCCCCCCCCGCACCAAATTGTTTAAATATTTAAATTTTTACATTTTTTATGTCAATCGGAATTGAAAGGGTGTAATTGATAAGATTGCCCTGAAAAAAGTAAAAAAAAAAATTGATAATCAACCAATTTACAGGTGGTGGTAATGTCGTACCGGCAAGTGATCCTAAAATGGAGGATCGATTTACTATAACGTTGTATGAAAAACTGAGCCCCCCTCCCCCAAATTATTGAAATTTTTACAATTTTATTTTATTTTATTTTATTTTTTTTTTGACAATCGGAAAGTTTAGGGTGTAATCGATAAGACTGCACTGGGGGGGGGGGGGGGAAAGGTGGTGGTAGTCTCCTTCATGTCCGTCAAATAACATAATTCTTTCAATGTATCTTATTTTTTAATACCACGAACTGAAAATTGCATTTTTTTTTTTTTACTTCCGTACTAAAATAAAAAGATTAGAAAATAGAAGGAAAAAGTAAAGTCGCACGTGGAATGTGAAAACATCAACAGTGTAACACTAACAAAACAATGATCGTGTTTGTTAAGGACGAAGTTATTTTGTTTATGATAGTCTTTTTTTTTACCAATTGTCAGCATTTTTTTTTTCAGTAAAAAGTAAATGAAGTTAATTATAAAAAAAAAAATTAGTCTTATGGGTCATTTGCAACCTTAATTTGTCATGTCAATTTTACACTGAAATATGACACTATGACAGTTTACATTTTTTTTATTTCTATCTTTGTGATGAAAGCACCATTATTGGTAATATCACGTTTCACTATATTTCACAGAGAACAACTTACACACAATTACTCCAAGGGTTTCACTTTTTTTAGCAGTAATGATATAATGATGTAAATTGAACATTCAATGTCGGATACAAATAGTGTCCAATTTTGACATTTACTTTCTGAATCGAACTTCCACATCCATGTCCGCTTTAATTTTCTTGAAAATTATAAAGTTCCTAAAGAAATAAGGAGCACAACTAACAACATAGAGAAAATTAAATAATTTTCGACAAATTTATAAATTTTAGCTTTAATTATAATGAAAAAGTCACTAAACAACATAAAAATACATACATTTCAGTTTACTGAAGCTGAAAGTAATTCTAAAGTAATTTTTTTCTTTACAATCTAAAGAGGAAAGAAAAATAATTCCAAATATGCATTTTTTTAAAAGTAAAAACAAAAAGTTATGATTAGCGCTAATATTTAGCACGAACTGCTTTTAAACAAAAAACAACAGTAGCACTAACAGTAACACTTATTTCTAAAATTTTTTTCCCCCGCCCCGTGATATACGTGTCTCGGTAAAACTGTTTTATGAAGTGACACTTTCTTTTAATTGTATCAAAAATGAAGAATTGTCAAATTTCAGTTTACAAAGAAACAATTATTTTTCACATAAAAAAATGCTTTACGATTTGGTGGTAGTGGGGGATGATTTTGAACAGAACGACAACGTTTTTTGTCAAAACCGTAAAAGCAAACCAAAATTCATTTTTTGTTTTATTTTAATTTATAGTGTAAAATGTCTCCCCAATGCCACATATTCTTTTATCATTTTGTTGCAAAAAGAATACAAACTTTGATTTTTGTACTATTCGAGGTAGGTCGATTCTGAAGATTAGAATAAAAATATTATTTTATGAATAAAAAGTGTTTTTTTTAATTAAAGAAAGTGTCATTAGCACAAAATAAAATTATTTACTTATTAGTGATTAGTGTTTACCTAAAATCTGTGAAAGAATAGAAAAATGGTCCCAGTGCCTAAACTTACCTGGATTGTAGCCATTATTATTCTCACTTTTAGCAGAGAATTCACGAACAAAAAGCACTAGACAACATAAAAAAGAACTTTTCGGTCGGCTATTTTTAACAATCATAAAAACTTGATCTTAATTTTGATTAGTTATTCAATATGCCTTCACATAACTTATTCTCGTTTTTTTTTTTTTTTAAATCAAAAAGAAACCGTATAAACAAAAAGAATAATTTAAGTTTGAATTTTCAAAAGCAGAAAGTAAAAGAAACTATATGAAGAAAATAATTAATGTCAATGTTCAATAAAAGGTGACATGTGATAAAAATGCAACATTTTTGTTTGTTTGAAACAAGTTTTGTTTCAGACAAAACAAAACTTATCATATGACAGTGATACTTGATCTGAAATTTGACATGAGAATTGTAAAAAAAAAAAAAAAAATAATTTTTTGAACATGTAAAAATTGATTTTCTTTAAAACAAGTCCCGATTAAAATAAAGTAACATAGATTAATACTAAATCTTACATTTTTCGATTGTGATTCCTGGTTTATTTTCTCAAACTTGGATTTTGTACAATTTCCAACGCAAAAAAAAAAAAAAAAAAAAAATTTAATTTGGTTGGATGTTTATTTTTCAGCAATAACATCTGCTCTAAATAATTCTGGATTATATTGTTGATGTGTTTAATAAAATAATTTTTAAAATAAAAAATTTGAAGATCAAAAATGTATTTAAAAATATTCTGGTGACAAAAAAAGTCAAATGATTACCAAATCTAAAAATATTAAATCATATTTTTAATGTGCACAAAGATTTCCAGTATTTTTTGAGACTGAAAGGAATAAAATTTTTGCAGACAAAAAACAATAAATTTGGTTTATCTATGGGAACTGTGTGTTGTGGTACAGTGGATATCGGCTCGGAACGAGAGACCGGGGAGCCGAGTTCGAATTCCAGTTGAATCCATTGTATTCACTTACGTGCAAATACCCTTGGGAAAGGTAATAATCCATCTCTTCCTTCCAGTTATAGGTTAAATAGCAGGACAGATTGGGTTCTATAGCCTTGGTCGGCAACCACTATCGTAGAAAGCAATGCCAACCTACTGCGGGATAATCTTCTGCCCAGTCAGTCATGTCTCTTTTGAGACATGATCGCCCAAGTGTGTATCACGTATGGCATTTAATTGACTGATGGGAACTTTAAAATAAATTAGTAAAAATATCAAATTTACACTATTTGGACTATTGTCCTCATCTTTTCAGCTGTTTTATTCTCCGGCATTCCTAGGAATTTTGAATCAAACCCTTTATTACACTCCCTGGAGACTAAACTATCGCCCGGTTCACACCCACCAACATCTATTAAACAGGTGAAGAGGCTCAATCCTTGTTTCCTGTTTAGGATGCGGTTTCTGGTTTTCTCTTTTCCAATCTCTTCACTCTCTCACGTAGGCCCCTGCACATCAGTGGCGTTACTGCCTTGCTCGGGATGATATGATTAAAAAAAAAAAAAAAAAAATCATTCTCATTCCTTGCATGAAGCCTCTTTTGGTAATCATGAGTTATCTCCCTCTAATCCGACTTTTTTTTTTTTTTTAAATTACTTATTCACTACTGCTGTAGCTTAGAATTGAACTTACAACTCTTTAGGTCAAGTTACTGGAACTAACAAATGCTTATATCCACTGGGCCATGTGTCCAAAAGTAACTGAATTTCTGGGACTTATAAACCTAATGTTCAGAAACTATTTTTTTACCAGAGCTCATATTTTGACACTAATGATCTTCTCTGGCACTCCATATTATTGATTTCCAAATTGTATTCATCCCTATGCTTGGCTGGCTTAGATTTTTGTAGCCTAGCATGAGCTGATTCCTTACATATTTTCCAATGGCGTTCTCTATTATTTCAACTTATATAAGGGTTTAAATTAGGGGGGGGGGGTTATATTTATCCCCTTTCTC
The DNA here is from genome assembly GCA_037127315.1 of Ascarosepion bandense. Lineage (NCBI taxonomy): Eukaryota > Metazoa > Mollusca > Cephalopoda > Sepiida > Sepiidae > Ascarosepion > Ascarosepion bandense. The sequence continues at coordinate 875,714 of JBBBDQ010000789.1, read as the reverse complement.
CCTCACAACCCAGAGACATACAAACAGGAAATAGTCAGTATAAGTTATTTTATAACAGTTTGCCTCGAATATTGACATGTCATTAAAACAAATCCCCTTTCTTATAAGAAATTTTTGTTTTACTAAAATTAACTAATTCCATTTTGGGACTAATATTCTTATCCTTGTGTCAGATTTTACTAATTATTTTCATTTTTTTCAACCAAATATTTTACTGTTTAATAATTTCTTTCATTTTTTTTTTCATAAATCCTGATAACTAGCAGTACTAGTGACAAGTTCATTATTTGAATTTTCTGATGAATAATTCTTATAATAATGATTGGATGAGTTCCATGACTGTAAGACACCTATGGAAATTCCCCTATCACCTTGTTAAAAATTTGAGCTCAAAATGAAGGCCTTTATTTAAACAATAGTGTACAAGTGAAAAAATTAAAAATTGACAGTTTTCTATTCCACTGAAACAGACGTTAAAAAGCGAGTTATTGACTTGTTTAACCTCCCTTTCTTTTTTACATGTTTTCTTTTTCTCAATGTTTCTGATATATCTTTATTTTTTTTTGTCTTGAAATCAATTATTTTCTATGGGAATAGCAGGGTGTAAATGCTAACTTAATAGAGGAACAAGCAGAATTATGATATTGTAAATTTGTTGTGTTCACATTCTTCAGAATCCTAGAACAGCAAATCAACTGCTGGATCAATACACTAGATTTAAAACCAGGCTTATTTTACAATAATGTTTAAATAATATAAATAATAAAAAAAAAAAACATCAAGTTACCTTAATGCATTAGGGCTGAAATTGTTTTTCCTAATGACATCAGAAATATATTACCAAATAACCCTTTAAAAATTTGCTGTAAATTATTGGCTAAAAGCTATAATTATTCCAAACTCAGTTTTGATTTGATCAAAAGGTAAAAACACATATGCAATTGCTGACAATATATAACAATGCAAAAAGTTCCTTTGAGCTTAAATTTAACATTTGAATGTGAATCTTTTTCTATGACAATCTCTGCTTTTTGTTTGAATTTTTGAAGGAGTTATTTACATTTGGACTGTTGTTCTCATCTTTGTTTTTCCTCTACTCATCATATTTTAGTATTGCTTGCCAAGTTTCCACTGAATTTGGATAATTTTTTTTTTTTAAATAGCTCACTTATGAAATATATCAATTGAAAGGGATATATTTCTTTATCTGCAACTTTGCTTATAAAAGCTTTTGCACTACAGACCAATTGTTTAAATTCAATACTAACTTTATGTTCATTACTGTGGCCTTTTACCAGATGAATTGCATAAAAATTCTGCAGTTGCATTGATATATAAATTACAGTGCTGTGTTGTGTAGATTTCAGGACCAAGACAGGAAAGGATGAAAAACATATTTAGACATCTAACCATTATTTTTTTAAGTTCCATCCTGTAAAATGTTAGTTATGCGACAAGTATGTTTAAACAGATAGCAGAACAGAGACTGAGAGGGATTGTAAGAGAACAAATATTGATTAGAACTATAAAAGATAGGAATTTGTGGAGAGCTATTATCACATTCTGAAGGGACACAACACATAAAAAGAAGAAAAGGGACTATTGATGATCCATCTATAGTTAATATTTGAATACAAGTGTTTGGAGTGCATAAAGCAAGTGGAGCAAATACAGAATCTATGTAAATTACAAAGACATGATTGCTTTAAAAAAGAATAAAAGAAATAAAACTAAAAGACAAACTGAACATGTATCAATTACAAATTTTATTTCTCAAAGCAAATAATGCAAACTTATGTACATTTTTACTCTACATACAATCTTGTGTGTGTATATAACACTTCACAGTTGCTAAGCAAAAGTGATTCTAGGCAGAAATGCCAATTGATATGTAAATATCCCTCTAGTTTATTACAGGTTCTAAAGCAGAAATTGTAAAATATATCTCTGAAATCAAATGCGAGGAACTGAAAGTTATTTTATTCATTTTGCTTTAGTCAATCAAGAAATACTAAATACCAATATTTAAGAGACAAAAATATTTCTGGATCTGGAGAGAATGAAAAGCCAAAGTGTTGTTAGAACATGAACCCCTATGACGAAAGGTATATAAAACAAAGGTCATCAACATTTCAGACTTGTGTGTGTAGTAGAAAAGTTATTTTAAAGAGTAAATCAATTTACAGAGAGAACATCTTTAATGTAAAGATTGTTTTTTGCATTCACTTCCTCTTTGAGTTTCTCAACTTCTACCTTGAGTTCTTGAGGTGTCAAAGATGAAAGAGGCAGTTTCTTTATAGCTGACAAAAAGTCCTTAATTATTTGTTCACCTTCCTGTAACAACAAAAAATACAACAAATAATAATAATAATAATAATGATAATGATAATAATAATAATAATACCCCCCCTCCAAAAAAAAAAAATAAAAAAAATTCATTTAACATTTTTACTGTCATATATCTTATAATAGCAATAGCATCTCTTTGTACAAAGCAAATTTGTGTTTTCTTTTTACTTTGGTGATATGACAAGCAGTAAATATTTTCACAAATTTGTGCATTTTTATATATTATTAAAATACTTTAATACAAACAAAAAAGTGGGAAGGTAAATCCCAAAAACCTGGTCCTAATTAACATTAAAATTTTAATATTAAAAATGATACAGGAGGGGAGCTCAATGTAATTAAAATTACAGAGCTAATATAAAATTAAAATAAATTTTCAATATTCAAAATTGTTGAATGAACATTTCAACATGAAATCCCTAAGAGAGATTTCACATCTCTTCAGCATCCGTGCATATTTCAAAATGGAAATAAAAATTATAAAAAGAGAGAATAAAAATGAAAATAAAAAAAGAAATAAAAAATGAGTTAAGAGTTGAGAAATTTACTTCACAAAAAATTTTCGGAAGTAAATCATGTCTAATTTTAGATTTTAACTTTTAGATAGAGTTGTAAGTGAAGAAATGGAAAATTACAAAAGAAAGGGGGTAAGAAGTGGTATTAAATTGAGAATAGGGTTAAACAAAACAGAAAGAGAAGTGGGAGGTAAGAAAAATAATAAAGACAAGGAAAGAGAAGAACAGAAAGGAAAAAAGAAAAAAATTTTCATATTAGAAACGCTCAATATATGTCAAACAAAACTAACCTTATACATGGGTTAAAGTATTAGAAAAAAGAGACTTTTTAGAAGAAGTATATTTAGGGAAAAAAGTAGATATAAGAATTAAAAATTTTTTAAAATAAAGTTAATCTAATTAAAGATACCTCTAGGTATCGATAAACTAAATAAAATAAAATAAATTAAAAATAAGAATAAAGATTAAAGAAAATTATAAATTAAAAAAAAAAAAAAAAAAAATTTATAAAAATTATGATGTACTAGGGGAGGGAATCGGGGGTTAAATTAGTAAATCTTTTAAAAGTAGACAATGGAGACAGGGAGAGGAAGGTAGAGGGGTACTATTTAAAGTTAAATTAATTTATCAAAAGCCATTAAATTTATATATAACATCCTAAAAACTAAAAATTAGAATTTAAAATTTAAGTGTTCATAAAACACGCTTTATGACGGCACTTACTAATGAATTCCTTTCTAAAATTCAGGAGTAGGTGCTGGTAAGGGTACTTTAATATTAGAACTTTTTCTAGCAGACACAGACAGCACCTATCAGGGAAATTCCTCAGAATACGGGCTGAACCTATTAGTTTCCAGCTAATTACAGGGTCCAAGCCCTTCTTCCTTCATTTTCCAGAATCTCCGTGAAAAGACTGACCTGGGTTTGAAAATGAATACCCGTGGTTGTAAAATCTCTGCTCAAAACGTCCCGGACATACCTGTCTCTTGTTTGTCTACTTTTAAAAAATTTACTAATTTAACCCCCGATTCCCTCTGCTAGTATATATATATCTTTTCACATAATTTTTATGAATTTTTATATAAAAATTTAAAAAAAAAAAAATTTTTAATTTATAATTTTCTTTAATCTTTATTCTTATTTTTAATTTATTTTATTTTATTTAGTTTATTGATACCTAGAGGTATCTTTAATTAGATTCTCTTTCCTTGCCTTTATTATTTTTCTTACCTCCCACTTCGCTTTCTGTTTTGTTTAACCCTATTCTCAATTTAACACCACTTCTTACCCACTTTCCTTTGTAAAGCTAGACAAAACCAAATTTTCCATTTCTTCACTTACAACTCTAATTTTAGATCTTAACTGTCATTTTTTATTTTATTTTTTTATTTCTTTTTATTTCCATTTTGAAATATGCACAGTTGCTGAGGAGATGTGAAATCTCTCTTAGGGATTTCATGTTGAAATGTTCATTCAACATTTTTGAATATTGAAAATTTATTCTAATTTTATTTTAATAATTCAAATTATTATAAAATATTTTAACCCATTTATGACATTAAATTCTGCTGAAGACATTAATTTGAGCTATATAAAAATAAAGTCATATTGAAGACTTGATTTTCATTTTTTACCCCCACCTTTTTAATAGAAAAACATGTTACAACACTAGATCAATAAATTAATCTAAAAGTTTCCAACTGTGTCTTTGATACTAAAAAAAAAAAAAAAAAACAATTATTGGATTATATTGAATTAATTGATTATATTATATTTTCATGTTTCATTTCCTGACTGCACTAAGAGTGATAAGATTAGAGTTAACTGCTGGAGGCATGTGGCATGCCAAAAGACAAACCTAAGAGAAATAGATAGTTTTTGTAACCCTCCCCATATATGCATAATAAAATAAGCCTTGTGTTACATTTCATCCAAGTGGGATAGTGAATAAATATCCAAGTATCCTTTCCAAGCTCGACTAACAATTTAACACCTAGTTCATTGTTTTTTAGTGCAACATTTTTAGTCATCAAAACTGAATTGTAGATATTTGAAATAAGGAAGCAGTTTTGAATAAGATTTGAACTCATTCTAGACCACAAAATAGTGATGATGCAATCAATTAGGTCACTAACACTGTTATAATTAGGTAGGCAACATTCTTTCCTAGTTTTTGAGATTAAATATTTTCATCATTATATTTTAATTATTTGTATCTATTCTTCAACCATTAAACACTGAGAAATTAGAAGCAGTTTTGGATGAGAACCACATTCACATCACATTAATAGTCAAAGAATGGATCTGCTAAAAAAGATAAAAGTGGGGGAATAAAACTGAAAATATTTGTAACAGAATCTTGAAACAGGTTTATTACTAATTCAATAAATTAAGTATTAATAAATGAATAAAGTCAAGAAAACAGTGACGAAAAAAAATCTTATTGAATTATGTCAGCTTTGATAGTGTAATTGTAAAGAAAAGAAATTCAAAATAATGAAAATAAATAAAGTATAATAGTGGAACTATTTTATCTTGTTTTATTTAATCAAATCCCCAATTTTTTTTTGTGCAGGCTAAAGTAACCACAAGTTTTTAAAATGTTGAATAAGTTTAAAAACTTCAGTTTTTAAACTGTATAAACACTGATTTCCTGAAATGTCATTTTGAAAACTCAATAACCAATTGTGGTTCTGTGCCATAAAAAGAGAAGGAATAGCTATAAATATAAACATTTAATTTTTCAATTAGGCCATCTTTTTATTTGAGAGCAATTTAATGCTGGGAGGTCAAAGGTTTACCTGTTTCTCAAGTTTTCTTTTCTTTTTAGCTGGCTCATCATCTCCATCCAAGTCAACACTTTTCAGATCAATACTTTGGAAGTCTTCAAGTTCCTGTGCTTTCTTTTTGGCATACTAAAGAGAGAGAAACAAAGAGAAGGAGCAATTTCAAATGCTCTTCAGCAGGCTTCATTTAGTGGACATAAGAGAAACAAAGATGTTCACAAATAAGAAAACAATTTCCATACCCCCCTTATATTTATCACTTTATTAGAAAGATTTTAACTTGTATATGCATTGGTCTTCAAATCAATTTATATTATCGTATTCAAACAGAATAATTTAAAGAAAATCTGAACATATTGTATCATGGGTACTTCCTATATCAATGGCTCTTCTGCATTGACTATTGGAGCTAATACATTATCAGCTTTTTATCCACCAGATGAGATAGTAGATAATCTATATCTTAAGCTATATCTCTTATAGCATCTTTCATTTATCTTCACATTCTCTGCTCTTTTATCACAATCTTCATTTCATGTTTATATCTTATCTATTAGACAAACAGGAATTAGGTTCCCATGAAAAAAAAACAAGTCGTTCCTATTGAATCATTTCTTTTGTTTTTAAATGCTTCACAATGCTTGTTTTGTTTTCCCCAATTATCAATTTCTCCCCACTTAATATTGTTATATAAGTTTCTTGGTCAGAAACCATGATTCCAGCTGAGAAAGCTGTATCTTACATTACAAAGTTTAAAACTCCATGCTCATCAGTTTGAGGAAAAGCTGTCAGAAGTGTAAAACAGTTCCCACACCAAACATTCAAAGTTGATTTTAGTTCTCAAACAAAAGTATTTTTTTCATATTCATTTTCCATACACTTGAATCTTCTGATATAGAAAAGTTATTTAAAAATAGTTTCATAATATTGATGCCTTAATAAAAATAGAAAATATAGAAATATTAAAAGGAGTCCACAGTAAAATAAAAATGTATAAAATAATTGGGTAGAGAGAAAAAGAACTCACCTCAATGACTTGTTTTGGAAAATAAGCTAATTCAGCAACATGGATCCCAAAACTCTGATCACAAACTCCTGCACAAAAGAAAATATAACTTAAATTTGAATAAATTCTAACAAATCCTTTTTTATTGATTTTGTTACTTACCAAGTAAAATATATTGTTAAAATAACTGCAATAAGTTATTTTGATGTTCATTACATTGTTCAGAGTGTATGTAAGGGGTGGGTGTTTGTACAAAAATAGAGAGGTTTTGTTTTAATTTTTTATTTGAATATTTTCAAAAAGCTATTTATTTAATAAAAACAGATACTTAACACACATCAAAAGAAAAATATATTTTTCAATTATAAAAATGTGTGTTAATCCTTCAGAGACATTTCAAACAAATGTCCCGAAATCAGTTCCCCTTGACACTAACACAACAAAAACACCAAAGTTAACATCATCTATAGAAGCAAGTTAGTTAAACTAAATCACAAATATCAAGCCATATATACTAATGGCTCTAAAATCTCAAATAAAATGGTAGCATCAGCCAGACAGTCTCATGAGTTGACATTTGAACTCAGTAAAAACAACCAGAGTTTTACCATATTCATAGATTCAGGGCTACAAGACAGGACAGAGAAAGAAAGAGAATCCAGACATACATACAGATCACAAAAATCAGCCCTCTTTGCCTATGTCATAATATTCAAAGCTTAAATGGAAACCTACCATGGCTTTGCATTAATTGTCAAGCAACAAAAAAAAAAAAAAAAAAAAAAAAAAAAAAAAAAAATGTACACAAAAGAGTAATGGTTTAATTTGACAGACAGAGGAAGAACTCTTTCGCAACATGAGGTTGCTTGACTTCATACCTTCAGGATTCATTAAAAGCATGAAGAAATTTTCTCCCCCTTCTCCAAGAGATTATTCTAAGTGAGCAATAACTAAGTTATCACACGTTTCAGTTTTTGGCATCATTTTTTTATGGATGAAATTTCAGCTAAGATTTTTTTAATATCCGAAAACAGTAGTTCTGCTAAGGTTATAAATCTTTAGTAATAACTGAAATTTTCACAAATCCTAGTAGTTGAGATAATAGTTTGACCAAGAAAAGTATTTTTAGAACAGTCTTTAAAAGATATACCAGTAGAAACAACTTTGTCAAAAAATGAAAATGTGGTTGATTAATGGCTAGCAGCTCAGATTGAGAAATTGGAGAGCCAAGTTTGAATCCCAGTAGAGTTTGTTACATTCACTTATATGCAGTAGGGAATCTATTCCTTCCACATATCCCGCTATGGGTAAACAGCAGGACAGAATGGCAACTGATTTAAGAGAAGGAAAACTGAAAAACCTGTATTCAGCTTTCAAAAAGTATGATTGGTTCTGCACAAGACTTCACCATTATAATCAAATCACAGGTTGTATGGCTGTTTGGTTCTAAGAACTGAGGTGCTATACTTTCATATGTAAAAAACAGCAAATGTGTGTGTGTGTGTGTGTGTATATATATATATATATATATATATATATATATATATATAAAAATGAGATTATAACTATACTTGTGTTGAAAAACCTTCCACGAATCTATGAAGAAGGGAAAAGACGGTTTTACAAAAGAAAGAGCTAAGTACATGAATATCAATCAAAAGGGTTTGGACCAAGTAGGCCAAAGAAAAAAAAAACCCGATACAAGTAATCAACTAACAAAAAGCCCTCAATACTTAGGTAGAGTGGAATAAGTAAAAAGTACCTAGTGAGCCAGACAGACCTACCTAGGTAGGTCTGTCTGGCTCACTAGATATATATATATATTTTCTTACCTTTAACATTAGTCGGTTTGGATAAGTATTGTGAATTTTTTTTCATTTATTTATTGACATTATATAACACACAAAGAATATATAATATCAATTTAATGTTATTTACTGACCTTGTTTGACTTTGTAGAGAAGAGTTAATGTCTCATTAGTAGTTAATGCAGTGACATGCAAATTATTTACAGTGGGTACTTCATCTGCAAGGGCAGTCAATTCATGGAAATGTGTGGCAAAAAGACAGAAGGGCTTGATTTTTGTTGAAATGTACCTAAAAAAAAAGTTTATGTTAGAAAATCTTAGTAATGGATGATTTAACTCTTCTAAAGAATAAACCATTTAAGCTTAACAGATTTACAGGTTTGTTTTATTATTTATTTCAATTATTTTCATAAAAAGGCAATGCAAATATTAAGTCAGCTAGTCAAAGTAATTGTGTAAATATGCAATGGAGTTATTTGGTCCAAATTCACATGAATCACACAACAAAACTATTTTTACAGAGTTGGAATAAAATGTTTGAAGATTTCAGTTTTACAATTATTTTTATTTTTTATAAATTTCTTTACTAGACATGGCAAGTTTGACATTTGTGAAAGAAATAAAATTACATTTGATAGTTTTCTAAAACTGAGAAAAAAAAAAACCAAAAAAACACATTCGTGTAAAAGAAAAATATACCAAGTGGAGTAAATAAAAGGTTCAGTTTGGTATTTACAATGTTCTACAAATATAACAGTCATCAGAGGAAACTCACTTGATGAAATGTAGTAAAGATAAGAGGTGGGGCATATTTTGATTTTCAAGAAAAGTGTTAAGGGTGAAAAAAAATAAAAAAATAAAAAGATAAGTCTACATAAAATGCAATTTTAGTTTAAAATGAATTTTTAAAAATGAAGCTTTTGTTTTAGTTTTAATTTCAAATAAATTAAATTTAATATTTCCTATATCCAAATACTTTGCAGTATTTCAGAAACTAATTTAAATTGATTAAGAGATTTTTTTTTCTAAAATAGCTGATTAGTGCCCTCTTTTTACTTGTTGTTCATTGCAATGTAATTCTCTTTATTAAAAATCTTCAAAAATAAAACATACTTTTCTGAATATTAGCTGATTTAAAGTATAATTAATCTGATTTGAAACAATATTTACTTTTAGTTTAAAATATTGCAGAAATGCATTTTTAACCCAACAGTAACTGTTTACTCAAAGTGTTGGCAGGTTTGACAGCTTGATATTAATCTAATGTTGTTCAATGGGGGCTTATAACATTAAAAAATTAATGTGAGCACCTTTTATATATAATTTTTAAGTACTCAGTCAGTCAGTTAAGTGCCATGCACGATACACGCTTGGGCGATCATGTCTCGAAAGAGACATGACTGACTGGGCAGAAGATTATCCCGCAGTAGGTTGCCATTGCTTTCTGCGGTAAACTGGTTGCTGACCAAGGCTATAGAACCCAATCTGTCCTATTATTTAACCCATAACTGGAGGGAATAGACGGATTAATACCTTTCCCAAGGGTATTTGCGCGTAAGTGAATGCAAGGAATTCAACTGGAATTCGAACTCGGTTCTCCGATTTCTCGTTCCGAGCCGATATCCACTGCGCCACAACGCACATCCGCCTTTAAGTACTCAGTAATCTTAAAAATTTAAGAAAAATATTCTCTATAATACTTTATTGAATTTTAAGTATCTTTTACTGTAAACTTACTATAGTTATTGCTCTTATTTTCTGATAATGTGTGGTTACCATTAAAAAAGAAAAAAAAAACAGCATGTTTATACAATATTTGTCTATATTTCTGAGATGAGGTAATTACATTATTCAGACTATTGTCCTCAATAATTTGTTGCCATTTGTACAATGTTTTGACTGTTGTATGCTTCAGCCTTCTTCAGGTGCTAGGAATTTCAAACTGAATCCTTTATCACTGGGGTATATCATTCTCATTCCTTGTGCCAAGGCCTGTTTTGGCAGTCATGAGTTATCTCCCTCTAATGAACTAAGCCTGGTATTGAACTCCCACCTCTTTGGGTCAAGTCACTGGAACTAACTAACATGTATATCCACTGGGCCATATGTCCTTAAGGACAACAACTGAATTTCTGGGACTTATAAACCTAATGTTCAGTAACCAAATTTTTTTTTTTTTTTTTTTTACCAGAGTTCATATTGCAATTTTTGATGCTAATGGTTTATTTTAGTATTTTTTTGATGTTAATGGTTTTCTCTAGTATTTTTTACCAGAGTTCATATTGCAATTTTTGACACTAATGATTTTCTCTGTATTACTGGTTCCTACATTGTATTCATCTCTATGCATTGTTGACTTCTGACAACATTGAGGGAGAAAGGGGATCACTGCCTCCATGGGATGGAGTTGAAATAATAGATAAAGAACATTACTGGAAACCATGTAAATTTAAGGAATCAGCACATATGCTAGATGTTAGTTCCAGTGACTTAACCCAAAGAGGTGTGGGTTCAATACCAGGTTACAGCAGTGGTGATCAAGTAACTTAGAGAGTCGGATTAAAGGAAGATAACTAATGACTACCAAAAGTGGCTTTGCACAAGGAATGAGAATGATATATCCCAGTGATTGTAATAAAGGGTTTGGTTCAGAATTCCTAGTACCTGAAGAAGGCTGGAGTGTGCAATGACTGAATCATCATACAATTGGCAACCAAAATGAAAACAATAGTCTGAGTAATGTAAATGTTTATACACATACTAAAAAAAAGTCAAAATTCTTTTAAAAGTATATAATGATTTGTAAAAATCTTTTCTACCTAAAAAGGTAAAAATTAACACAGAAGTTTAAGATTTAAAACCTTAAAAAAAAAAAAAATTCTGATAAAAATTCATTATTTTTCTTAAGACAATAGTGTCCTTAATATATCTTACTGATAAGGCAATGAAAAACTTTTCTAAGTAAATAATTTCTTACTTTTATTTTAGGATTTGAAGCAAACTTTTAGTAAAGGTTGTTGCGCTGTTTGAAAAAAATGATTTAAAACCTCCAAGGAGTCCCAATGTAACATTACAGATGTAAGAAAAAAATTTCCAAATAATTTTATTTGTGAATAAGTTTAAAAAAGTTAATCCAAATCCAACAATTATTTAATTTTTGTAAGAATTTCAAAATCTGATTTTACCACAAAAATGATGCTAAAATTTCCTGCCCTTGTTGACACAATAAAAACAAGTTTTTTGACATGTTAGAAAAGATGAAAAAAATTCAAAATAATTAAAAAAAAAAAAAAAAAAAATGTCTTTCCTCTAGCAAACAAACATTTTTGACAAAAACTTTGTTTTTTTTAAGTTTGATGTCTTTTTTCATCATATGTTGTATTTTACAGCAAATTATTGGAGTATCTAATTAAAAGTTTTGACCAAAATTCTGGCTAAACCCTTCTAAATAAAAATGAATATAGAATTATTAGAGAAGATTAATTGATATTCAAAATAAAAGATAACTTTTTAAAGATAATTTAAATATATGATAATAACCAAGAAAAACAAGGCAGGAAAGCATCAGAAATCATTAGGGCTGCAGGAAGTCAAAGACCATGAAGGTTCAAAAGGCAAACAGAAAATGAAAGTTTAACATAATATATACTGTGTTCTTTAAGAAGCTAATATGTGAGAATAAATGAAAAGGTCATTAAAAAATAAATAAAATAATTGTTTTTGGGAATTTAAAAACTTGTCTTATTTACTTCCATAAACACTAAATACAAACGGAAATTGCAATCCAATAGAATTTATGCACCATCAGATTTTATTCCTACCATTATTTTATGGTGTAAATCAGCCTATTATAATTTTATTATATTTGCCCCATGTTTTTTTTTGTATCTGACCATTCATGCTTTTATGCTCCAAATTAGTTTTGTAGTTGTGACTTCTATTCCACTCCTAAAACTTAACTGCCACCAACAATCTCCAGTCATTTTTTAATTTTACTCAGCTAACTGGCTTAGGATCTACTCCAAAGAATAGTTATTCTTTAAGTTCTTCATTCCACTGAAGTGTTGCTTTTATATCTTGTCCAAATCAAATACATTTAATCTTAACAGTCAGCCAATTTGAAAAAAATTCAAGACTGTCAGTTCCTCTTCTCAGCCTGATGGGAAAAAAAACATAAGAGGATATCACATTACAATAGTACAACAACAAATTAAAACCAAATTTATAAGACTTACTCTGAAATTGCCCAAGCCAAACCAAATCCATCATAAGTTGATGTGCCACGACCAAGTTCATCAATTATAATTAAAGAATTCTCAGTTGCAGACTGAAAAAAAAAAAAAAAAAAAAAACAAAGAATAATAATAAAGATATAATAAATCTTTTTAAAATAGCCAATCAAAAATTATTTGACCACATTTCTAAAATTGTTATAAATCAATATTAAAAATCATAGCAACAACCTCAATTTTTGGGTATGCAGTGAGAGATGAACAGAGAACACTAGTAAATAGCTAAGTCAAACCTGTTTATTTTTACTCATGACCAATATGGTATACACATTGCTACATGAAATAGCATGCTCTAGTGATATGGGAGGAGTTTGTTATTGAAAATTGCTAGGCTGAAAGGATTGTGACAAATAGCACCAAAGGAAAAAAATGTGTAGAATAAAGAAAAGTGAACCTAAAATATCTTAAATTACCATGACTTTAGTGAACAATTAGAATTAAGGCAATGGAAGAAACAATGACTACAATTACAAATAGCTATGGAAGAATGGTATGCCAGTGATGAGACAAAATCCAAAATATGCAGTGCCTCTTCAGCTCTGTAACTGTTTATTAATGACAAAAATAAAGTCTGAATGTGTAGAAGAGTTTATGCTTGTTTGCAATGCTGCTTCTAAGAATATTGGACATTTCTCAATGTCATTTTATATCTTAAATAGTATTAAAATAAATTATTATTACTCGGAATACTTGGAATTTATTTTTTCTGCATAAATATGGTCTACAATAAAAAAGTGGCTATACTTAACTTTTATGAAGACACTTTTTTTTTTTGGCAACAGAACAAATGATAGAAAAAAACATGTTCAGTTATAACTGAACATCTTTTTTTGTCATGCCAATATGAGAAGCTCACACTAATGAATGTCCTGATAAATATCAGTGAGAACATATGACAATTTAATGCTCAGGGGTTTTAGTAAAACATTATTATCATGATGAATGGAGTCATGCACTTTAACAGAGTATAAAATAAAGATTAGACAATGCCATAGAGAATTAAAAAAAATAAAAAAATTAATTAGAGCCTACTCTCAGAATCGATGCAGTTTCAAGCATTTCTGACATGAATGTAGACACTCCTTTTAGCTGGCTGTCTCCTGCTCCAACCCGAGCCAATATGCAGTCTACAACTGATACCACAGCTTCATCACAGGGAACAAAACAGCCAAGCTGAGCCAGAAGTAAAATGCACCCCACCTAGCAGAAAAAAAAAAAAAAAAAAAAAAAAAAAAATTAATAAAACATGAAGTGAAAAGCATGACTAACATTACAGAATGTTCCTTTCAACCATTTATTCACCTTCATGCTGATCATGTTTACAACAACTTTCATCTTTACCAAAACATCAGCATATTTAGGAGAATGTCAAAGACAAAAAAAAGGTGGGATTCAACTAGCCACATTTTATTAGGCTGTTTTGGTTCTGGTAGTTAGTTTCAAAGGACAGACACTCTCCTTCCTCAAAAGCAAGAAATTAATATTAATTAAAAGCTAATTAAAGTAATAAAGAAAAATACTATAAATAATTCTGACAAATCTTTAATGATATGCCAGAATTATTAATAATATTAATTAAAAGTTTAGTTATCCAATAATAATTTAAAGAAATACAATGTAACACACATTGATTTTAGAAATTTCAAGATCTATTGTCATTTGCACTTTAAATTATTTTCCATAAACAATATACAAGCCTTGCCCTTTAAGGGTAAGCTATAACCACTCCCCATAAAAAAAAAAGAAAAGAATTTTTATTTGGGGTTTCTAAATAAAATTTGGTGGTATTAGTAAAAATCTAAGAGTTGGAGGATTGTATTCAGTTATTGTGCTGCATATTGGATTTTATTTATTTGGTTGTCTGGAAAGTTCATGCTGATTTTTAGCTGTTCATGTTAGAACACAAATTTATTGACAGAAATAATATGCCTACATTTCCGATTAGAGCAAGCTTCAGACTCTCTTGAAAAAGAAAATTTAAAATTACTTAATTAGTTTCAATTTTGCACCCCTATGAAAATGGAAGCTTTAAGGTACATTTTAGACACTTGATGCATTTTATTACCATAAAGGCAAAAATGTCTCGCAAGTAACAAAAAATGATATGTGCTGTGTACATTGAAGGCACTTTAACTGGCAGAACTGGTTTGCTGAGTTTAGTGTTGGTGATTGTAGCCTTAATGATGAGGAACTCTCAGGCAGACTCACCCACCCCACTACAAATGATGACTAAATCAAGACATTAATTGAGAATGACTCACAATTCACAACATGAGAATTGGCAGAAACACTAAATTTATCAAAAGTCACCATCCATGAGCACTTAGTGATATTGATTACTCATGTTTGGATACCGCACGATCTGAGACCAAAGAATCATTTGGATCGCATTTTTATCTGTGATAAAAAAAAATGTCTTTTTTTTTTAAGCAAATTGTGATGGGTGATGAGAAATGTATTGTTTACAAAAATGTTAATAAAAAATAAAAAAATTTCCATGTTAAGCACCATGAGCCAACTTTTATCACCCCAAAAGCAGGTTTTCCTCTTAAATTAAAAGATAGCAAAAACACCACGCACTCAGAATTGGTGAACAAGAAAGGTGTTTTCCATCAGGATAATGCCAGACCCCATATTTCTTTGGTGACGTAGCAAAAATTGTTGCAACTTGGTTGGGATGTGTTACCCACCCTGGTATATATTCTTCAGATTTTCATTTATTCAGGTCCTTGCAAAATAATCTCAATGGTAAAAATTTTAATTCTTTGGATGATATAAAAAAAAACACCATAATGAGTTCTTTGCTGAAAAACCACTAAATTCTGGGAAGAAGAAAACTTTAAATTAAAGGAAAAATGGAAAAAATTGTGCAACAAAATGGTTTATATTTAGTTGAATAAATATTTAAAAGGTTTATGATTTTGTTTTAACTTCCCTTAAAAATGGGCATGAATTTTCCAGACAACCCATTTTTATTATTCACTTACTGATCTGATATAAGTGGACTTGCCACCCATATTTGGTCCAGTGATAATATGGAACATCTGTTTATCTGCAAGTGGAAGAAAGAACATTAAAACGTTTTTTTTCTTAATTATAAGACCTATTTCTATTCTCCATTTCTACATCCACATCATAGCTCTCTACAGCTTCTTGTCTTTTTTTTGTACATAATATCACATTATCTTCATTTAGATAAAAAAAAAACCCTACATTTTAGAAATACTAAAGTTTATTTCTAAACCCAAGGCCGTTTTTAAAGTGGGAACTTCACGTATACATAGGATTAGTCATAGAAATTGCTTAGTTCCTTTGGCACTTCCCTACTGTAATGTTTTAAACATCAGGGATCAATGCTGACCCTAGCCCTTAGAGTCTAAACCAAGAAGAAAAAATGATGATCAGTTGCAGAAAGAAACTAACTTGTTTGTGAATTATATTTTGACCTTCGAAGTTTGAAGGTACTGAAAATAGTAAGTGTGTGAATGTGTCAAAAACAATAAGCAAGACAAAATCTCATTGCAAGCTAGGATTAAATATTATTTGGAATAAGCCTAATCCTAATTCATTACTTTTTACAAAACAAAATTGTAGTCAGTGTTGCAAACTGTCAAATCAGGAATCAGAAGCAAAGATGTAAATTTCTCTACGTTAACATTTCAAATTTTATAGACTGTGGCAACTGTTTCAATAATTTCCACATATTAAGAAAGCCATACATAAAAAAAAAAAAGAATACTCACATCAGTGTCAGTGTGCTAAAAAATTTAGATGTATAAGAATCTTAAAGAAGCGTTCAAAAGTTTCCAACAATTTAAATAAATAAACTCTGGGAAAGATTGATCAAGATTTTTTTTTTTTTTAAATATTTGTTCAATTTGGTGAACCATCCAAGATTTTTTCACCTAAAGTGTGTTTAATATCAAAATATAAAATAGAAGTCAGTTTGCTTAAAACCATATCTTGAAACTTACAAAAAATCTCACAAAGCAAACATAGCACATACAAAATATTTAGAGCTAATTTAAAACGAGAAATCGAAGAGCCGAGTTTGAATTCCAGTTGATTTTTTTGCATTCACTTACATGCAAATGCTTTTGGTATGAATCTGTCACTTCTCCCTTCAACTATGGGTTAAATAGCAGGACAATATCCAGATCACAAGATGAAGAAACTCTTCATTGACAAAGGCAAAAAAAAAATGGATGAAATGTTATAGAAAAAAAAAGAAAAAAAAGGTCCAAATAATTTATACAATAAGGAAGAAATCTTTGAAAAAATTCAAAGTTAGCATTTTAAAAAAAGTTTGCTTATGTAGATGTGAAAAGCTTCTTCCTCTCCAATTTAAAGTTAACTTTAAGTGAAATTAAAATGACTGAGTAACTAAAACAAAAGTTTAATAAAGACAAAAAGAAGCTGTCTGACCAACTAGAGAGAGAAGAAAACAAAAAAAAAAACAAAAAAAACACTGATCAAATGGCTAAGCATTCTAAATGGCACTGAAAACATTTCAGCGACCTTTCACATATGAACATTGCATCTTAAAATAAAAGCCTAATTCTTCAAAGAAACTTCTATTGTTAATTTTAGCAGTGATCATGATTTTAAAATCATTTTAAAATATCATCCCAACATCAGTTTGAACTTTTGTTTACACTAAGAAAACTACTTACCAAAACTACTAAATTGTTATGGGAATATTTGAATGAAGGACAACATTAATTGAAAAACCAGAAGCAAAGATCTTGAGGGGTGGGGAAATAAAGAATATCATTCACTCTTTAATTTATATTACCATCCCAAATATAAGGCAGTGGATATTAATGTACCACAAATAGAAGCCTATAATAAGAATTTTTTAAAAGTCTATAATACCAGATTTTTATTTTAATAGTACCAATGCAAAAGAAACAGGCATAAATAATTCTAACAGGTATTGTCAAATATGTATATAAATTTGACAATTATGTTTATTCTGAGCTGAAGATTACAATGTCGGTAAGTATGCATACATCTTATTGGTCTACCAAAATTAACAATTTTTTAATGTTATTACTGCCTTGTGAAATAAGAGACTTGTCCACTCTCCCCTATATCAGCAGATGTAATTATGGATGTGTATAAACTTGCCACACTAACAAATGATTTCATTTGGTGTGTGTGTGTGTGTGTGTGTGTATAGAGGGGGAATAAAAAGAAAGGATACCAAAAGTTATATGGCTGAGAAAACCAAATGCCACAATCTGACCTTTCACAAACTCCACATCATTAGGAATAAAAGAGACATCATCTTGCATTTCTAGACAAGGATGACGAGCTTCTTTCAATCGAAGAATTCCAGAACCTTTTAGAAAAAAAAAAAAAAAAAAAAAATTATATACATGGTACAAAATCCGATTTGCAACACATAATGTATTGCAATATTTGTGCAAAGTTTTAGAATTTTTAATTACTTCTTTCATTTTTTTTTCTCAAATCATTGAAATATTTATCAAATATTATAACCAGAAATGCGACATAAAAAATGTTTTCAAAATATGAGAGTAAATAGCAAAATATTCTTTATATATATATATATATATATATATATATATGAATTAGTAGTACATTGTGACGTGAAAATTTCTATGTTTCGAGATTATATATATAAAACCCTTCAGCTCCCAAGTAAGGTGATAATGCCACCAAAGGGTTACTGTGTGAAAAATAATCCGGGGGAGGGAAGAGGAAAAAAAAAAAAAAAAAAAAAAAACATTAAGGTGAAAAGACAATAAAAGAAGAAATAAAGAGGCAGAAGATGACAACTGACATTACATTCAAATTTTTTTAAGATCAAAATTGATTAGAAAGCAAGAAGCCAAAAGAGAGTTCCACAAGTGTGAGAACTGTTACTGATGGTTACATTTAAACATTCAAACTGTAAAATGAAGAGACCTAGTTGCCTATCTAGTACTGAGCAAAAATTCATAAAGACAAGTTACCAAAAAGCAAAGCTCATCAGAACAATTACCATGAAAATATTTATAAAAATGGCATATGAAAGCTATGTTATGGTGGTGGGAAAGTGATTGAAGCCAAGGTGTCAGGTCTGGGCAAATAACATTGCAGATTCTACTTTGGATTTTGTCAAGGATCTTTAAATACATAAACTGAAGCACCAGACCAAATGTAACAGCAATATTCAATGCATAGATGAATAGTAGACTTATAAAAGTGAAAGTACATTCTGGCAAGAAAAATTGTCTGGCATGACACAGTGAACCAACTTTCCTAGCAGCAAACTTAGCTATTGATTCAATATAATCATTTCACTGGAAAATGTTATCCCAAGAAGGCACACTGAGTCCCTGGAAGTTAGCATCAGTCAAAGATTCTCTAAGATAGTTAAAAGAGAGTGGTTTTTTTGCTCAAATTAATAGCAGATTGAAAAATCCTTTTTGAGATTGGCCATGTCAAACTTAGACTTACTATTAAAACAGAAATAAATAGCTGTGTCATCAGCATAGACACTGAGTCAAGAACTGATGACAACGGGGAAGGTGGATGATGAAAATTAGGTTTGGTTTGATTTGAGTTTAATGACCCATCAACCATTATGGTCATTTAACAGTCAGTATTTTAATTTTGGGATCACATTTTTTTAATATAGTTCAGTTGTTGCACGCATTAGAGTGGTTGTTCACATTAGATTGGTTGTACACATTTTTATTTTAATTAAATTTTATTGTGTAGTTCTATTTTCTTTAAACATGCCTTTAAATGATTTATGTTGGTGTTCAAATAGTTCTTTCATTGTTTTTGTATTGTAGTACTTTTTCTGTACAGATAAAAAGTCAGTGCAGTCCATCATGAAGTGTCTTACAGTGTATGGGGCATGACAGGCTGTGCACCATGGCAGTTCCCTTTTTTTTTTTTTAAAGTAGGAATAGAGTTATTTTAGTATGTTCAATATGGAGTTGAGAAAGAATAACTTCTTCCCTTTGTGATTCCCTGTAACCCTGTATCCATTCACCTCGAGTGGGTTTTATTGTTAGTAATTTATTTGGGTTGCAGTTGTTCCTGTCGATTTACCAGTTATTTTTAATATATGATTGTATTTTTACTTTTAAATTTGTTTATGGAATCTTATATGTTTGGTCAATGGGCTCTTTATGCGCATTTTTGGTGGCTGTGTCAGCCTTATCATTTCCTCGGATTCCCACGTGACTTGGAATCCAACAAGGGATAATTTCTTTTGCATCTGACAATGATGTTAATCTGCGCAATAGTTTTATGATCAGTGGGTTTTCTATTTTTTTTATTTTATTGAGTTGTCAGTACCAATAGAGAATCTGAAAAAAATTAGAAACTTTTGCCTTTGGGAGATGATGTTAAGTGCTAAATCAATGGCTTTTGATTCAGCACTAAAAGTAGATGCTTCTTTAGGAAGTTGCTTTTGAATAAATTGATTCTCATAAACAACTGCACATCTTGTTGTGTCCTTATCCTTAGATCCATCTGTAAATATTATGTTATATTTGGGATAATCTAAATTTATTTATAAATGGAACTTTGTGTGTATGTGTGTGTCCGTTACCTATAGACTCCAAAACGGCTGAACTGATTTTCTTGAAAATTTACACAGTCGTACTATAAGCGCCTGCGAGTGTTCTTAGCTAGGTTTTGCATCAAGGTACCCCCGATAAATATCAAAAATCGATAATCGAAAAAAAATTGGGTTATAGAAGGAGTGGTCTGATTTTAATCAAATTTGATACACTCATAGACAAAGACATAAGAAACGATATTCAGAAGTTTCAAGGTTGCAGTTCTTACAATAGTGCAGAAAATCGATTATATATATATATATATATATAAAATAAAAGGCAAGATGTTTGTGTGTGTGTGTGTGTGTGTGTGTGTGTGTGTTTATCTGTCTGTATGTCCTTTAAGCAAATCCACAATTTTTATCCGATTCTCACCAAACTTCACACAAATATTCTTTAGGCTGAGTTTGAGCTCCAGGACTATGGATTAGTTTTAAAGCTTTCATTACACCCGAGCAATGCCGGGCTATACTGCTAGTAGCTCATAATTTTATTTAGAGCTTCTTTAAAGATGTGTGGGCGTGTGGAGCTTTTGTTGAGGTTACTTAGTTTAAGTTCCACTTTTGGTTTTTTTATTTCTCAAGGTGGGATAACTGGTTTGATAGTGTCATGTATGTTTTTGAGAGGAATGTTAGCTTCTTCAATTATGCTTTCCATTCAAAGTTCAAAAGAACTTATTGCATTTTCTTTTCTTTGAAATAATTCTTTGTACTTTGGTTTAAATATGATATTGTGAGCTAGGTTTAATGGGCATGATTTTAGTTTTGTATAGAATTGTAGTGCCAATTTCTGCCTTCATAGAGCTAAAGGAGGTTCATTCACTTCTACAAACAAACTTTCCACTGGAGATGTTGGAAAGGCACCCAGTGCCAATTGTAGTCCTTGATGGTGTATTGTTTCTATTATTTTTTTATATGATTTTCGGGTTGATCCACAAATGAAGCAACCATAGTCTAATTTGGAGCGAACTAATGTTCTATAAAATTTTAATAATGTACTTTTATCTGCACCCCCAATCAGTGTATGCCACCACTCTCGTTAATTGGATGGCTTTATTGCATTTTACTCTTAGTTGCTTTATATGGAGAATAAATGTTAATTTGGAATCAAAAAGAAGCCCAAACTGGGTCACAGTGCATTTTTCGTAATTGGCTAAAATTGGTGTTTAGTTTTGATCAGAGATATTTTAAATCCATTCTCAACTGTCCACTGACTTATTTTATTCAGGCACTGTTGTAATTGTCGCTCGATTATATTCATGTTTTTGGATGAATAACAGATCAAGAAGTCATCCATGTATAAGGATCCTTCAATGCCAGGTTTGAGAGATTTTACAATACCATTAATTTTTATAGTAAACAGGATCATAAGCTTCCTTGTGCGACACCCATCTCCTGGATCCTCAAAACTGAGTGTTTTTTTGAAATTCCTGCCTATTAGGAAGTTGTTAATGAATTGGGATAATCTTCCTTTCAATCTAAGTGATTTTTAGATTTTTCATTATACCATATCTCCAAGTTGTATCGTATGCCTTTTCAAGATCAAAGAAAATAGCAGTTAGATGTTCCTTTCTGATGAAGGCATCTTGGATGAAGGTTTCGAGCCGGACTAGTTGGTTGATTGCACTTGTTTTTCCAGAACCCAGATTGAATATTTGTAATTAATTTGTTTTTTTTCCAGGTACGATGTTAGTCTATCATTTATCATTTTTTTCAGGATTTTACAAGTGCAACTTATCAGGGCGATAGGTCTGTAGTTTGTTGGGTTTGAGCAGTTTGGTTTTTGGCTATGGGAACTATGATAGCCTGTTTCCATAGTTTGGGGATGTTGCCTGCTGGGTCTATGGCTGTGTTATGAGCCTTTGATATGGAATCTTGAAGTTTGTTCATTGTGAAGAGCTGATTATAATCCTGGGAATTATTTGTTTGGAAATTTTTTTTTTCTTCTCTTTCTTTGATCTTCTGAAATTCATAGTGAGTGTTTTTGGAGGATGAGTTTACTTAAAAAATCTCTGCCAAAAGGTTTGCTATTTCCTTTTTGTTTGTAGCTTTTTGGTTATTATGTATGAGATACTTTAGTGGGGTACTATTTTTGCCAGATATTTCCTTTATCATTTCCCATATAGTTTTGCTTTTTGGTATGGATGTTTATTTTGGATATGTATTGTCTCAAAGTTCTTTTGGCTTCTTTAAATATTCAACGGGCTTTAGCTCAGCAGTTCTTGAATGTGTTTAGGTTTACTTTTGTAGGTTGTTTTTGAAATGTTTTTAGAGTTGCTCGTCGTATCTTTACAGCCTTTCTGAATTCAGTATCAAACCAATGCTTACTCTTCTTTATGGAACGTGACATTTTGGGTATACTTTCGTTTGCTATTGTAAGTAATGTTTCAGTAAAAGATGTGGGGCCCATTTTTTGGTTGTTTAAACTTAGAGATTAAATAGCTCTGGCATAGCTGCCTGAATTTTTCTCGGTTAGCTTTTTTAAAATTCCAACGTAATTGCATGTTTGTAACTTTATTTCTTTGTGTGCTATTTTGTTATCAATGATTACAGTTGCACCACCTGAGGCTTTATCAGCCTGTTTGTTTATGTAGTTATATGCGGTGTAATTTTTACTGTTTATTGTGTCATTTTCTTTCAGAAAAGTTTTCTGTAAGCAAACAACATCAGGAAGTTGATTTGAAATGAAGTTAGCTTTTATATCTCTTATGTTCCATTGGATTATTTTGTTTGTCATATTTTTAGATTTTTGGTGATTTGTTCTTTGATGCCCATTGTTTCATTTGAGTTTTCTGTCCCCTGTTTACTATTGCCTCAGATCTGCTTGTTTACTGGTAAATTTGATTTCTATTTTCATATCTTTCAATTCCTTGGTTTGGGTTGTTGCTTTGTTAGATCGTATGTTTGACTTATCTCTATTACTAGAGGTCGATTGGGACCATGGCTTGGTTTTTATGGGGTTGATTTTTGTTGGAGAATTTTTCTCATTTGTTGTTTTTGTATCTGTTGTTATTACTTGAATTTATATTTAGGCTTTTGTGAGGAATTGAAGAACTTGCTTTACTGTGGGGGCTTTGACCTTCAAAATCTGTTTCTAATATGTTATAGTTATTGTAGAGGGGAATTTGTTGGTTTATTTGTATATTTTGATTGATTTGGTCTGGTTCTAATTTGTTCTTAGGGATTTGTTTCTGCTTTTGGTCACTCATCTGGGTTTTAGTAGATACTGTTATTTGATTTTTATTAGTTTCTTTTAGAGTTTTTTTTTAAAGTTTCAATTAGACTTTTGAGTTCAGAAACTAGCTTGTTGAGTAGGTCTTGGTTGTTTGCTTGATTTGATTTTTGGGTGATTTCTGCATAGGTGTTTAATTTTTGATAAGAATCTACTATTCTACTTGCCTCTGGGAAGGATACATTTTTTCTGTATCCCACTTCCATGACTTCTTTCTCCTTTTCAAATATTTTACATATTCTAGAGTAGGCTGAATGATTTTTATAGCAATTCAGACACTTTGTTTCATTTGGGCATTCATCTTCAGTATTACACTACATTTTCCACATATTCTGTACCCTTTACAAGTTTCCCTGTGGTACCCAAATTTATGGCATTTAAGGCATCCCAGAGGGGCTGGTATGTAATGGTCAACTTTTTGGATTATGTATCCAATTTTGATTTCTTTAAGAATTGTAGGGGTATTAAATGTTAGGATATAAGTATTTGTGGGAATGATTTGACTGTTCCTTTTTATGTTGATCCGGGCGTGATCTATTACTCCTTGTTTTCCAAAACCAATTTTAATTTTAATTTCTTCGGTTGTAGCCCAGGTTAGCTCATGACTTCTTATGATGCCTTTCGATGTGTTTAGTTTTTCATGGGCAAAGACCTTATATTGGTAGGTATGGAATTTTTTAATTCTTAAGAAATTTTGAGCATCTCTGTAATTGAAGAATTTTGCAAGTGTAAGTGTTAGGTTTTGACATGACTAGCCAATTGATCGGATCGGGCCTCTCCGGCCGCCTGTCTAGCCCAGGTAAGGGCCAAAGTGTTGTGTTGCAGGACCATGACCTCTTTTGCGCCCAAGTCATGGTCTGCTCAACCACCATGATCTCAACCCCAGGCATCATGGGTTGCCACCCACAGCCAACAGGTGGCCCCATTGAGGGACTTTTACCCTCTGCACAGGTATAGTCGGTGTATTCTGAAGCCCTGCTGACAGGGCGAATGGAAATTAGAAAGAAAGTAGGTCCAAAGAGAGAACTCCAGGGAACACCTGCATTAATGTAAAAGATCTGGAAGAGCGGCCGTTCAAGACAACTTTCATTTCATAAGAAAGATTGAATCAAATGAAAAATTTGTCTAGAAATACCATAATCTTTCAACTTGAAAATCAGCATGCCAAACTGTCAAATGCATTTAAGGTATTTAAATGTCACCATTCTTCCCTAAAGCTTGACAGACTCTTTCAGCAATAAATATTAATACATCAGTAGTTGACCTAGAAAAGCAAAAGCCATATTATATGTCTGAAAGGAGGCTCTGCAAGGTGAGATGCTTAATCAACTCTGAGTTGAGTAGAGCTTCTAGGCAAAAAGAGGTAGAAGAGTAATCAACCAAAAAGTGATCAATAGAAGAATTAAACAGTTTGCTTGAATTCTTAAAGACAGGAACTACACAAGAGGATTTCCAACAAGCAGCAAAGCAAGAAGAAGCAGTTATAGAGGTTAGAGAGTACAACGCATTTCAAGAACACATTTCTTTAGGACTATTACAGGGATACCTTCAAGTCTGTAGGCTCAGCAGAAATCATGGACAGAGATAATATACATACCACACAGCACTTGAGTTCTAAGTGAAATGTCAAGCAAAGATACTCTAGACAAGTCAAGAGTATAATGTGAAAGGATCCAACACATTCTATTTTTGTTGCCTTGTAACCACTTCAAAGAAATTTGGTTCAAGTTAATGTAAGTAACTAGAAGGTAATATTCGGGAAAAGTTTTCTATTTGAAGAAACAGTATTGAAAAACAAATTGAAACTTTGATCAAATTCATTTGTTTTCCTTATTGTCAAGGTTGATAAGTGAAAATTTTTTTGTTAACCATTATTCAGCATATGCAAACAAATTTAACATTAGAAAGAATTATTCAAAGTTCTACCATATTTAATATATATATATATATATATATATATATATATATATATATATAAATAAAAAAACAGAACAACACTTGCTTGCTACCCAGGTTTTGACCATGCAGGCTTCTTCAGGTTAGCTTGCCTGAAGAGACCTGCATGGCTGAAACCTGGATATCAAGTAAGTGGTGTATTCTGTTTTTTTAACATTGTTAGCTCTGTATATTCAGTTCATTTGTGTTGGTTGTGCATTGAGCACATTATTTTTAAACTACTGTCTGCTGATCCAACCAGCCACTATTTGGTGTGTGTGTGTGTGCATATATATTATATTAGGTTGTCACACATGAAATGACACATTTTTTGGTTGATTGATGATCTAGTTGTATAAATCTTGTAATAACCTTAGCATATAAAAAGGTCAACTTATTCCTGACTTTTTCTTTCTAGATAATTTTTTTTTTCAATATATATATTGTTACTCAATGAAAATGATTACAATGAAACAATATCAAATAATCTTATTGCATGATTACAAATTGAGAAAAAGAACCATTTTTGCATACAATGTGAAATGGATATTCTTTGACAACAGTAAGAAAGTAAGCTTGTGGTTTGATGCAAGTGAATTATCAAA
Organism: Ascarosepion bandense; assembly: GCA_037127315.1. Taxonomy (NCBI): domain Eukaryota; kingdom Metazoa; phylum Mollusca; class Cephalopoda; order Sepiida; family Sepiidae; genus Ascarosepion; species Ascarosepion bandense. The sequence goes on along the minus strand of JBBBDQ010000789.1, from coordinate 849,601 downwards.
ACAATACCCCAAAACATCCACTGCACCCTAAAAAGTTAATAGTTACTGTATGGTGGGTTATTCATTCTTGCCTCAAGGGAAAACAATAACTGCAACTTTGTATTTTAGAGAAAATGAGTGTATGCACAAAAAATTGATAAAAAAAACATCCTAGACTTGTAAATAGGGGCGGCACAATTTTGCTGCATGACAATGCACAGTTGCATGGATCTCAATCAACTGTCCAAAAGCTGCATAGCCTGAATTATGGAATTTTGTCTTATCCTCCATATTCACCTGATATCTCTCTTACTGATTATCACAATATTTTGAACTTTTCATACACAATTACTCCAAGAAAGGGTAATCAATGCATATGAACTGTTTATCACATCAAAGGATGAGAATATTTTTAAAGATGGAATCAAGAATTTAGAGATATATTGGAGAACAGTCAGTCATTCATCAACATAGTGTCTATTTCAATTAAATAAATTAGTTATTTAACATTTCAAAAGTATCTTATTAATTTCTTAAAGTGTATAATTTCATGTGTGACAAACTAATATATATTTTGAAGTGCAAACTGATTCCTGCATTGAAGTAATTACTTACCATTTTCAAGCAATTTTGGACGGATGTAAGGAACTGGTGCACAGGCAGAGACATGGGCCAAACTGACAATGACGTCTAACTGAGCAATGATATCATTCAACAACAACATCGGTTCAGCATAACCAGCTGAAATCACAAATCAAGAAAAATTTAATTTCTTAGAAAAGACTTCTTTAGTTTGAACCTTCTAGTCATAGATACAACGTCTAGTGCCTACTGAAGCATTAGATGCCTCAACGAGAGACAAAAACCTTATTTTCTACAGTAGAAAAAGAGAGAAAAAAAGTTTTTCATATTGCAACAAAGAAATGAAATGGAACAAATCTGGTTTCTAGAAATTCAATAAACTGGAATTTAAGTGAATCATAAAATAACTACGTTTAGAATGCATTAGTGAAAAGTTTTTGTCTGAATTTCTAGAATAGGGAGTTATCATTATACTGTTTATATTCAGACTATTATCCTCATCTTTGTTTTTTTTTTTTTACTGTCTTTTGGATGTTTGCCCTACTTAGTAATTGGAAATACTGATATGTTGGAAAAAGAAAAGACTGATTCTAACCTGCAATGTCAATGATTCCAATAACAACACTTTTCTGTTGTTCTTCGTAATCTTGACGATTTTGGACATATTCTTCATTTAGTTGACGTAAGCCTGTGCTGTGAAAGCGGACTCCATTCTTGTTGGTGTCAATTGTTAAAAAACATTTGTTGTTCCTAATCAGTTTTTCTTCCTAATTATACAAAGTAAATAGAAAAATCATTTGAATTTCCAAGCAAATATAAAAAGACTAAGAGACCTGACATAATTTGCATCATCATCATTTGACAGTGCATCATGCATTTCAACAGTGGTGACAACAATGTGTGTGACAAGTTACAAACTCAGACTTGCAGAGAACACACAAATTAGCAGATTTTAACCAGGAACCTGTGTATGTACGTATGTACCTGTTCAGCTTCAATGTTCACTAATCAGAAAATTTGTGTCAGATGTATTCCACAAAAACAGAAAGATCACTGAATGCTAATCTGCCAAGCCCTGCTGAGGCTAAAGGATTACTTTCAGCCTTATATGGATTTTGCAGGACTAGTTTTCCTGAACAGATGTCATCAGTTGCAACAAAAAAGAGAATAGTGTCACCATTAAGTGCCAGAATCAGAACAGTCCAAAGAGTAGAAACTGCAAATTCCCTATCAAAGTAAAAGTTAGTGACACAGCCCATCAATGGGTAAAATGAGTACATTGTCTTTTGGAGTAAAAAAAAGAAAAAAAAAAAGAAAAAGAAAAAAAGTGGTCCTTCTAAATTTGCTGGAACCTTGACCAAAACATGGTGATAAAGCCAACTGAAGGTTCAAATTTCCAATGTTTCTATGTGAATAGATGGGATTTTTAGAAAGTCTCTGATACAAAAGAATTTAATGCTGTATTTGTCAAGATATACTATTTTTGCTTCTAGCCTGTTAATACAACGGAGAGGGGTCATTAAGGGAAACAGATCTACTGGGACCAAGCATAGTTTGTTTATGCTTTACTTTATCTTTGGATGAGGCAATATATTCTTGTTAAAAAGTTGGAAATAATATTAAATATATATCTCTGAAAAAGGCTGGTCAGCAGAAGAACACAGTGGATGAAACAAACAAAATAAGGAAATTGAAAAAATAAATCATACACTAGTTTTATATACAGAATGAAATTCTTTATGAAGACTGTCAAAATGGATTTATTGAAAAGAGAGAGAATCTCATCAGTAATTTCTGACATTACAAACCAACTTGTTGGCAATGTACAATTACAGAGGTGCAAATACACAAAATAGGATTCAAATGGAAGTCCTTGAAAAGACTGACTTTTTAGTAATAGAATCTGTTTTACCTTTCGTGTTACTCTGAAAAAATATCCCAGTTGACTGTTTGATTCCAGTTTAAGTGTTTTGTTGGGTTCTACACCCAAGTCTCGTGCAACCTAAAAATAAAAGCAAGCAAGTAATAAGTCAAAAATTACATTTATTGCTTTCATCAAGTTCATAACAGTTATGATGTTTATTTACATTATCTGGGGTAAGAGTGCAGAAGCTCTGATAATAGAGGAAGGCTTGTAAAATTTATTTTAAAATTTTAATAGATAAAATACTAAAAGTTTACATAAGTTGGGGGACTATACATTGGGGAAATTAGAATGAGTGAAAGATCCTGATTCAAACCTGGAATTTGCACAAAATAAGACTCTATACTAATGTATAGAGTCCTATTTTGTGCAAATGGTAACTTTGGAAAGTTATCATTTATAAGCTTAAGTCAAGAGCCTACTTATTATTGGCAGATGTTTTACTGTCTGAGAACTTGTGCAGTTTTTATTTCAAGATATAATATTGACCAAAAGAAAAGTTTAAAAGTTACCTTATTTAACTGAGCTTTAATATCAGATTCTACTTCATCAAGCTTTTCTCGTAAAGCTGTTAAAAAAAAAACAAACAACATTAGCAAATTTAAAAAACAGGTAGGGGACTGTTTTGAGTGTTCTTTATAAGGTAATATTATTTATTACATCTATTTTTTTTAATATCAGATAAAACAGAACAGAAAAGTTTTCATGTGTCATTCAAATAGTGTGGTTGTCTCTTTGCCAAATCTTGCATGAATCTAACTTTTAAGTCACATGACTGAGTATTTTCATTATTCAACTGAATGTTTGTTTTTACCAAAGTTCTTCTAACTGAAAAACATTTAAAGCATTAACCAAATAAAAAATAATATTGTGATTGTTTGTACACTAAACTACTATGATTTTTTTTTTTAAATCTAAGATCAGTCAAAATATCTGCTGAACATGACATTCTAACCAAGGAGCCTATATTATGTTGACAAGGGAGGAAGTGTAAAGGAGAAAAGGTAGGCAGTAAGAAAACTTAAGTAAAATATATAAGATGTATTTAGGTAGCAACAACTCATCCAAACAAATTTTATTAAAACCCACTATATATTATTATATCTTTCCAATTTCCAAATTATGTACATCAGGACATTAATAAATTGTCCAAAGTTCATTTTTTTGGTAAACAAGATTTTCTAACTAAATTCTGGCATTTTTAGATTGCTGAATAATCAGTCTAAAATGATGTCATATGTAACAGTTAAACAGGAAAGCATGTATTGAATATCTATATCTTTTTCATATACACACTTTAATATAACATCTGTGGAAAAAAAAAAAAAAAGGTTTCATTTAATGTGAATGTTTTTTTTGTATTCTGTTTCTAGAATTTTGAGTAATTGCAGTGAGTTTTGTAGTTGTTAATAGAATTTTGGTTATTTATAATGTGCAATCTATATATGCACAAATTGCACTACATTCAAACAAGTAAAAATTAAACTTGCAAGAAAGTGTAGGACATGTGTGGCCAATGCATGAATTTAATGTTGTTGATTATCAGTATTGGAGATACAATCTCCTAAAGGACATGAGAATTATTAAGCATTTTTACATAAGGTGAATTTTTTGAGGTGCTAAGTTATTGGTAATAATTAGACATTTTTAATTTTGTTATCATAAATGATAAATTTAAGATATTTGTTAAAATCATACATGTGAAATAGAAAGAGAGAAGGATAACAAGGTAAAAGTATCAAGTAACTGAGTGAAACATTAAAAACAAATAGGAACAGAATGAGATAAAAATTGTGATACAGTAAAATTATTTAAACTTTATTACTGTATGTGACTTCATTTACTGTACAGAAGTTTATCCTGCCACTGAAGGTGACTAATCCCTGAATTTAATTTTTTTTTCATTTCATAGTTGTGTTTTCATATCCTGCTATGACAACTGAAAACAATTTTGAGTGAAATTAATAAGAATGCAGTGGAAAAGGAAGTAATATTAATAATGCAGAATGGTAAAGTTTATATAAAGAGAACAAGAGCGGATGATGTACAAAATATTTGTACATTTCTAATTCCTCTTTTTATGGGATATGAACCTAGCATACTTAGCTGATACCATGATCCTGTTGGACATGGGCAAACTTTTGCACATTAATCTGGAAATTTTTTTTTTATTTGTGATGAAAACATTCAAATATTTGCATGAAAGAAAATATTTTAAATATGTTCTTTTAAATTCATCTACTGAATCCTTTTCTTCAAAACAAGCAAAAATGCATTTTAAACTGTTTTATTGGGTACATTCATAGGCAAATGAACAACACTGTTCAATCTTTATGAATATTCATAAAATTTCACAACCAATCAGAAGACAAATTAACTAACACTGAAACTTCATTTCTAACAGTGACATTATGAATAAATAAACTTGACAAAAAATTTTTTTTAAATTGATAAAAAAGTTGTAAAAAGTCCTTCATTTTCAGATAGTTTTTATGCATTATGTGAAAATTTGATTAATGACACATCTTTTATAAAAATTTCCTTGTTGAAAAAGAAATCCCAAATTAAAGTTACTGTTTGGACACCAATGGGTTAGCTAATTACTACCAGTAGTGAATTCAAACCAAGGTTTTCATTGATAAATAAATACATGGAACACAAAGAACAATTACATAATTATATTAAAATGAGAGATTGCATAGACATACATAGAGAGATGTTGAAAATATTGAGATTGCAAAAAGCTGTACAAAGAAACTGCAGTTTCAGCAGCACATAATATGTACATATATTCCACCCTGATTAAAAAAAAAAAAAAAAAAAGCACCGTTTGTGTACTTTTAACAATTTAAAATTTCTAAAAATTAAGTTTTACATGTTATAATATGTGATATATTTTAACAGAAAAACAATGGAATAAGTTTCACACATGCTAAATATAGATATTTGGCAAGATATATTTTTTTAAAAATTTTGTAAAGATTTAATTTTTCTGCATTCCTTTGCCAGAAGGTTCCAAAACTTACCAGTTAAAGTTTCATCAAATTCAGGTTTAATCATAAATTCATGGTTCTCTACTTTCTCCATATCTAGAGTGCTTTCTATCATCTCTTGGAATTTTCGGAAATCAAGCAAAAGTTCCTTTCAGAGAAAAAAAAAAATTCTGGTTTTTTATTGTTATTTGAATTCTTTAATGGATAGACTTTTTTTTAACCTTTAGTTTTTCAAAATCAAGCTTATAATTTGAAACAAAATCTTTTTAGTATTTCTTATTTTTAGTATTAGTATTATTAAAGTCTTATTAATATTATTAAAATTGCTCCAATTAAATCTGTTTATTTACAAAGTCAGATGACATGTAATTTGTTAGCATCATCAATCCAAAGACTACAAAACTGTAGATAATAAAATCTGTACAGCATTTAACAAAATATTGAATAGATGTTCACCCAGTAAGTTTTTCTCAAAACTTTTTGTTTAATAGCCAAACATTCTTGCTTCATGAAATACACCTCAGACAGATAATGCTATATTTTTTCCAGATCAAGTAGAGGAAAATATTATGGAATACACCTTTTAATATGCATTTCTAAAACATACCAACATAAATGTAAATATACAAATTAGTTTGCAATTAAAAGAAAGCATTTGTTGATCTTAAGGAACTGCTGAATCAGTATAAAACAACACCGTGTATAAAAGGGCCTAGGTCAATAGTCAACAGAAAATCTGAGTTAGGAAATATTCTATAGATTGAGTGATCACAAAAAAGAAAAAAAAAGATTTAGTACTGACCTTAATAGGATTACTGTACAGCTGCATCAATAAATCTTTGTGCTCTGTACTGTTTTTTTCAAGTGCTTCAATGAGATGTGGCATCTTTCCTAATGACTGATAGACTTTATAACAATCCTAGCAGAGGAAGAAAGGAATAAAAAATAAATTAAGCACTATATCAAAAATGGTTTCTTTATGTAAATGATGTTTGTAAATAGACTTATTAGTTAAGAAAAGACAACTCAAATTTATAAAAGATTTTTTTTTAACCATATTTTGGGGGAGGGATTTTTATATACCATCAAATACATTAATTTCAGTATTTCTCTCCGTGGTTCTCTCCTGCCTGCTCAGCCGCCATTGCCCACAGGAACCATTACTTCCGTCCATTCCGGAGACAGTCATCTGATCACAATAGGCGCCTATTCACGTCTGCTCACAATGAGTGCAAGAGAACCCTAAATGACGCCAAATGGTTGTTTGCTGAGAGAATGCAACAGCACATAGCTGACTGCAAGTTTGGCTCCAAGGACTATTGGAGGGTTTGCAAAGGAGTGCTGAACAATAGCAAATCCTCAATACCTCCTTTAATCCATGAATTTGAAGTTCTCACATCATCTGCGGGCAAAGCACACAAAGCACTCAGCTTTGTCCGCAGATTCTCATCCAACTCCACATTTAACTCATCTGGAGTACACCCACCTGACTTCTCTATTAGAACTGAGGCTAAACTGCACGACGTATATATTACCCCGACAGTAGTATCCCGAGTAATTTCAAAACTCGACCCCCATAAGGCGAGTGGAGACGATGGAATCCCGATGATAGTCCTTAAGAGGTGTGCTCCTGAACTTTCCCCTGTCCTCTCTAAACTGTTTAACTACTGCCTTTCTGCTTCCTGCTTTCCTGCATGCTGGAAGTTCTCTTCAGTCATTCCTGTATTTAAGAACAGTGGTGAACCCTCGGACCCATCCAACTATCACCCTATCAGTCCTCTACCGATATTCGGGAAAGTGTTCGAGGCCATAATCAATGCTTAAATAGTGCAACATCTTACTGCCCACAAACTCTTCTCTGACAGGTGATATGGCTTCCGCTTTGCCACGTCCACTGCCGACTTGCTAACAACCGTAACGGAGTACATGCTTGATGAGTCTGACGAGGATCGCGCAGTTGCTCTGGACATCTCCAAGGCTTTTGACAGAGTTTGGCACACTGGCCTCCTATGCAAGCTACAGGGCTACGGTATTACCGGTCGCCTGCTTGACCTAATCCAATCTTTTTTAAATAACCGCAAAATGAAGGTCGTTTTGAATGGGCATGCTTCTTCATCCTACAGCACAAATGCTGGTGTCCCACAGGGCTCTATCCTGGGCCTGGCGCTCTTCCTTATTTTCATCAACGACCTCCCAGATGAGATCAAGTCCCAAGTAGGCATCTACGCAGATGACACCACAAGAAACCTGGCATGGTGAACAGACATAATTTCGCTGCTGACCTTGAACGAGATCTACACTCTGTGGTGAGCTGGGGCAAGAAGTGGCTTGTCAACCATCACAGACAACCTCTAAGCATGGACCAAGCGATTCTCCCTGAGAGCAATACACTACACCTCCTCGGCCTCACCCTCTCCTCAGACCTCAAATGGAACCACTATATCGAATCCATAGCTAAATCTACTGCTAAGAAGGTTGGGTCACTATGTCGATCCAGGATGTCTTTTCCGCCTGAATCCATCCTGCACATATACAAGTCAACCATCCGTCCATGCATGGAGTACTGCTGCCATTTATGGTCAGGCGCCCCTGCCATTCTCCTCAGTGTTCTCTACAGGCTCCAAAGGAGAGTCTGTAATGTGATAGGTACTGATCTGGCGGCTCGACTGCAGCCACTTCCCCACCGTTGAAATCTGGCCTCCCTTTGTCTGTTCTATAAATACTTTCATGGCTTCTGCTCCAACGAACTTAAGTCACTGGTGCCTCCTCAACAGGTGTTTACCCGTGCAACCAGACTGGCAACTGGGTCCCACCCATTCACAGTCAGGTTAGCCAAATGCAGACGACAATTCTACTCCTGCAGCTTCTTCTCTTGCACTTCCCGCCTGTGGAACTCGCTCCCATATTCTTGCTTTCCTGACGGCTACAACCTCCAGAAATTTAAATGCAATGTCAATACTCATCTATTAACCACTGGACTCTAGCTCTCTCCCCACCCCCGTATATCCTTCCCTTTCTCTCCACCTATGTATCTGTCATTGCACCTGCATTCTCAGCTTTCTATTGCTCCTTTCTAACTAGTTTGTACTCCTCACTCTTTTCTAATTAATCCTTTTATAGTTATGTAACCCCCCCCCCCCATCAGTGGCATTTCTGTCTTGCTCAGGGTGAAATGATTAAAAAAAAAATAAATAAAAAAAATAAAAATAAAAAAAAAATGATATAGGAATAATGTCTATTATATCTTTGCTTGTTATATTTTTACTTGGTAACATAGGAAAAGGAAAGATTTTTATGTGAGCAAAGATTACAAAGAAAAAAGTATAAGCCCTAATTAAAAAGTATTGGCCTGCTTTTTGCTGAATTATTAAATTCAGCAAAAAGCAGGCCAATACTTTTTAATCATGAGTTTTCAATATCTGCAAAGTCTTCATCTGGTGATGACCCTGAGGTCAAGCTAAGACATCATTACAATCCAGGGTACTACAATAATATTGAAGTTTGTCAATAGAAAATTTCAGTGGTGTGGCTTAAGACCTGTTTACCAGACACAACCATGATACAATTTTTGCTTGGTTCTGAAATGTTGTAATATATTTTTTCCTAACTTCTTCATTTCTCAGAAAAATCTTTATGAAACCACAATACCTAATCTTGATGAAGACTAGATTTGATCATGGGCCAGTTCCTTTATTTCAAATCTTTGCATTTTCCCCTAACTTTTGCTCTTGGCATATTGTCTTCAAAGAAAACTGCATTATTTTTCCACCTTTGACAATCTAATTGAATTTAAATGTTTGTTTTCATTTAGAAATCCAAGGTTTAGTTCGTTATATTTCTATTGTCTCCAGCTCTGAAATAATTCAGACAAAAAGCATACACAATTACAATGTAAAAAGAGGTCATTTTTTTCCCAAATGGAATCATTTAAATGTTCAATTTGAAATTTGCTTTGATTATGACTGAAGTACTCTATTTACCCTATCATCATGCTTCATTGTACACATTATATACAAAACTGTGTTTCTGTGACAAATTGTATTTAGGCAAGATATTTAACATTCAGAATGACCAAAACATTGTAAAAACTGGTAGTTTGAGTTTAGATTTATGTTGGTATTTAAGAAGTTTAACCTCCAGAAGAAAAGTGGATATAAACAAAATTATATTTGATTTCCTGATTACCAAGAATTGCACATAGCAATATACCTTGATATCAGGACATAATCACCCACCCTAGATTGTTTAATCTTGAAATTACTCACTTGGAGAGTAGCTTTTTTACGTTCAAATTTCTTAGCCAAACGTTGAAAGTCTGGAACCTTCCGTAAATGGTCCTCATGAAGCGTTTGTCGAAGTTCTGTATCTTTGAAAAATGCTTCTACTAGATCAAGCCTCTCTTCTGAAATTAAAATAGTATCAGATACAAATTGTAAGTGTGTGTGTGTGGTAATTTTCTAAGCACAGTTTAGATGTAGTACAAGACCAAAGATATGGAGCACCCAGTGAGGATCGGACTCACTACTCAATTGTAATGATTCTAATGAGACAAGCTTGTTAAGCATTATGCCACGCTGAGGTGTGTGAATATGCATGTCTACTATAGATCAATAGTCAGAAGACATTTACGGAGTTTGATATTCACAAAATTCAGTGCAGGTAAACACTTTACTGTTATGAATTTGAATTTTCACTATGTGAAAAAATGACTGGTGATAAGTTCTGGGTCTGACAAAAAAAAAAAAAAGATAAAAGAAGAGTATAAAGATGTATGTTAGTGAAAGAGTTTTTCAGCATCCTTCTGCAAATGTAAACTGGACTTGTTAGTAGAAATTTTCCAGGTTTAGAAACTAAAATTATGGCTGCTCTCATGACTTTATTCTTACCTCAACATTTGCCTGTATCTTCTTTTTCTGCTTCATCCCTGCTAATCTTTGCTACCTGCTGATATTTTCAATTTGTTATACAAGATTAGATTCAAAAGTTGGGAAAAGCTTTATCTACTGTGTCATTTTCTCTTTTGCCTGATGTCCCCATAAAAAATTATTACAAGTGATAACCTTTGTTTCCATTATGCCTCTATTTTTTCTTTCTGCATTTTCTTTTTTACCTTTCGCTATATTCCCCTTATATTATAATGTATATTTCTCAGTCAGAAAGCATAAATGACTGCAGCTAAGAAAGGCAAAATACTGGGAAGATATTACACTGATCATAAATAGAAAAGCATAACAGTTACATATACAAACAAGAATCACATACATATTATGCATAATCACACACACATCCTAAAACCAGACCAAATGCCTAGATATCAAAATTTTTCTTTTCAACACCTTGTGTTTGCGTCCAGCGAATTTGAAGTGTTTGTCCAAAAAGTTTTTGTTTTGCTGACAGAATCATCTTCAAAATGTTTCTTAATGATTTGAATAGTTTTGGGACAATAAGTTTCAAGCAAAGCCCAATGTGAATATCACATACTACACAATTTTATCCAATGTGATTTTGCTTCTCACTGAGTAAACCCACATGTGAGTATCTGTTCATGTATATAGTAGAAGATAGCGCCTAATTAGTTGGTTCTCTTTCCAGACAGATCATGTATATGAAAATGACTTTTTGTATAGATATTAAAACATTCTTTTCAATCTCTTAAATGGCAAATATTTAAGAGAAAGGAAAGGATAACAGATAAATCACTTCTAAAGATAACTTTAATCTAACACAAGGCTAATATAAATTATAACAAGCTGCTTAGTAAAAACTCCAAAACTTGGTGGATTAGCTCCACAGCTATTCAAATAGTTTGTTTAAAAAAAAAAAAAAAAAAAAAAAATTGAGACAGAGAATATATCTTCTGTTAGTGTTTTTTTTTTGTTTTCAAATAACAAACTCACCTATCTTGTTGAGATCAACAAGTGGCTGCTTCACCCATTGACTAAGCAAACGTTGACCAGATGCTGTCCGACATTTATTCAACAAACCCAGAATGCTTTGGTTTTTATTTCCTCCTGGTTAAAAAATAAAGAAAAAGAAAGATGAAAGAATCAAATAAAGAAAACTTTTGGAACTCAAACTAGTTTATCTGTCATCAAAAAAAATGAATAGATTTAAATAATAAAGTTTTAATAATAACTTATGTGCAATACTTTGTGAATATTAAACTGAAATTAAGATAACTGATCCTCAATCTTTCAATACTATAAATAATAACAATTACAATACAAATAAAACCAGCTGTTAATATAAACATGTTTATTCATATCTTAAAGTATTTTTAAAAAATCTACCCAGTCCATTGGAATGTAAGAGTTTCTTGAACATAATATTCCTAATAGACATTTTTTGGCAATATAACATCTTGGCATTCAGTATTTTCAATTTTGAACTTAAAAAAAGATGAGCAATTTGCATCTGTGCAAAAGAATTTTCTGTTGATGTAGGAAAGTTACTCACAATATAAATACACATTGTTTTCTATTTGTTTATACTTCTGAGATGAGGTAATATTTACATCATTTACATTGTTTGAACTGTTGTCCTCATCTTTATTGCTATAGTAATGACATTTCGATCATTGCATGCTTCAGCCTTTTTCAGGTGCTTGGAATCACTGGGGTATATCATTATCATTCCATGTGCCATGCCGCTTCCAGATGTCATGTAGTTACCTTCCTTTAACTCAGCTGTCCTCAAGGACACATGGCTCAGTGGATTAAAGTGTTGGTTAGATCCAGTAGCTTGACCCAAAGGACAACTGGCTACAGCAGTAGTGAACAAATAACAGAGTTGAGTTAAAGGTAGATAATTAAATGACATCCAGATTTGCCATGGAACAGGGAATGACAATATTATATCTCATTGATCAAATTAAAGGGTTTGGTTCAAAATTCCATGGACCTGAAGAAGGCTGGAGTGTACAACGGGCAAAACACGAATATAGCAATAAAAATGAGGACAATAGTCCAAACAATGTACTCATTGTTTTATATATGTAGTTTTCAAGTTATTCAAAATTTAAATTTAAAAATAAAAGCAAAATTTCACTAATAGTTGTCTAGAAAAATAAATTCATTTTTTTTTTTTTAAATATCTTTTTTATGTTCCATAAAAATTGGATAAAGCAGTAAAGAAGAGAAAGTTATTTGCAAATTCATGGTTGATACTTTTAAAAAATTTCTAAATTTATCTAAAAACCAAATCATAAAGGCAAAAAAATTGTTGGAAAAAACATCAGTCTACATTGGACTAAAGAGTTGATACATGGATCCTACTTTTGAAAAGGTAAAATCTTTACAGGAATCTAAATTATACATTGGTAGAAGTTCAAATTGTGGAAAAAAATACTAGTTCACATTAATAATAGTACACTATATAGCACTTGCATTCCCTTCCTGACACCAAACATACTCTTATTGATCACACGCAACATATTAATACTGTGTGTGTCTGTGTACATCTTATATTATCCATATAATATATTATTTCCATATTAGATAAGCATTTGTTCTATATTACAAGTTTGCTCATGTTCTCTTTATTGGAGTAGCATGCTTTATTTTTTATTGTAGTTTATCAATGAATTTGCCTAAGTTTCTAATTCATAAAATTATATAATTTTTCTTAAACATTGGCTGCCTGTTAATGCTATGAAAATTTTAATTCATGAATCAATTATTTCTTTTTAATTCAAAGGGGACTCTGTATTGGCAGGGATTGAGAAGGTCCCGTTCCCTAGCCTTACTATATCAATCCCATTCTCAAGGATAGAGCATTGTCATAAGCCTCAGGATCGAGTTTTCTCCTTGAGTTGGTCAGCCTTGAGGGCCATTTCTTGGTTCAGTGACCTTTCTTGGCCTAGGAGAGTCTTCTATTGTGGACTAGTAGAATGGGTTGCAAAGGATCCACTACATAACATGCTTGGCATGTCAGTAGACAAGTTCTGCTCATTTTGGTCTCGGACGCCAGTGGCAAGTTATCTCAGCAACCCTGAGTTTTCCTGGCGACTGGTTTGGAACAGGCTGCCTTTCATTGAAAAGCCCTTCATATGGGGCTTTGCATGCTTTCTACCACTGTACTCTGGTTTTCCCCCTATGAGCCCATGTCAGCAAGTTGACGGCTTGTATTACTCCTGAAAGGCTTGTGCTCATTGATTGCGCATACGCTTGTGACAATTTGTTGCCCCAGTACTCCAGTGTGAAACAGATTGGTTTTCTATCGCTGCTGGCCATGGCCAGAATGGTGATTTGGACAACGCAAATAGAGGAAATCTTGCAAGGTTAGTGTCTTATTAGGATCTAATCTGGTATTTTGAGTATCAGCCCAAAATGAGGATTAGAACTGATATAAAGTGATTGGTTTAGACAAATTTCAGCAAAAGATGGTTGACTGCAGCAAGCTTGGTTTGCATGAGCAGTGTTAGTCTTGATTTTCTCTTTTAGGTCTCCTTGTCACATCAGGATGGTTTCCTGTGGAACTCTTCCCTGGTTAGGACAGTCCACACAAGTGTACCTAGTAAATGTGAATATGTGTTGGTCCTGGCTCTTTTTTTTTGTTATGATCCATGTCGAGATTCTTAACCTCCCCAATTTGTTGGATCACACTTTTTCATCTCGTCTGCTTCAGAATTTTTCTTTTCTCATAGCTTTTCTCATGCCTGTTCATTTTATGTCATTTAATTAATCAAATTTTCAAACTCATGAGGTGATTCTATTTAGACTCCCTGAAAGTATGCCACATTTTGGTGTATGGTAGATTAATTGTTCTAATTGTTGAAGGAGGAGTTCTTGTGACTACAAATTGTAAAGAATGACTGGGTTGCGATTCTGATTAGCAAGGTATAAGATAGTAAGTGATGACCAGCCTCAGAAATTCCCCCCATATTTGTCCTTGTGCCACAATCGTATCTTTTATACAATAAATCACAAGAGAGAATAGTTACTATACTCATCAATATTTTTAGCTTCTGTACTACTATACAGTCTTCTTCAGGTGTGTGTCTTTGCACCCAGTAACCTTGCAGGTTGCTCTCATTCTGCTTTCCATGCTTAAGGTATATTTTGTATCAGTTTTTACCAGTCACACTTTTGTGCTCCTTATTCATTTCTTCCATTCAAACCATGTGACTTTTCACCATCACTAAACCCAGAAATAGACCTCACAATATACCTGATATGTTTTTATCAACAAGATCAGGTGTCTCCTGAACAATTTTATGTCAAAATTTTAGTGCCTTAGTATGTAGTTAGATAAGAGGACTACCCATTAACAACTAAGTCTCTTTCCTATGTAAGGAACCTTGCCCATTTTGTAGATACCATCAGGTGTTTCCATCCAAACAAACTGAATGTTCAACTTGGAATGTTGTAAGTCTATTCACTAATATGGTCACTGATGAGGCTCTATTGGTGGCTCAAGACAAGTCAGAATCAAACACTTTCTCTTGGAGAGTACACTATTAATAGTAGATAACCTGATAGAGAGGTTGACATCAGAGTCTGACATGTCATTATATATATATATATATATATATATATATATAGGAAAAATTATTAAAAAGTTGTGAGTTTAAAAATTTTTTTTGACAGTATTTGTCTATTTCTATTATATAATAGAAATAAGCAAATACTGTCAAAAAAATACATTTTTAAACTCACAACTTTTTAATAATCTTTCCTATACATATTAAGACAGTATACGTGGATCATCACTATGTTATATATATATATATATATATATATATAGAATAGTGTAGGAAGTGGGGGTTATAGAAATGTCATAATTAAAGCTAAGTATGTGGCTTAAATACCCTTGGGAAGGGTATTAATCCGTCTCTTCCCTCCAGTTATGGGTTAAATAGCAGGACAGATTGGGTTCTATAGCCTTGGTCGGCAACCAGTCTACCACAGAAAGCAATGGCAACCTACTGTGGGATAACCTTCTGCCCAGTCAGTCATGTCTCGAAAAAGACATGATCGCACAAGCGTGTTTCACGTATGGCACATAACTGACTGACTGATGTGGCTTAAATATGCAGATAACACAGTGTCTTAACCAGGAAGATATGCAAATATTGCTGGACTAAGTGAACTCAATAAGACTTTCTTTACTTTTAATAATGGACAATACCTGAACTTTAATTTCCCCCATTCATGCAGTATCAAGAAAATGATCATCCACTGACTATAAGATCAGGTCAAATTCATTTGTGGTAAGCCAGATACATACTAACAGATGATCAGCATCAGAATTATCATTAAAGTTAACAACAATAGCATCAGCTTACACTAACAGGGACAGACAAAAATTTGACAGTTTGTCTACTATATAGATGGAGTACAAGTACAACATCAGGACAATATTCAAAGGATCTGTGGTCTTTACAACATTGAAATGATATTAAAAATTGGTATAACAATTTTTCTCTATATTTTTTTCAAATCAACTCCTCCCACTGAAGAAGAATGACCAAAAATGTGAGTATTCCATTTCATATAGTTTTGGAAAGGAATACAAGAGATTAGCCAACCCCCAAAAGTGAAAGAGTGTCAACAAGTTGCAGTCCAAAGAGAGACATTGAAATCTCACATAGCTTATCATCTGCCTTTGCAGAATAAAGTCAAGATAACAAACAGGACAAAAGTAGTGAATAAAACAACTGAAAGAATAATCACATATGTTAGGCACTGATAACTTCTTCAGTAAATCTAGCATAGAGATAAAATAAATACCATCTTGGAGTCTTTGATAAAAAAAAAAAAAAAAAAAAGGATACTCAAAAGAAATTTCACCTCCAGAATGAGAACATTCGTACAGTTCCATTAAATGATATACTTTAAGTGAAATGAAAATGGAAAGAAAATGGGATTGATCTACACCCATGGATTCCAAGGTTAGACACCAGCTGAAACACAAACATAACAATGAAAATGAGCAGGCTTACTTAAATAGCAAAAACATATATAATTAACAATTCCCAGTCTAAAAAATTCAAACAAAAATTAGAACATTCAGCTTAAATGTTAACTTTACCAAAGTTCAAAATTGAACAATGCTCACCTTCATATGTGTTGGGGTAAATATTAAGAGCTCGCACAGCTGCTGAATCCAGTTTCATATACTGCTTCAGATCAAAAGTAGACAGTCGGAATTGGCCAAAATAGTTTTCATCTGACAGCAACTGAAAACAACAGAAAGAGCTCCTAAAACCAAACTACTCTTGGTCTATAATAGTGTATAGCAAAATGTAATGCAAAAATGAAATACAAAGAGGAAAGAAATATGAGAAAAATAAACAATTTTATAAATATTCATGGTTTGAATGCATGATGTTTCTATAGATGAGTGATGCCAACTGGTGTTGAAAGGTGTAAATTGTATGTGGACGATAAAAGATGACTAGGGAAATAACTCGTATCAGAAATTCAGACAGATTATCATCACCCTCAATTTGGATTAATGCCCTCATTTTTGTTGTTATCACAACATTCTGGCTGTTTACACTATTTACATTATTTGGACTATTATCCTCATCTTTGTTGCAGGGTGAACAAGTAACTGAGAGGGTTAGAAAGTCATGATTACCAAAAGAGGCTTTACGCAAGGAATGAGAATGATATACTCCAGTGATTGTAATAAAGGGTTTGGTTCAAAATTCCTAGCACCTGAAGAAGGCTGGAGCATACAATGGCCAAAACATCATACAAATGGCAACAAAAATGAAGACAATAGTCCAAATAATGTAAATAGTGTAAATACTACCTCATCCCAGAATTATAGACAAATACATTCTGGCTGTTGTACTGTTCAGCCTTCTTCAAGTAGCTGTTGATTGAGGTAGCCTTCAGACAATTTCAAATTGAACCTGTTATTTAATCTACAGGGGGTAAATTGTTCTCCTTCCACTATGTCTGAGGATATCTCATCTTTTTCAGTCATTGCTCAAACTTATACAAAGATTTCTTCAAAGTCAGTCCTAATGCAGAAGAGGACAAAGGTAAACCCAGATTACCTCTAAAGCCAAAGCTGAAGGAACATAGAAAAGCAGTATTTAGGAGTGAGACAATGAAATCAGACATAGATAATCATGTATAGAATGAAAAAGATCATTACTAACCCATGTAGAATAAAGTAAAAATATTAGAAGAACACAAGCTAATCAGACATCTGAAGGAATCAGTACATATGTTAGACTATGATAGCCTCTTTAGTAGGCTTATCATATGGGAACTATTAATAAAGAAAGAGACATGATGATAGAGAGAATCAAGTTTGACAATAAGTCTACAATAGCAAAAAAAAAAAAAAAAAAAGAAAAGTAATTATAGAAAAGGTCAAGTGTAACAGTAGCAGACAGACAATAAGAACATTAAATTCTACATTCAGGATTGTCATATAGCTTAGCAGATAAAAGTGTTGGTTCATGAATTTGGTGGCATGGTAATTGTGAGTTCAATTACTGAGCTGGGTAGTAAACTTACACATAGTGGAAACAGGGAGAACAATGGCTGAGCTGCAGAAGATTAAAGGGTTCAGTTTCACTGAATTTTAGTCTTTAATTTGCCTGAATTTTTTTTTTTACAGGGGTAGTATTTTGCTATTGTAAATAATTTTTACGTTTAAATCTCGTTTTGACATATACTAAGTTAAAACTTAAATTTTTATTATTATTGGAGTAGATAGTACCCTCCATCACCCGGTTTTACACTCCACCCCCTTCTATTGAGCAGGAGTGGAGGTGATTGCCTTGTTTCTTGCTTAGGAAGCGGTTTCTGGTACACTCTCCTTAGACTTCGGTCGTGGTTTCCGGCTTTCTCTTTTCCATATTTTTTTTTCAATTGGAGTAGATAGACTGAACTATTGCCTGGTTCACACTCCACTCACGTCTATTGAACAGGTGTAGAGGCTCATCCCTTGTTCCCTGTTTAGGATGTGGTTTCCTGCTTTCTCTTTTCTAATCTTTTCACTCTTACGTAGCCCCCTGCACACCAGTGGCCTTACCACCTTGCCTGGGGTGATATGATTAAAAAAAATTGACAGGCTACTTAATAAGACAAAATCTAAAATGAGATAATTTAGCTAAGATAAAATTGAAAAAAATCTCTGAATTAGAGACATGAAGTTGTTGTGCTTATTTTTACTTAACATTTCAAGCTTTTTTTTTTTTAATACAAAATGACACCACAAATCAAGCACATTGAGTTGATATATGGGGGAAGGAGAGGAAGGATAGAAATCATCATTTTAAGCATCTTAGCATCATTAGCACATTTTTTTTCATTGACATTCAAATTGAAATTTACTTACTTCAAGGTATTTGATTAAAGCAGACAAGGAAGCCATAGCAATATTTTTATCAACTTCAGCTGAAAAGAGCAATATCAGTAAATAAATACAAATTAAAAATAAATAGCAAATCATTTCTTCAATTACAGTAAAGTAATATACTTTAAACTGACATGAATGATTTATATATATATATATATATATATATATACACACACACATATTATTCATGATCTACAATATTGAAATCTGTATTACTAATTAAAATATCCAAACTATATTTAAATGTCAAATGTTATTTTCAGAAATTAATGAATTGAGCTGTAATATTATGTGGCCACACCATGCCAAGATGAAGAAGCCTGCACAATGTAGCAGTGAATGTAATAAGCCATTTTAAGAAAGACACACTTGATATATAATCAGAAAAAGAAGCTGGTGGAAGAGGGAGGAAGAAAACTTTTTGTACTTCTTTGCACAGAAGTGATCACTGGATTATTTATCAGTACTGGACTTATGCGGACAATTCTGCAGCATTAGACTTTGATTCCTGTTTGCTCATCATAGATTTTGTTAAAAAAAAATTACATGGTGCATAGAAAAATAGGAGTTTTCATTTTCTTTTAATGAGGAAAAAAAGTAAGCAAGTACATTTCCCACCAAATAAAAGTTACTGATACTTTATATGATAAAAGTAATTGTTTTGTTTTTTGATTATGTTGAATAAAAGTGAAATATTATATTTATAGAACAGTTGAAAAATTACTCACGCAGTGCTGCACTATTGGGCTGATCACCCTTTTTGAACTTAAGCAATCTGTTGAGATCTTGTACAATATCTTTATTCTGAAAGTCACCTAAATAGAAAAAGAAAAATAAACATTGAAAGACTGGTTTGTAAAAGTCATTTTTAAAACATGTGAAAAAAAAAAAAAAAAAAAAGGTTAAAATGAAAAATTTGCCTGAATGACAGATTTTGTCACATACACACACACAAAAACTCGCCTTTCTTTTTTTCTGTTACCATAAGGCCACTGCGGTTAACAACTTGTTTCAACCAAGTATTATCACTTATTTCATTTGAACAGACAACACATTCCTTGGGTCCCAACTGTACAGTTAAAGCCTGCAAAAAACACGTAAAATCTTAAATATTTAAGATGACAGAATCAACAAATGTTATGTCAATTTTACTGACTTTTTAAAAAAAAAATATGATTATTCTAGAAGGTTTGTATTTTAAAGACAGATGATTATCATATCAAACTTTCAGATGTTTCTATAGAGGAAAATAGTGTGATCATTATTCTAAATGACAACCAAATAAATTATTTAAACTATTCTATAAAAAGAGTAGAGAATGATGTTGAAAGAAAAAGATATCAATGTTCAATTTATTTGTGCCAAGTTAACCAAAAAGTGAAGCAGGAGGTTAACACACCTAGATTTACAGAATAATGCCCTTGCCAATTTTAAGCAAGACTGGGAAAGCCATGAAATAATTCATTAAAAAAGAATGAAATTCATGAAGGCCAATGCAGAATTTTGATGTCAACAGAAATGTTGCTCTCTCATCAAGAGATGAGTATATATTGATATAAGGGTACCCAAACATGACACAATAAACCCACCACACACTTTTATAACAAAGTTTAGAAACATTTTTCTTAATATTTTTATTAAAAAAAAAAAAGAAGAAAAAAAAATGACCAACTGAAGACAACAACTTGCATAAAAAATTAACATATTTATAAAAAACGGAATTTAATAAATACAAAAAAAAAATAGCTGTTGGAAAATAAAGATTACTGAAAGTCTTAAAGAAAGATTCATTGGGTTTTATCTTTGGACAATTTAATGCAGAGTTAACATTTCAAGTGAGTCTTCTAATCCAACAGGATTTACTTTAAGACCCAAGAATCCATTAAGCATGACCTAAACAGATTCCATTGCAATTTCTATCAATAATAGTTACATTGTAGCTGAGATAGTTGCTTATTTCTCATTGGGAATAATGATAAATTTTCAAAACAAGTTCACATTACTTGAAAGATTGGCACAATATTATGTTCCTAAACTCCATTTAACCTTAAACTAAACTTAATAAATATATGTACAGTAGATTCCCAATGTTACATTTTACACTATTGAAGCCCCAAAATTTAACCACTTGCCAATATACTATCCTTAAACATTTTGGGTAATTTTAGCAGTTTCTTTAAGAGAAATGAACAGTAAAGCAAATGGTTTGAACAATTATTCATATGAACAGATTTTTTTACTTATTAGGCTGTGTAATTCTATGTGGTTATTAAAACACCAGTGTTGTCTTGATATATTCTATTATATAATTTTATTATAGAATTCAAAACTAATAGTTAATAATATAATGCATAAATAAAGAGTGTAAAGATTCAAACATAAAATTTGCCAGGTTCATACATCATACATTCAAACTAATATTTTCATCTTTGTTGTCTTCATAATTATCAGTGATGGAAGGCTATAAAAACAAAAATACTGCTTACCTCTAAGTTAGAGAATTGATCATTATCAATAAATTCGCAGACAGAGAGTTTGTGCGTTAATATTTCTGCATATCCAATGCCAACAATCTTTCAAAATAGAAAATAAAATACATATGCATGCAACTTTTAACATTTATTCAAATCAATAATAATTTTATAAAAACTGTATTTATACAGATTAAAAAATGATCATTCTCAAAAAGCTTTGTTTAGGAAAAGTATAAAACTTGTCATTATTAAAAAATGGGGCTGGAATTAATGAACCATTTATTTAGAAAGACTGGTTAAATTTATCGGGATGATACAAAATTATCAAGTTGAATTTTAGCAAATATATTCTAAAAGTAACTAATAAAATAAAAAATTTTGTACTTTGTCCTAATAGTGACAGGCTTTTAATAAATGGGAGTATGTGTGCCCACATACAAAAAAAAAAAAATAAAGTTAAAATTCTTTTTAAACTTGTGAATGAAACCCAAATGGACTTAAATTTAGAAATTTTTATTACTTATCTATATGTAAAAAAATAATATCTAATTCTAAGAACTGATTTTTAAACAAAGTAGAAAAATTATTTTTGTCAATTTTTTTATTAAAAAGCTCGAATGAGCCATGAACAAACATCTGTTTATAAAATAAACTGAAGATACAAGGGAGAATTTAAAACAATGATAAACAAAGTTTAACCACAAGGCAGGTAACTGTAATTTAAAAACTTTGTCAACTGTTTGAATGCACTAATATTCTTTATATAAAAAAATGTGTGTGTGTATATATATATCAGTTAAGTGTCATATGTAATATACACTTGGGTGATCATGTTTCAAAAGATACATGACTGACTGGCCAGAAGATTATCCCACAGTAAATTATCATTACTTTCTGTGGTAGACTGGTTGCCAGCCAAGGCTATAGAACCCAATCTGTCCTGTTATTTAACCCATAACTAGAGAGAAGAGAGACTAATACTTTTGTGAATGCATGAACTCAACTGGAATTCGAACTCGGCTCCCCGATCTCTTGTTCCAAGCTAATATCCACTGCAGTACAACATATATCCTATATATATATATATATATATATATATATATATATATATATATATATATATATATAAAACAATTCATAAATTTAAGTCTGAGCATGAAAATTAGTTAACATTTCCATGTAAAATTATTCAATGAGAATTAACCAAATTGTTTAATTAAAAAAAGTATGAATTTTTTTTTTTTTTATAAAAATTGCAGTGAAATTTAACTAATGATTTATATGCATTTTAATTTTTTTCTTTTTTTATTTGGCTAGCTTCTTTAAATTATTACCTAAAAAATTTCAGGGTGTTTTTATTATGCTACAAAAAACTATATATGATAAAAAACTAGTCTAGAATTGTGGGACATCCTCTTAAATACAGAACAAAAATGGTAGACATTTGGAATATATATATATATATGAAAAGAAAGAATAAATCTAAGTAAGAGCCAACAAACCTACCTAGGTTTCACCCTACAGTTTGTCAGGGTAAGGTGGCTGATGCAAAAGATATAAAGTGGCAATTTACAGGTACTCAATCACATGACTAAAACAAAGAAGACACCAAAAGCATGAGAAGGTGGGGAAATCACTTTATTGAAGAAAAAAAAAAAGGTAGGCCAAGTAAGGTGGCAATTTTTTGTGTGTTTACATTTATGTAAAATTTCAGATTTAGAATTTAGTAAATCCTGTGCAGGTTCAAACAATGCAATCGCTAGTTTCTTCCCACCGCACAATTTACAGAATTTACTTCCAGGTCTATACTTTGAGCAACGCGTAAGTATTTCCCATCTTAAAATGGGGTCCTTATTCAGAATTGTTTTTTAACATTCCATACGTGAGTGGCTAGAGTGGTACAATGGCTATATTTTTCATTTTTGAAAGTGCTAGTATGATTATAAAATCTAATCTTAAAGAAGTCCTGTGTGGCACCTATGTAGGTCTTAGGTTGTAAATCTTCATTATTCTTATACACTTTAACTTTGTATATCACACATGATTGCTGGCATTTGCCATTTAAAGGACAATTAGATCTAACTGCAGTTACATGTGGTCTTACTGGTCAAATTAGTCTTTTTCATTGTGGTTTTATTAAAGCCACTAATTAGTTTACCCATATTAGGCAAACGTGAGTAACTCAATTTAACCATGTTTCTATTAAAAATTTTATGCAAAGGACCACCTTTACTGAAATTTTGTTTTAATATGGAAAAAAATAATTTGTTGATATTAGGTTTTACTTCTTTATTAAAGGGTGGATTAAACCAAATTACCTTCCTTTGTCTGTTCTTATTCTTAGGAGTTTTAGTCTTAATGAATTCAAGGTTTTCTTTATATCCACTTTTAGCTAACACCTCCTGATAAGTTTGCTTATATTTATTAAATATATCGCTAGTGGACAAATTAGTGGATAACCTATAAGCTATTCCTTTAGGAATACTTTTCATAATATGTTTAGGGTGGTTAGATTTAATGTTAACGTAAATAGGGTTGTAATTTTCTTTAATTTATGGGGCAACCGTACCATTAATAACATTTAGTGTGACATCTAAATAGTTAACTTTTAAATTACATTCAATTTCAATCGTAAAGCCGTTGTTTTTTAAAAAACCGATGTAATCTCTTTCTCATTCTGTCACAAATTTGTGGGGTACTCCGATCAATGATAATTAATCCATCGTCACAGTATAATCCGTGATTATGGAAATCTATGAATTCATTTAATTTATGCAGGAGGAGGCATCCCACCAACTCGGCCACCTCTGCCTCATCATGCGCCACCACGGGATTATCAAACCCATTGGCGTCAGTTTTTTCGCCCACGAGGTATCATTATAATAAAGCAATGTTCTCTGGCAATGCCTAATTAATTGAATTTCCTCTACAGAAAATTCATTGTATTCTTTAGCTAAATTAATGGCTTCATTTAGTATACTTTCAGTTATTGAGGGATAGAAATCCTTAATATCATATTTAATGAATGCACAGTAACTATTTTTCTCGTATTGATTAAACCATTTAATGCAGTTTCCTGTGGACTGCCATTGATTAATATTAATAAACGATCTTAGATTATTACACATACCTTGCAGAATGGTTTTACTAATCTTACCTAATTCGGTCTTTGTGAGGTTTAATAGACTGAATTCAGGGTTATTGGGGAAGGAACTTTTATGGTCTTTAATGGTGAGAAAACTATCCTTTAACACTATTTTTTCAACGCAGT
The DNA here is from genome assembly GCA_037127315.1 of Ascarosepion bandense. NCBI lineage: Eukaryota > Metazoa > Mollusca > Cephalopoda > Sepiida > Sepiidae > Ascarosepion > Ascarosepion bandense. The sequence continues at coordinate 825,052 of JBBBDQ010000789.1, read as the reverse complement.
TGGTTAAATTAAACTTACTAACCAAGTGACTGGCTATATTTTATTTATATAAAATAAAATATAGTTTATACAATAAATGTTTCTGTCATTTTTCAGAAAGATTCTGTGGAATATCATGAAGTACACACACACATTTCAATCAGGGAGACAACAGTGGTTAAAATGGAGCTAAAGTGGATATTTCTCACATTGTATTTCATTAACAGTTAAATACCACATCTTTTTTTTATAAATTTAGATACAAAACAGTGCAACTTAGACAAGCATAAAAATAGTACTTGAAAAAAAGAAAGATTCACTACAACTAAAATTAAAAGATGTTTGACTTGTATTTCTATGGTTTTACTAAGGTTAAAATTGCAGGTTTAAAAAATAATAAGCATGAAGAAATTAATTATGTTGATAAACTAACAAGAAAATAGTAACTCATGAATTTATATCTTAATCATCAAATGCTGGACAATCTTTTCAAAGATGAAGGGACATGAACTAATGAGGTTTTGGGGAGAATGAAAACAAAAAGAAAACTTTTACCTAAGATCAGGAAGAAGTTGAAATTTCTGGCACACAATGAGGGAGGGCTTGGAAAATCTGATACTCACAGGGCAGATAGAAAGTCGGGCAGGGGAAAACAGTGTGTGACATATTTAAGGGGCTTGAGCAGCTGGATAGCAGAACAAGGTTTGAGAGAAATAACTGAAAGACGAAACTTATTAAATGCTACAAGAGACAAGATGATGTAGAGGACTATGATCATAAAAGAAAAGAAAGTTCTTTGTTTCAGCCAAACTCTTGGTACAACTGATGGATAGAACTGGAAGCCTATTTTTAATCGTGCCATTTCGCTAAGAGAAACAATTTTTAGTTTGGGTTTGCAGTAGTTAGCTAGCTGCATTAGAACCATCAATTCCTACCACATTAACAAAGATGCATGAAATATATGCATTTTAGTCTTTTAATTACTTATTCATGTTAAAACTGTTCTAATGAAATATAAACCAGATTGAAATGATGAATTCTGGAACAAAAGTATGCCAGAAAACAAAAACATTAAAAGGAACTTATTTTATTGATTAGAAATGAAGTAACTAATAATATAGACTTATATTGTTATAAATATACTTTTTATGATTATAGAACCTAGAAGAAAAATCTCATGATCATTCTATGACAATTTCTCAATTCACATAAAATAGATCCCCCCTCCGTTTTTTTTTTAAAGATAATTCTGTTTATTTTAGGCTGATGCAGATCCTCCAAATCTCTTATCTGTTGTAAACATCCAGATTTTTTCTTATCCTCATTGTACCTAATATACAAATGTTATTTTCTCTGAAACTTCAACATGCTAGAGGTGCTTGTTTATATCATTGATAGGTATTGAAATATTTGCTAGAAAGGAGTGCAGATAAGACATGAGAGAAAAAGACTGAGTAGAGATTTTTTGTAAACAAATGATGGATCACAATTAATAATTTGCTTTTTATCTAGGAGATGGGAAAGCAACTTATGAGAAAATGGAAAATATGCTAAGACTTCAAATTGCATGAGGCGGACAGAAAAATTAATTTTGTGGGAGAAATTTATAATGACCAGATAATATTAATTGGTTTAAGGGACCTAGCTAGTATGAAACTACTTTAAGATTAGTGGTGAGAGATAGTTTAATTAATGGTCACATGAGCCATGCAAGGAAGTTTAGAGAAGCTACTCAAGTAGTCAACTGATGATTTTTGTCACTTTAAGAAGTTTCTGGATGCAAATTAATAATCTACCAAGTGTGGAGACTAAATAAACAGGTAAATTTATTTGCAGAGCAGCGATTAAAGTTCCCTGACTAAATTGTTGAACAGCTATCAAATTACTAATATAGGAAACTATTGTTGTTTTTGCAATGTGTTATGATGCCAACACTTAAGAACTGATTGTAGTTATGGATGTAAATTAACTTGGTAACTTTAACCCTTAACAAATTTTATTTTTTGTAAAAGAAAAAAAAAAAAAAAAAAAAAAAAAAAAAAAAAAAAAGAAAAGAAAAAAAAGAAAAAGAAAAAAGTTGGTTGTTTGCCATGAAAGTTACTTTTTTTAGAACTCGCCCACTTTGTACTGGAAAATGTTTTAACTAACTTAGTCTAAGACTTTCTCAGATCAAAAACTTAAGTGTATATGAGGAAAACTTATAGCAGCAAAGATAACAGAGAGATGAAGGTAATAGATGCAAAGTCAATTTTCATCTTTATTCCTACTTTATGCCACTTTAATGGTTGCAAAATATTCAATGCAGAAAGTTGTGACAAAAAAGTAGAAAAGTAGTAAATTAACTCACTTTCTGTCCATTTTCTGTAGCAAGTTTGATAGCAAGGACACCTGTAGATGTTGACATGTCAATATTGGTGAAAAGGATGTCTTCAAACTGAGACAAATTACCTGGAGATGCCTTTCAAGTAGAAAAAGAAAATGAAAATTTGCATCAAGTAATTCTTAAAAAAAAATCTTATTCTGCATTTTAAGAATTATAAAAATCTATCAGGAAATTAAGTTACTGAAAAAAAAAATTTTTTTTTATACGCACCACATTGATTAAATGGAACACTGATTACAAGAGCTTGGATGTGACACAAGTCTGAAAGTTTGGGGCACCCAGTGAGGATCAAACTCACTACTCAATTGTAATGATTCTACCAAGACAAACTTACAAACCATTACATCATGCCGAGATGCCCAAACAGAGCCAAAAGTATCTAATATTTTGTTCATTTTATGCAAATCTGCTTAAAAGATGGCTTACAGAGACCAAAATTCATAGCCCAAATCTATAGTACTTTGAATTATTGCAATAAGTGCATTCAATCAATTCATTATTTTCAGAATATAATTAACTTCCTAATAGCTTTTATAAGAAATTCATTAATGGTAGAATACAGCCACAAAATAAAATTTTGTCATTGAACAGCTTCACTTACCTTAAAATCCAGAGACCAGTCATTTTTGCTTTTACATCGATAAATTTCTATCCGATATTGTTTTACTAATAGAAGTTCACGGACGAGAGATTCAAAGTTCATTTTACTGAGGATCACAGACTCCAACTTATTTGAACCTGGAAAATGAAGAAAGTTGTCAGAGAGAAAAGAATATTGCTGTTAATGTCAAATTTGAATGCTACATTTTTTTATTTTTTAATAACTTGTCAGTAGTTACAATATCAAAATCGGTTTTATAAATTGTTGAGTTGCATAAGACTGTAGATTTCAATGTTAAAAAATAGGTTTGGCTCATCAAGATTTTGCCATTCTTAGGTTTCGAAAACATACAACATTGTTTCCTTTAACCACCAAAAGTCTGTTGTGAATGAGGTACAAAGGTCAATGATAGGAATTGGAATTCTCCCTGGTTTTATTTTTATCCTACTTTTGGCTAGACTCTTGAAACCTACATAAATAAACACTGACATTCCAAAAGAACTTTTCTTTTGTATTTTAATTTTTTAAATTTCATATTTCCAGACTGCTATAGGATAACATTTTTTCTGTTTGACATAAAATACCATTACTTGGTAAATATGTTTATTTGATTAAAATTTAAACTTTTCTTTTAATTTTAACTTTTAAAACTATCCAACATATTTGTAGCCATTGGGAGAGAGAGAAGAAAAAAAAAAAAAAAAAAGAAAACACACACAAACTTACCAGACCCCAGATATTTCACAACCCCCAAGGATTTGAAAACCTCTCTAGCTGCAAACAATGCATCACTACCATGTACTGTATAATATTCCTGCAATTAAATTTTTTTTATTATCATATTTTCATGTGAATCAGGTTAATGTAAATAAAACATGATTTGAAAATAGAAAGAGCAAGATTTTTTTTATCATAATTTGAAGAAATTATTAGGGATTCACTTTTTATGCATTTTCCAAATACAACAGATTTAAAAACATTTTAGCATACAAATCCTGTGTAGACAGTGTGTGTGTGTGTGTGTGTGATAAAATTGAGATATACAGGGTGTCCATAAAGTCTCTTTACAATTTAAAAAATTCATTACAAAAGCAAATGAACACATGTGAAAATTGTTTCAAAACAAAGATGTTATAGTTTAAATCACCTTCTTTCTCAATGAGTGTTATCTCCTCCTATAACTTATAAGAAACCATGAATGATCCCCCTTTCCCGCTAGGACTGACGGCCATTAAGTCTCTTGACATTGTAAATACTACACGTGTATTTTGTTGGTGAATAAAACCGATATCAACGGTATGCTCGTCTCAACTCGTCAATCACACTATCTTCTATTCACTTCAATAATCGTGCCAGTATGTGTCTTATTTTTTAGGGAGATATCTACTATCGTTTCACCAATAATCTTTGCATGTTGGTTTGGGTCTGCCAGAGCTATTTTCTTTTGCTTTGGTATAATGGAGAGGTTTAACTGTTTTGTGGTATTTTTACTAATAAAAGTTCCCACGCTTCCAGAGTCTACCATAGCATTGATGCTATAACCATTTATTTTGCATTTAGTAAACGTAATGTCCTTTGTTTCTGTTTTTAGTCAGGCGGGGGAGGGTCAGTGTCGTATAATGCAGCAGTTACAAAAGCTCTACATACCTTAGCCCAATGTCCTCTTTTTTGACATTTTCTGCATTACGCGCTGGGCATAACTGCCTGGGATGGCGTGAGTTTCCACAGAAGAAGCAAACTGTTTTAGATTGGACATTTTTCTGTACAGTAGCTAAACAGTCATTTTCCGAAGTGACTGTGGTAGCAGCCATAGTATTATTACCCTGTTCGTAGCATTCTGAGTGTTTTCCCGCTTGTTCCAGTGATCTGGCCATTGCATACGTTTCTTGGAGTGTGAGGAAGGGTTTTTCTAGTAAGCGTTGTCGAATTGAGGAGGCGTTGATGCCGCTGATAAATGCGTCTTGTATATATTGTTTTTTGTTTTCCTCAGCCGTCACTGCTTGGAAATTATAAGCTTTCGCGAGAATTTCTAATTGTTGCATAAAGGAATCGACACTCTGTGCTAGTTGCTGTTTAAGCTGATGCCTATTGTATACAATATTAGCAGGCTTGATGTATGCATTGTCTAGGGCCTCCATAGCATTATGGTAGACCTTGGCATCACTTATAATATCGTATACTGAGGCCGATATGCTATTTACCAAAGCAAAGAAATTCTGTTGGCTGTTTTCGATGTCACTGCTGCTATTGATAGTGTTCAAATAGTTCGTAAATGTTAGCTTCCAGTACTTATATAATTTTTCAGAGTTGGGATTTGTAGGCTCCACGTCGAATCTTTCAGGATGCAGTAATTGACAGACTGTTTAAATATAGTTGTAAATCCACCTCTGGGACATCAATTCCTGCTTGGGCAAAACCGGATCTAATCTATATCAGGAACCATGCCAAATCAAGTAAGTATGACCTTCTGGTAACCCCGGCTACATTTTTGGAAATCAACCCTCACTATGCACACGTACGTCTACCCTCTGGTGTTGAAACTACTGTCAATGTACGAGACATAGCCCCCAAGTCTTTGAAGGAAGAAGATGCTTGTAATAAAGACAACACTGCAAGCCCTGGGGAAGCTGGAGAACTGCATATTAATACGCCTGAGGCGATTGCTAGTAAGGAGGAAGATATATTGCCAGTAACAGAAGAAACCAGCGCATCGCAAAAAATTAATACTCAGGACTTAAACCTTATCGAATCTGTACGAAGATCAGCCAGAATACGAAAAATCCCTAGTAAATACAAAGACTTTATAACATGAAACCTCTCCTTCCTCATAATAATTCTTGAAAGGGAAAATGTTATAGTTTAAATCACCTTCTTTCTCAATGAGTATTATCTCCTCCTATAACTTATAAGAAACCACGAATGATCCCCCTTTCCCGCTAGGACTGACGGCCATTAAGACTCTTGACATTGTAAATACTACACGTGTATTTTGTTGGTGAATAAAACCGATATCAACGGTATACTCGTCTCAACTCGTCAATCACACTATCTTCTATTCACTTCAAAAGAGTAGATATTGAATTTTTTTTTTAACTAATTTAATCAATATAGGTACCATTAGTTGCATAAACCATATCAAAATGTTACTCGATTTCTTGCCATGTTCGCCATAGCATGGCCTCATCAATGGTGGCAATGACATCAGTGATCTTTTGCTCTAAAATCACTGTCTTGTATCTTTGTTCAATACATGATATCTTTAACAAAATCCCGTAGAAAGTAGAAATGATATCTGGTGAAAAAGTTAGCCAGGGAATCGGGTCATTCCTTCCAATCCACTAGTCTGGAAATGTTTTATTTAGTGACACATGAACATGCAGTCCTCAATGTGGTGGTACACTATTTTACTGGAAAATGATGGTTGATTGAAAGTCATTTAGCTGTGGTGCCACATATTCAGAAAGAAGGTCAAGATAAAGATTTGCAGTAATTGATGTCTTGTTAAAATAAAAATGGACCCAGATTATCACATAATGCGGGTTCAGTTTTCCTGAAACATGAAATGTTACCTAAAACAAGCTTGTGTGGAGAATGTTTCATGCTCAGAAATTCCTTCTAGCCTTTTAGCTGCAAACTATTTTCATCTCGGTTTACTATTTGGCCTGAATATCTGTCAGAATTGCACTTTATAAACATGCAATTGCAAGTTCTTGTGTAGAACTTTTTGTACTGTTGAACATTGCAGCTGTAGCTGTCTGGCAGTAATATAAATGGACTTTGTAGGAGAATGCTGAAAGGCTGGTCTTACACGATCAATGTTTTCTTTAAATGTTCTTGGCCGTCTACTCCTCCCTTTCTCCAACAATGTCCATTTCTCTAAATTTCTTGTGTCTAGAACAAATTGACAAACATGATGGTGGATCACTTCCATACTTAGTTCTGTAGTTTCACTGAGTTTGCATATCTGATTTTATTTCAATAAACTATGATGCACATTGTGGCTTTTCTTGAGGAGTAGTCAATTTTTAGAGGTTCATTTAACAGTATCTTTTTTATCAACAGGATACCTGAAATACACAAATGCAATGTGAATAAGAACTTTGATAACTACTGACTAAATAGAACAAATCTAAGATATCTCATCAATTCCCTTTGTAATATATTTTTTATATTGTAAAGAGACTTTATAGCCACCCTGTAAATAAAAATATAAATGTAAAAAGACAATATGAATAAGGAATTATTAGCATCTTAGCATCCTCCATAGTTTACCATGACTTTACAATTATCCTGAATGAGTGTTTTTAAATTTAAATATTTTGAAAACCTAACAATATTTTTACTTCTGTTTATAAATACTTGTTGCAAAATAAAATCCTTACATTTGTTCTGATAATGTTGATCAGATGATGTAATACATCGGTAAAGAAAAGTTTGCCATATATCACACACAAATACATTGGTATTTCAATTATAAACAAAGCTGCACTTTATATAAATTTCAAACTGAATAGTGTACTTCCCCCAACACATTAAAAAAATTAAAATGTATTAAAACAATTCTTGAAAATCCATCAAAGTTCAATTATAAAAAGTGTCTTTAAAGTTGAACACACTGTGATATCATGGTCTACAAGTGACCTACTCTTAGTTTGTATTCAACCATCCTTGCTGTACTTTATATTTTCTTCAAGGGAATATTGATCTTAACTAAAGTGAAGAATAAAATAGGGTCAATTACTAGCCTTAGCAAAAACTAAAAATATCTTACTGTTCGATCAAATACACGAAGAGTGGTGCTCGATTTCTGAAAAGAAAAGCAGAAAAAAATCTGAAACAATATATTTCACCAAGTTGATCAGGAAAAGCTCATCTATACATTTGACAAACACAAGACCAATTTTTTTTTAATTTCATTCAACCTGTACAGTTAAAAAGCTGAAATATTTAGTTTTTTAACTGCACTTTCATGCTGCCTTAGACAAGGCAGCATAAAAGTGCAGTTAAAATCCTCAAAATGCTGCTAACTTAGTCTAAATTTTAGTGTTTAGAACTTCAATTATCTCACATTTTTTTTTTTTTTAACTAAATCAAGGTTTTTTAGGTAAAAAAAAAAACACACCTAATATTTTCATGCCAAGAGTTAAGAGTTCTAATGCCTCGTATTTTTAATTAATGTTTAAAAATTGAAATGGAAATGTAAAGTAACTTTTTTTAACACCAAAATTATTGATTTAAAAAGGCAAAGCAAATTAACATTAAAAACATTTAGTTTAAAATTTAGAGTATTTTAACCTTCAGAATTGATTTAGATTTATCAGTTTTTAATATTTATTAATTGGACACAAAGCAGTGTAAAAGAGCAATACCATTTTTTAATATAAGTGTACTTGTTGCTCTGTAGTTTGTTTTGTTTATATTTAATAATTAAAAAAATATTAAACTAAAACAAGATTCTATTCATCATTAATTATGGTTTCTATGTCTTCCAAATCATTATTTCTATGTAACTAGAAGAGTCCACACATAGAACTTGTCAATTCCTCACCATGATCTGGCAGATTTTATTTGTCTACATTACAATTATCAGATCTAACCACCAAAATATTCCTTTTTTTTCCCTCCTTCTAGAATATCCTTTAATGACCAATAAGTTGTTTGCACAGTTCTCAGTGAACCAGTCATTGCTCCTGTTCTGTCAGGCCTAATTCTGTATTTTGTGAATCTAAATATCAAGGCTATCAAATGGCAACAACTTGGTATTGATAAAACTGTATGCAACTACCACAGTTACCATCCAGACCCAAGAAGTGATATTTCAATTTGTTCTTACAACTTGGTTGCTTTTAAATAAGTGCTGTTAGATTTTTTCATGCTGTTTACTTTCATTTAGGTACCTCCAGTTTTCACTGAAAAAACAGCACAGCATGATGAAAAAATGCCCCAAACAAAGTTTTTGTTATTTAAAGAAAAGACCAAAGTATCTTTTTAGTAAAAGAAAGTATGGTCACTCAGACACAATGTTATCAGAAAATAAGAGTAAATTTAAAGTCAACATTCCTAAAATTAGATGATGGAGAATATTTTCCAACATTTTAAATGTTACTGAATACTTTAAAATTATATAAAAAGGGTCTCCTTTGTTGTTTTCTTTAATTATGTTTGAACAGATAAAGTATCTGTAGAAATGTCAACACCTTCAGTACTTGTCATGTGAGTATAAGTACATAATCACTGCTACTGTTTGTTTTAAAAATACATTTCTCTTATTTTAAACTTAAGTAAATAATATTGTTTTCAAATCAGAATAATTCAATTATACTTTAAATCAGCTAATTAATATTACTCAAAGTTCCAGGAAAATGTATTTTATTTTTTGTAAGATTTTTAAAACAGAATTAATTTTTGTTTATAAATGTGTCAAAATGGCAGATTTCAATTGAAAGTGACTAAAAACAAATTAATTCCAATCTCTATAGTTACTACTTGAAATAGACCAGAGTATTTTTCTTACTGCAAATAGTAAATTTAATCATTTAGCTTTCAATCAAAGCTTAAAAGAATGCTTCAAGAATGCCTTTTCATTTTTAAAAATTATTGCTCGGTTCACACTCCACCCACGTCTATTAAACAGGTTAAGAGGCTCATCCCTTGTTTCCTGTTTAGGATGTGGTTTCCGGCTTTCTCGTTTCAAATCTTCTCACTTTGTCTTTTTTTTTCTTTTCAATTGGAGTAGATAGATCTATCTATCGCCCGGTTCACACTCCACCCACGTCTATTGAACAGGTGAAGAGGCTCATCCCTTGTTCCCTGTTCCGGCTTTCTCTCTCCCAATCTTTTCACAATTACGTAGCACCCTGCACATCAGTGGCATTACCACCTTGCTCGGGGTGATACGATTAAAAAAAAAAAAAAAGGTACCTACTTTTGTCTATATTTAATAATAAAGTAATAAAGGGTTCGGTTTGAAATTCTTAGCACCCCAAGAATGCCGGAGTGTATGATGTCAATATATAGATTAGAACAACAGTCTGAACAATGTAAAAAGCGTACCTTCTTTTGTTTGACTCATTTTAAAATTTTAAAATTCTTGTTTGAATCATTTTCAAATTCTGTATCTGTTTTGGACATTGTTTGAAGTTTTTGAAGACTCCAATTTTTTATTTTTGTTTACATGGCTTTGAAGAGGAGATGAATAAATTAAATGTGATTTATTATTATTATTATGCTTAATAAGTTTTATTTTATTACTTTTCTTTAAAATGCAGGTATGTTATATAAAATATAGACTATTATTTTGTTGATAAAAAGTATTTTAATATTTTATGCTGCAAAAATGTAGATAAATGACTTTTTCTTTTGGTATTTTTGCACAACATTGTTCATTTTTGGTCAGTTTATCTAACTCCATTTAGATAGTTTAGTTGAATTTATGCATGTATTAATTACAAGAAATAAAAAATATTAAAAATTTAATAATTAGAGGGAAAGTTAGAGATTGTTACTTTTATTTTCAACTAGTTGAAGTGCTACTCTACATCAGGTAAGACTTTGATCAAAGTCATAATGACAGTAAAACTAAAAGAATTCCTTGATGGTAGGCTAAATGAAAATACTGGTTAGTTTAGGAAAGTGAATATTTTTTATTGTTAATAATGTTAATCTTATTAAATTTTTATAGTACTTTACTTGTTGTCAACTATATCATGGAGATAGGAATTTCCATAAAATGGATTTACAAAACTTATGATGCAGCTGACAATCATGGTTTAACACCATCAATTGTCCAACTTTTTTTTTCTGTAAAGTGGGGTGGGGTGGGACCTTGCAACATGTGACCTTTTAATGTCACATATGAAATAACCTGCTCAAAAAAATTAAAAATCTTGGCACATGATGATTCCTATTAAGCTTTTGATTAGTAAATATAGTTTTCATGTAATAACTTTTAACCTAGTACAGACTGATTTCATAAAAACTTAAAAAGATTTTTGAAACTTTATAAGTTTATAAATGAAAACAATTCCTGTAAAAACTAAATTATTTATTGAAATTGTTTTTTCTTCAGATAGGTATTGAAATGAGTGGAGGTACCTAGTACCTATGCTTACTGGAAATAGTAAATTTTTAATCATGTACGTTTCAATTACAACTAAAATAAAAGTTTCAAATTTTTTGTTAATTTTTTCAAAATTCAATTTAAACAACATTTACATATCGAAAATGAGTGGAGGTACCTTGAGTGTATTTATATTCTTTGTTTCCAAAAAAAAAAAAAGTAATATTTAACAACAAAAAAATGTTTTGGAGGTTTAAAAAAATATCTATTTTATGTGAAGTACTGTGTATATGCTGAACTCCAACCATAATTAGATATTGAAGAAACCTACCTTTTTTGATGTTAACGACCGGAAAAAAAAAAAATCAAACTTCTTCTCGCTCTTTTTGTCACCCACTACCAGCTCAGAGATAAGACATTCACTGCTGAATGACTTTAGGCGTAGGAATTGGAAGGAAGTTCAACAAGCAAGATATGGAAGCAAAGAAACTGTTAGGATAGAACTTACTGCTACATCTAGTCAGCTCAACTGTAAATTGATGAGATCTCAATGTCAGCCTAGTATTGCGCTTATGGCAGAGGGTAAGTGACTGAAGCTGACTCATCAGATCAGGACCAATAATATTGCTGATTCTTCTTTGGGTATTATTGGAGTAGATAGACTAAACTGTTGCCCGGTTCAAACTCCACCTATGTCTATTGAACAGGTGAAGAGGCTCATCCCTTGTTCCCTGTTTAGGATGTGGTTTCCGGCTTTCTGTTTCCCAATCTTTTCACTCTTACGTAGCCTCCTGCGCATCAGTGGTGTTACCACCTTGCTTGGGGTGATATGATTTAAAAAAAAAAAAAAAAAAAAAAGGCGCAGAGGCACCAGACCTTGTGTGGCAGCAATATTCTAAGCATTTTTTTTTTTTTATAATCATATCGCCCCAAGCAGGGCATTTTTCTGCCACTGTTTTGCAAGGGGTTACATAGGAGGAAAATTATGAGAAAGAGTGACAGGTTATAGAGGGTGTCAGAAAGTAGGTAAGAGAAGGATGAGAATACTGATGAGAGTAGAGTGAATGGAGAAAGGAGCATGAGAGAGAGAATGCAGGTTAGTGAAATAGGAGATGACTATTGACTTTACATTCTTGGAGATTGTAGCTGTCAGGGAAGTAAGTAAATGGAAGGGAATTCAATCCACGGGCGGGAAGTGTGAGAAAAGAAGCTGCTAGAGTAGAATTTGCGTTTACATTTTATTGGTTTCACAGTAAAAGGGTGGGACCTAGTTGCTAATCTTGTGGCTCGGGTAAATTCATATATAGGGGGCACCAGTGAGCTAAGTTCATCGGAGCAGAAGCCGTGAAAGTATTTGTAGAAGAGACACAGGGAAGCCACATTGCGCCATTGAGAAAGTGACTGTATCTGAGCTGCCAAGTCGGGATCTATCACATTACACATTCTCTGTTGGATTTTGTCAAGTACACCTAGGTAGATAGCAGGAGCACCCGACCAGATATGGCAGCAATATTCAAGGCACGGGCAGATGGTAGATTTATATATGTGCAGGATTGTTTCAGGTGGAAAAAACTTCCTGGCCCTACACAGAGAACCGACTTTCTTAGCAGCAGATTTAGCTATGGATTCTACATAGTTATTCAATTTGAGGTCTGTTGTGAAAGTTAAGCCGAGGAGGTGCAATGTTTTGCATGGACAAATGGTAGACTTATAGATATGTAAGATAGATTTTGGAATGAAAAATTGTCTAGCATGACATTGAACTGAGTTTCTTTGCAGCTGAACTAGCAATGGATTCAATAAAGTCTTTCTACTTGTCAGCTAAGAATGTTAGCCCAAGAAGTCACAATGAGTCACTTTTCTGGAAGTTAGAATTGGCCATGCTGGTGGAACACATTGAGGGGTCTCTCAGACATTTGATGATTAATGAAGCAGATTTGTCTATATTTCTGAGGTGAGGTAGTATTTACACTATTTACATTATTTGTACTATTGTCTTCATCTTTGTTGCCATTTGTACAATGTTTTGCCCGTTGTATGCTCCAGGGTCCTGAGTTTGACCCTAAACTGCATCCGGTATCAAGGCCTCTGATTTGGAGGTTGTGAGGAGCTTGGAACCACCTCTTCATTGCTGTTGTTCCCAGGTCCACCCTGACCTGGAGTGGTAGCACCCGTTAGGGTCCTAGCTATGGGCAAATAGTTAACACCCAAACTGAGGTCAAAACATTATGAAAGCATAAAAATAGAATTTTATAGAAAAATATACATTTTTGAAGAAAAAAATATTACCATAATACATTTTTGAAGGAAAAAAAAAACAAAAAACATTTAATCAAAATCTGACAAGCAACTTTCTCACTATAACCAAAAATGTCTTAAAACCCCACCTTTTTGGCATTAAATAACCCACAGAGGTGTTGATATGTCATTAAACAAAACTCAAAACTGTATGCTCCAGCCATCTTCAGGTGCTAGGAATTTCGAACGGAACACTTTATTACAATCACTGGGATGTATCATTCTCATTCTACCAAAAGAGGCTTCACGCAAGCAATGAGAATGATATTTTATCATCCGGTTCACACTCCACCCACGTCTATTGAACAGGTGAAGAGGCTCATCCCTTGTTTAGGATGTGGTTTACAGCTTTCTCTTTTCCAATCTTCTCACTTTGTTTTTTTTTTCAATTGGAGTAGATAGATCTATCTAGCCCCCGGTTCACACTCCACCCACGTCTATTGAACAGGTTAAGAGGCTCATCCCTTGTTCCCTGTTTAGGATGTGGTTTCCGGATTTCTCTTTTCCAATCTTTTCACTATTACGTAGCCCCCTGCACATCAGTGGTGTTACTGCCTTGCTGGGGGTGATACAATTAAAATGAAAAAAAAAAAAGGTAGCTAATTTCGGCTTATTTACTTCCTTTAAAATTCTTTGCAGAAATTACTACGCGAATTTTTTTGGTACTTAATTTCAGAAGAAAGTTAACTATGAAATATAAGAAAACAAGTGATAAGTGTAGTTTAATTAACCTTCAAATATATTGCGATGCGTGTATTTTGTTTTTTTGGGGTACTTAATTTCAGAAGAAAGTTTACTTTTAAATATAATGAAAATAAGAAGTGATAAATGATAAGTGTAGTACTTATCATTTATCACTTCTTATTTTCATTATATTTGAAAGTAAACTTTCTTCTGAAATTACTTAACTTTCAAATATATGAAAATATGGAAATACTTAGAACAAAATAAATAGTACACTAAAGTATTTTTTTATACTTAACACTGAAAATAAAACAATTACATCAATTCAATTGTAAAGGAAGTTAAAAAATGGAAAAAATGACATTTACAATTTTTAAAAAACGCAGTAATTTTCAGAAAGTTGAGCCTATATTTGCATGTTTTTTTTGTGCTTAATTCCAGAAGAAAGTTAACTTTATGAAAAAAAGTGATAAGTGTAGTTCAATTAACCTTCAAATTGCGTGTATTTGTGAGTGTGTGTGTGTTTTTTCCTATGGTACTTAATTTCAGAAGAAAGTTAACTTTCATCTGAAAAAATTCTTAAAACTACATACACAATGTTCACTTATTTTCATATAAAGTTAACTTTCTTCTCAAATTAAGTACACGCAACTTTCTTAAATTAATTACCAACAAAAAAAGGGGGACACAAACACAAAAAAAAACACGCACCTTTCTGCTGAAATTGAGTTTCGAAAAAAAAAAAATCGCGTAGTAATTTCTCCAAAGACTTTTCAGTAAAGGAAGTAAATAGGCTGAAATTAGCTTCCTACGCCAAAAGTAATTCAGCAGCGAATGTCTTACTCTTTATCTCTGAGCTGGTAGTGGGTGACAAAAAGAGCGAGAAGTTCGATTTTTTTTTCTGGTCGTTAACATAAAAAAGGTAGGTTTCTTCAATATCTAATTAATTGTTGATTGAAGTTCAGCATATACATTTGCACGGAAATAAGGATATTTGGAAAAATTTGAAGGATAAAAAAGCCTTCGGGACTTAAAACCAAAATTTACCAGTACTTTTTCACAAATATTTTCTCGTTAAATCCCGAAAATGTTTATGCAAAAAAGGCAAGATTAAAAATTAAAAATATGTTTAAACAGAAATTCAGCATTTAGATTTTTATCAGAATTAAATCTTTTAAACACGTTAAACAAGGATTTTTTGTGGGGTCAGGACTCGATTTTCTCATGTACTATTCAATAGGCAAGTTACAAAATAAAATTTAGAAGCTGAGATAAACTCAATTCGATTTTTATCAGATTTTAAATTAATGTTCAATAACAAAGAAATAGAGTTTTATTCGGCCCTCAAAGAAGGAACATGTGGTACACAGTTAAATTTATAAGACTCCACATAACAAGCAAGTATAGATATGGAAAAAGGTAAAAAATGATCTCGTTCCTGCGGGTTGTTCTTCGTTTTGCAAAATTATCTATCTTGTCTTGACCCGTCCCACTAGACATTTGAAAACGAGTATCCTGCCTGAAACTAAGATAGGGGAAGGTACTGGTTAGAATAATAATTTTTTTCTATCTCGGCAAATCAGTATTTAGCAGAATTTGGAAATGTTATCTTTACAAAAATAAACATACTAATTAAAACTTCTACTTTCGTTTTCGATAACTAATGATGAACAAAAAATCTCGCAAATTCATAAAAATTCAACTTACCTCCGGTAAAGTTCGGTAAAACGCAAGAAATCCTTGCTCTTGGACATTGTCTGAATAATAAAGTAAACCATTTTAAACAATCTTCAGCATAGATGACAAAACAATCAAAATTTAAGAGCAAAAATAGACAACGCAAGTTTACTAACCAAGCTGAAGTTCTTTGTTGGACTGTACCGCCATTTTAAATGTGACAAATAACGCGGGAATTATAATCCGGAAGTGACAGCGAAAATGATAAAAGCAATAACTCCGTCGCCACTTGTCGGCAGAGTTGCCAGATTGAAATTTTTATTTAAATCCAAATAATACATATGAAAAGCCAGAAAAAAAAAAAAATTAAAATGTTTATATAAAGCCAGAAAAAAAAAAAGCCAAATTAAAATGTTTATAATAAAGCCAGAAAAAAGACAAATAATTTTAGATGAAAAAAAAGGAGCTCGAAAATGAGATTTTCACTTTATTTAGGTGTTTTTACAGTTTTTATTTATTTCTTTCAATAAACATCGTTACATTTTTTAGTGATTTTTTTGAGCTGTTAATTCGGAAATTTAATTTTACATAATAGTAATAGTTAAACATGTCTGATTTGCTAGAAAACCTTGAATGTTTTCTTTTTAGAATGTTTATTTTGATTAAAATTAATTTTTTAGGTGAATTAAATAAAATTGAAGTTTTTTGATTGAATGAAAAGATTTTCTTTTTACTCAACTTATTAATGATAAAACGTTTTATTAATTATTCATTTTTATAGTATGTGTATAAGACTTTTTTCATTTAAAGAAAGAACATCATATCCTAGAAGAAAAAGAGGATAAGGAAAATGGTCATTTAAAATTTATGATAGAGAATTATGAAAGAGAAATTTCTTCCTTTTGATTGACAATGATTGGTTGCTAGTTTGCAAAAGAATCATTATTTTTTTTTACAATAAATTTCTGGGAGTCCTTCCCGTTCTGTATATAAAGGGCCGAAATCTTCCATATTCAGGCGCATCACAGGATAAAAAGAAGAGAAAATATTGTAACAGCTGCAGTATACTGACTGTTTTTATTATATTTAACACGCAAACAAACAAAAAACAGTCAAATCAACTTTATGACAACACCAAAACCAACATGAAAAAAGCCAGATTTTAGAAAATTGGCATCAAAAAAGTCAACAGGCAACTCTACCTGTCGGTCATCATAAGTAAAAAAAAAAAATAATTACAATACAAATATGTCCATTACATAAGTTGCACATGCACACATTAATTCACAATAAAAATAAATAAGAGATGTAGGAAGCGAACAAGGTGTTGAATTCATTAATAAAAAAAAGTTTTAATTTTCTTTATTTACTTTTTTTGTATGACTGAAAGTCAGGAAGGTATGATGAAGTTTCAGTATTTAAATAAAAATTGATTTTCCCATCATGAGTCGAAGTTTCTCCAAACTTGAGAGTACCAGCCCTTTAAGCCTTTATATAACATTTTATTTTCCAATCAAACCATTTATTTATTTATTTTTGTGAGTATTGTCAAATGCAATCAAGCTAATGAAAATAAAACTTTTTAAAAGAATGAATACCGCAATTCAGTAAAAAAAAAAAAACAAAAAAAAACGCTCGGCTAAGAAAATATTTGCACATTTTTTGACGATTTTACAGGTATCAGCTGATTTTTTATTTATTTATTTACGCTTTTTATTTTTTCCATACATTTCTAAGTTCTTCATTATTTCAGTCGTTGATGGTAATTTTCTTTCTTATTTTTTATTGATTTCCTCAGCAATAACGCCGCACTCCGCCACAGTCAGTTAAAAGTGCCATACGTCACATGTGATACACGCTTGGGCAATCATGTCTCGAAAGAGACATAATCTGAAAGATTATCCCGCAGTAGGTTGCCTTTACTTTCACACAGTAGTAGACTGGTTGTCAGCAAAAGCTATAAAACCCAATCTGTGCTGTTATTTAACCCATAACTGGAGAGAAGAGACGGATTATGAATACCTTTCCCAAGGGTATTTGCACGTAAGTGAATGCAGGGAACTCAAATGAAATTCGAACTCGGTTCCGATTTTTCGTTTCGAGCACCACAGCGCACATAAAAACTTAATTTAAATAATTAATTTGAATGCCTTCTTTGAACCTAAATTTCGGTTTTATTTGAAACACAAAAAGCCCAAATTAAAATCCAAATTAAATGAAAATTAATTTCCATATATAAATAATTTAGGGGGCATTTTTAGAACATTGCCACATTTACTTATCAAACTACCATTACAGACGAAAAATGTAAATATATTAAAACCTTTTTAAAAGTCTTGTTATGGTTTATAAAATGGCGAGTGTTCTCAAAATAGAAAAAGACAGACACACTGATGCCAAGAATTCAAAATTGGGCGGCAAAATAAGGAACCGTTTCTTTTGGTAGGAGTAAGAGTAGGAGTAAGAAGTAGGATTTAAAGACAGTAGTTTTGTGTAGGAGATTTGAAAAGGGGAAGACGCTAGTCAGTTGACTACTAGAGTCCAGAAGGGAGAGGCTCGTTTACTACTAGCGTCCCACAGTGAAGAGAATTTAGCTAGTCTGCTCCTGTATCCACACAAAATTTAAAGGTTGTAACTTGATATAAAAACCCTAAAGTTTTATACCAAGAATAAACATCATTAATTCAAGTTTGTTTTATCTTCTAATTATACCAAAACGAAGCAACACAACAGTCTAATATTTATTCTAAAGATATATTTCGAAGTCATTTAGTAAATTTAAGTATTTAATTAACTGGATTCTGAAAGAAGAGTAATAATATTTAGTTTTTATTTAAAAGTTAAAACTTAATGAAAAGAAAAAAGATGGTTTATTTAATACGCATGGAAAAAATAGACTAGACTGTTATGAGAAATTTTTACTCGGGCTTAAGGGCTCAGAGTTCCCACAATAAAATGATCTTGTGCTGCATCCAGCCTCAGTAAGGAGGTCAGCAGATACACTGTGGGGTCAAAGGTTAAATAAAAAAAAAGTTTCATTTTTTAAAACTTTTGACTGAAAAAGTGCATGAAAATTAAAGTTATATACAGCACACCAGCATATCTTCTTTTTCTTCTTGTGCTAATGATCAGTCTCCTTCAAGACATAAGAACTAGTCCACCTGAATGTCAAAATGTGGCTTTTAGCAACATCTTCTGGCTGCTGTTTTTTTGTATGTGAGGTTAAGCTCACCCTTTTGTTAAAAGTCATAACAAGTGGGAGCAGTAGGCTGCAACAAGGACACTTGTCACAATGCAGCATGAGAATTCTCAGCCACCAATCAGATACAACTGTCCTGGCAACTCATATTTGCACCCTCTCACTTTCACTCTCATGTGGCTTTCTTTATCTTGCCTTCTTCCTCTTCACCTACTTGCTATCCACAAAAAGAAAGAGAGAAACAAAGATGTCACTACTATTGTTGATACACACAGCGAAACATAGACTTAACTTTTTCTGCACAAATCACATTTTGCTACAACAAACTCTTTACTACTCTAACTTGCTCTTAGTACATTTTCGCAGTTTAATAATTCTGTGCATACAAATTGGATGTAATTCTGCTTGATAAATAAATTTTCACTTGATTATACAAACAAAACAATTTTATTTAAAATTATCAGAAGGTTGAAACCTTCTGATAATTTTAAATTGTGAGGATTTCTGTTGTGTTTAGCATAAGGCCAATTTGATAAACATAATCAAGGTCCCTACAGTATTAATGTTTAAAAATATATTATCTTTAACATTATATCAGCAATAGTTTTTAAGAATATAATTTTTTATCCAATATGATTTCATGAAACTTAGAATTAATAATTTTATTTTTGATGCTACATTAGAAGTAATTTTTTGCATTTATTAAGTAAATGACATTTATATTCAATACAGTGTTTGTTTTTTTATTTGCAAACCTATTTGATGTTATAAAATTTACCCTCATGTTTTTTTAAAATTCTGAATTTAAGGGAAAAGTGGTCAAAGGGAATTCAGAATTATATCTACACAAATAGTCTTTTGGAAATGGAAAAGTTTTTAAAAAAGTTCACGCTTGGAAATGTCATTAAACTTTGCAATTTTCAATTTATCAAACGTTTTCATTTAATAAAAATAACTTCATGTAGTTTTTGTAGTTTATAGTTGCAATTTCACCACACTTTTATGAACATCAACGGGATTAATTTCACAATCGCACTGAAAAATTATAAAAAATATTTTAAAGATAAATATATTATGTGTAGTTTTTTTTCTGTTCAGTCTGAAAGAAAATAGCGAGTTTTATTAAATTGTGCAAGCACCAACTATCAAAAAAAATTTATTTTGGTAAGATTCCAGACAAATTTCCAGTATGTTCACACTTGATATTGCATACATTTTTTTCTGAAATAACATTGTCAAATTAAAAAGTATACATGAAATGTCAAAAGGAGCAGGGTGAAACAGACCCTACCCCAATATTTCCACACAGATTTCTAATAAAATAACCTATTCAGTATACAATTCATTCATTAATGAATAAGTACTGACAATTTTGTTTAAATTTTGTTTGATAAGTTATTGACACTTTCTTAGACTGTAGCAATTTGTCTGCCCCCAAAATTAACCTTTAGTTTTGAATCAAATCAAAAGAAAAATGCTGACATAATGTTCAGTAATAACTAAAAAGAAAAAAAAATTCCAACCTGAGGTGAAGGCAATCATAGTTGCTTCTCCATCAAATTACTCTCAGAAAAAGTGATGGTTTAACCTCATATATGTGCAGTGTTCAAATTGCATTGAATTTGTCTATTTTCTTTAAAGCAACCATTATTTAAAAAATGTTTTCTATGATTGAAAGCTAGTCCAGACAAACAAGATGGACAGTGGTCGTTCAACTTAAAATAATCCTGAACTTAAAAAAAATTGTGGTTGGGAAAACTTTAAATTTTTTAATTTTATGACCATCAAGAGGAACACATCATCACTCCTTTGCTTCTCTAAAATGAAGCAACTTCCACTTCTGCTCCTTATAAAAAAACTCCCACCACTCCTTGGCACTGGCAAAAAGGAACATTCTTGTGGAGCTCTGTATGTGTGTATGTTCAGTGCAGTTCTTTAAGGTTCTTTAAGGCAAATGCAATGACAAACATTTTGTGTCAACTTTAATGATCAATTTTTCAAAATTATAAATATCTTTCTCAGACAAGAACATTTCATTAGAAATTGTCTGAAGTTCATTTCAGAAGAAAAATAAAAATATGGTTCAAGCTTTCAACTTTTTTAAGTCATCGTCAGTGTAGCTAGAGACAATTGGTGAGTTTTATAAAACTAATGAGTTGTGACATGTGTTATCTTTTTTTATTGAACCTGATCTGATGATCCTTCATTGAAAACATATAAATTCACATCCCTGATGCTGTTACATTGCCAGTTGGCCAAAATATTTATGATCACTTCACATAAATGCTATTAAAAACACTATTAAAATATATATAACTATTTATACTATCAGTCAACTGAGATAACTTGCCTTTCCTTTTCACTAATTCCATTGGAAAAAGAAAGGACACGCATACCTGTTCATGCAGTCAATTAGCCAAGATCATTTGCATTTCTTTATCCCCAATGCCACTTAAAAAGGCATGAATCCAAGTCCCTACACACTGTTTTTTCACTGTTGTGTTTTAGTTTTTATTTAATATGAAAATTCAGTATGTAATTTAAAAATCACCAAATGCATTGCTTTTTATGAGAAATAGTAAAAACGTTTTTTGATAATAAATATTTTATAGCTTTACTAGCTAAAGTTTTGTTCTAATCTCTGTACATACAAACATTTACCAAATGTATACACAGTGAATATATTGAGTTCACAAATGCCACTAAAATATGAAATTATTATCATCATTTGAGATTATGATTAACATTATTTGATGCTTGCTGAACATTTATGGAAGCCAAATGACGAATGTAAATGCATTTGGACATGGGTAATTCATTTTGGCAGTGATGACAGCCATGTTTTGGGTGGCCCAAGAAATAAGAAGATCTGGAAAATTGTCTTTCTCTATCCAACAGTATTATTGTGCTCTTGTATCTCTTGTAATTTCCATGGAAGTAAAGAGAAAGCATTGTTTTTGGAATGTTTCTCATATTAGATAATGAGAAACAAGATCAAATTCTCTTGATGCTACTAGACAATGAATATGTTCTCTACATATTTAAGCCAAAGATTCTGATGGTTTTGATTCTTAGCATCAACTTTTCAAAAATTATATATAGACTTTCATAGAATACTGATTCTATAGCCAGGCCCTTTTTTTCTGTTTGCTTCATATTTCCACCTATTTGTTCATTGAGATGTTAATGAAAAAATTAAACAGATTGATATAAAAAGAATTCAACTTTTTACTTGTTAGTTATTCAGGGCAATATGACAATGAGTGTTTTATTGTTTGATTAGCTGTAGTGTAAACTAGTGATGCTTGTGTATTGAATGAGTCATTGATCAAGAAAGGTTTTTAAAGAAATGCAAATCATTCAGCATTGTAAATACTTACTGCTACAAACTGGCAACATACAGATGTGAACACCAGGTTCAAGAAAAAAAAAGATGAGATTGTTTAGATAGAAAGTCATAATACAGGTGTCAATAAACAACAAACACAAAATGAAAGTTTAAAAACAATTCTATATTACAAAACAATTGAATAGGAAGCGAATGTAAGATAGCAGATGTAAGAGCAACAAGAGGCATTTATCTGATACTGGATATCACTCCAATTATTCACAGATCATGAGTTCATAAATTGAAGTGTTTATAACAGCAAATAAATAGAAGTTCTTTAGAATGTCTGAATAAGAATCAGTAATTATTACTTTGGCAATATAAACTGGGAGATTCTATTTCATTCCACATCTAATAATTGAAATAAATCCAAGATAAAACTGGGAAGATTTCTTTGGGAATAATATTTTATTATTCAGTACACATCTAGTAATTGAATAAGTCCATAGACATATTTCTAATGAGCGCATGATGGGAATCAATTTATTCATGACTTTTCTGGAGACTAAAAATATATTTGAAAAATCACACTTAGTAGTGCAAATGGGCTTGGGTGAATGACTTTTACTTCTTCCATTAGGAAGTCAAACTGACTGGTTGTTAAGCAACCCAGATTCTATCCTGGCACATCTCAGGCTAAACAGTAAATAAAAGAGGAGAAAAATTAAGAAAGAAAGACAGAACATAAAGAAAGTGTGTTCCTTGATAGATTGATAATATATCTGATTTTAATTTAAATATTGAGGGCTATGTCACATTACCAAGAATGCTATAGTTAATAAAATATAACTGATGTTAGCATAGAGTTAGTAGAATTAGTTTAAATTCCTACCTATTCAGTTTAGCTCATTTGCACTAATTCCTTTGGGAAAAGTATGAATCCATTCCTTCTTTCCCCAGTTATGGATTAAATAGCAGGGCTTTAAGTGGCAGTCACTTAAAACTTTGACTTTCAAACTGAGAAGGCAATGGGAAACCACTCCACTATCTTTCCAAAGAAATGAATGACAATAGAATTTGTGTAGAGTCATGACTGCATATATCCTGAAGTTACATGGTAATTTAAGAAAAATATTACAAAAACTTTATGCATGTTTAAAGTCTACACCTCATCATTTTCAAGTCTACAGAAAAATAAAATAATAAAATTAATAATCGGTACCTTAACTGTCAAGAATAAGCATCATTAGGAAATGGTAATAATTTTTCTTAAAACATCCAAAAAGTAAAAACTAAACACGACTTAATAAAATTATAAAAATAACCCTGCAAATAGATTCCATATAAAACAATTACCTACATAAACAAAGGCTTTCAAGTATTCATTGAAATCCAGTGGGATAAGCCAAAATAAATGTTATAACAACCTTCTACAAAATCTTCTACATTCTCTTTGCCCTTATTTAATGTGGCATTCAATGTCAGAACTGAAGGAAGTGATTAATACAAAGGTCCTGCATATGACGGTAAACTGCATCCGACAGAGGTTATGAGGAGCATTGAACCACCTTTTAATTACTGTTGTTCCCAGGTTTACTCTGACTTAGACTGGTAACACCTGTTAGGGTGCTATGAAAGTATAGGAATAGGCTTTTATAGAAATATATACATAAAAATAGACTCTTATAGAAAAATATATATTTTTGAAGGAAAAATATTATTACCATAACACATTTTTGAAGAAAAAAATTATTGCCATATTACATTTTTGAAGGAAAAAATTATTACCAGCAATACATTTTTAATACAAAACTAGAAGACATCTTCAGTTTTCTAAAATAGAAGAAAAGTTTTAAAAATTTCATCAAAATCTAAATCAACCTTCTCAGTATAACCAAACATTAAAAAAAAAACAATTAAAACCCCACCTTCTGGGATTAAATAACTCACAGTGGTTGATATGCCGTTAAACAAAACTCAAAGTTAAACTCTAGTGCAAAATGTTTTCATTTTTTATTTTTGAATGATTTTGTGCATCAAATATAAAATTGCATAGATTACTGATCACTTTTTAGAATAAAGTGCCAGCCAATGAAAAGGTATCTCCATTTCTCAGCTGTATCATCTGTTTCTAGGACTTCTTTTTCTACACATGCATAGTTTAATTCATTGCCTTCTGATCTGAAATGAAAGGCAACTGGGCAATAATAATATCCTGAGTGAGAACTGCTGATACAGAATTTTGTGATAAATTATCATTGATTGTAGTAAGGTCTGCATTCATGAGATCAGATTTCAGTGTGTTAAAATATGACAGCTTCACTTGATAGTGGAAAAGTTTGAGTAGATTTTAGTGGTTACTTGTCATCCTGTGGTGAAACTTGGAGAAACTGTAGTTATTTATGTTAACAACATAAAAAGGTTGGCAGGACTAGCCAGATATATGGAGAGAGGTTTGGATCAAACAGCAAAACTAATTTTTGTATTCCAGCTTCCTAGATGACATATTTGTGGTATTGCAACAACTACCTGATATTGAAAAGATGGATGTCAGTGACTTGATGAGGACTGCAGGATTACTATATAGTAAAAGATAACAGGAACTGTAACTGCAGTTAAGTGGAGCAAAGAGGCAACAAAAGAAAACAAAAGGCAAGGTGTGTGTGTGTGGGGGATACCACACTTAATTAGAAATTGCACGGAGCTGCCTAGATGAAATGTTATATGTTATAGGTGTAAAAAACTTAGACATATTACAAAGAATTGCTCTCAGGGAAAAGAAAAAGGGCACCTTCAGCACCAGAAATTACCTCTTCACCAGAGTAACAGTGTAGTGCCAAATTTTAATAGTAATAGAAATTTTAGAAGATGTAATCTTGTCAATAGCAGATGTACAATCACTTAGCTTGCACCTAATTTTACAAATGGTTGGGATAAGAGTGGTACTTTAGGAGAAATTGATGAGATAAAAGTAGTGTGTAAAAGAAATAGGCAGGTGAAAGGAATATATATCAGTATGAGGTAGTTAAGTTGTTTAGGTAAATGTAACTGGGTGGGTCAATCTAGTATGTAGATGTAATCGTTATATGCAGCATCTCTTTCACTCACTCTCTGGACATCCTTGCCTTCATCTATATTTATGCCTGACACCAGCCAATCATATTCCAGTGAGGGGGAACCAAGGTGTATACATATTCATTATCTGTTCATTACATCACCTCCCTCTGAGCTAAATTTTCCAGTGAAATTTAGCTTTAATATTTTCTCTTTTTAGGATCTGGAGACAATCGATTGACTTTTTCCTAATTCTTTTTTGCCTCAAAACTTTGTGCCGTGGTGGCATTTGACATATTGGTACTTCTGGCCTTGAGGTCAGGAATACTTCCATTGGTGAATGTTGACTTTTGGAAACGGGAATTTCAAATGTGTCATACAGGACTTCCATTGGAATTTCTTGTGTTTTCTGTAATATCTGTAGTGTGTCTGGGTCTCAATTGATTCCAATGCCTTTTACACTGAAATTTTTCCCCTTTTACATCATATATGACCTGTCCAATCCTTTTAGATGTCTTATGGCATATCACGTTGAATACA
This sequence comes from Ascarosepion bandense, assembly GCA_037127315.1. NCBI lineage: Eukaryota > Metazoa > Mollusca > Cephalopoda > Sepiida > Sepiidae > Ascarosepion > Ascarosepion bandense. The sequence continues at coordinate 799,250 of JBBBDQ010000789.1, read as the reverse complement.
CTGGTTCTCATTCGATTAAGCAATGTTGAGCCTGGTCAGTACTTAGATGGGTGATCACTTGGGAATACCAGGCACTTTAAGCGTTCAGTGACGGATGTGCGTTGTGGTGCAGTGGATATTGGCTTGGAAAGATAAATCGGTGAGCCGAGTTCGAATTCCAGTTGAGTACCCTGCATTCACTTCAGCACTAGTACACTTGGGAAAGGTATTAATCCATCACTTCCCTCCAGTTATGGGTTAAATAACATGATGGGGCCTGGAGGCAACCCATCTAGTGTTGGTGTCACAATAAAAACACCCTTGGTAGCCCTGTCGAAGCATCAAGATTATGAATTTCACTGCAAACTGTGCCAGGGTTCCAAATGCACAGGGAATACTGGAGAGGTGTAGTGAGTTCTATCTCGGCTAAGGCCGCAAGATGACGATGAATCCTTTTGGTTATAATTCCTTGTTCCCAATACATTTTTCCAGCCCTAAAATTCTTAAACAATTTTTCACCTGGCTTATATGCTTTAGTCATCTGCTTTTCTTTTTTCACAGTTTTCTTCGCTTGACTAGGCAACAGCCTGTCAAATACAGAGCATATTTTCCTCACAAACATTAACTCTGCTGGCGATAATCTTGACGTTGTATTCGGGTTTGGCGCAATCCAATATACTGCCAAAAAGTTTTGAATACTTCGTTCATTCGCGTTCACACCTTGATTTTTCTTTAATGCTCGGTTCAAGGTGTCCACGAATATTTCTGCCTGTCCATTTGATCTTGGGTGATGTACTGGTGTTGTCACATAATCGATGGACAATGATGCACAGAATTCCTTGAATTCTCTTCCCGTAAACTGCGTTCCATATTCGCTGACTAAAGTTTTCGTTCAGTGGTTTATTGTATTTGTTGCAGTTGGATGTCTGCACTTAACAATTTCTGGCCACTTAGTGAAACTGTCCACATATTGGATCATATTAGATAATATGATCCATTTATGGTCCCTGCATAGTTGATATGCAGTTGAGTCCATGGGACATCTGGCTTTGGCCATGGCTGAATCTTTACCGGTGGATCCCTTACTGCCAGTTAATATCCTCTGCACTGTTTCACCAGGTTTTCTATATCTTGGTCCATCCTCAGCCAATAGGTATAGCTTCTCATTAGAGATTTTATTCTCGAAATCCCTGGATGGCCAGTGTGAAATTCTTTTAGAATTTTCTTTTGCAGAGTAGCCGGCATTACAACTCTATCTGTGTACAGTAATACCTGATCACAAATAGAAAACGGTGACACACTACTTCCTTTCTTAGATTTCTCAATTAATCCAACTTGCTTTTTCATTTTTTTAATGAAATCATTGTTCTCCGCTGGTTTTTCACCTCTTCTAGAGTAACTGGTAGTTCTCTAATAGTGTTGCATACCAGACTCAACAATTCACTTTCGTCTCTTAACAACGAAATTGCAATTTCTTCCAATGATTCCATATATCCAGGTATCAATCTTGATAACCCATTGGCGTGACCTAGCTTCTTTGAAGGCACATATTTTATTTTGAAATCATAATTTAATAGAGTTACACCCAATGCTGTAGTGAGAGTTGGTTTACCTTTTCCTTTTCCAAATATTGATAACAGCAGCTTATGATATGTTTGTAGAGTAAAAAAACTCTCTTCCATATAGAAACCTGTGAAATTGTTTCATGGCATAAATTATTGCTAAACTCTCTTTTTCTATTTGGCTGTGACTTCATTCAGCGGGCAGTGACGTTCTTGAGGCATGTGCTATTGGCTTCTTAGATCTGTCCTGAAATTTATGAAGCAATACCGCCTCTAGTCCCTCATTACTGGCATCTGCTGCTACAATAATTTTCTTCTTTGGGTCGAAATGTACTAACATATGGATGTTATGGCTATTACTGCTGGGTTGGTTTTTTCACCTAAACATCCAAGACTTGTTGAATAGCTTTCGTTGCTGAAATAGATAGGCAAAGAGAAAAGGAAAGATACAAAAGGGACAGTTTGGACACTGATTTTATTTTTTTGATTCCAACAACCTCTTGTTGGGGAAATTCCTTCCTGAACACTCAGCACGTCTTTACCAGTCAAAGTCCAACAGAAAAAGAGAGAAAGAGTTTATTTTTGGTGCCAGGAAGCCTCTCTTTTTTGCACATGTGTAAATTGTCTTTCCTGTCAGAGGACTCCTGGGAGATTTTTATGTTTATTTTATTTTGTACTTTTATTTTATTTTGTATTTTTATTTTATTTCATAGTTTTTATTTTATTTAGTGTTTTTTTTAAAATTTTATTTCGTATTTTTATTCAATCCCTACAAAAAATAGGTCTGATAATAGACAGCTTTTTATTTTTTTAAAAGCCTATTCGCATTCTTTCAACCATATTCACTTTGCGCCCTTTTTCAACAACTCATTTAAAGGAACTCTCATATCATATATTTTGGGAAAATAGCTGCTATAGTAGCTTACTAATCCCAAGAATGCCTGGAGTTTAGCTGCATTATCAGGAGCTGACATTTTTTATAGCCTCAGCCCTTTCTGGATCTGGTTTTCTTCCTTTACTGTCATTAATCTGTCCTAAATATTTTATCTTCTTTAAGAAAGAACTCACATTTTTCAGCACTCAGCTTGAACCCGTATTGGAAGTTGATTTAATTTAAACATTCCTTTATGTTTGTTTATTGTCAGGTATTTCGAACATTCTTCACCGATTTTAACCTGAAGGTAAACCTTTGACAAGTGCAACTTTGAAAACACTCTACCTCCATTCAATTTTGTGAATATATCCTCATGAGATGGTAGAGGGTATGCATTGTCTTTCAAGCAGTCATTTAAACCTGTCGAAAAATCAGCACACACTCTGATTTTGCAGTTTTTCTTTTTTATATATACGGTAGGAGACGCCCAATCCGAGTAATCAACTTTTAAATTACTCCACTTTTCTCCAACCTTTCTAATTCTTCATTTATCATGTTTAATGCTGAAAATGGTACTTTTCTCTTCGGTCTAACAATTGGTTTCACATTTTCTTTCACTTCGAAGTTGACTTCTGTTTTTGAGCACAGACCTAATCCTTGTGAAAAATGCGCGGGAATTCTTTTTTCAAATCCATAATAAATCTTTCTGTTTTCTTCGTCCTATTGTTCTCCATGTTGTTAATTTAATTACAGAAAGAATTTACTGGTAATTCCCACAAGTTAAACAATACGATCCAGTCTAAACCAAAAAGGTTTTTCTGAACCAGGGAACACATATACTTTTGATTTGTAAATTTTCTCCATGAACACAATGTTGCATTTTAATTCATTTTTAAATTTGAGCCTTTTTCCTGACACTCCCCTAGCAATTTTGTCTGTTTTAGTCAACCAAGGGTAACCAATTTTTTCCATGTTTTCTTGTTTATCACCGAGATGTTACTTTCAGAATCGAGTAATAATTTGACTGTTTTACCATTCATTTTTATACTTAGGTATTTTCTTCTTTTACTCTCCTCAATTTCATTTTTCGAGCAACCTACATTCATCTTTGTTCGCGACTTTTCTTTTCCTTTTCTCTGTTTTGCCTGACAATGAGAACTTCTACACACCCATAATTAAAAGTTTTTTATCTTTAAAGAAACAATCCTTTTTCTATGCTGTTCTCCACACAAATTGTATATTATTTTGCTTTCTTTATTTTGTTTCTCCACTTCTGTACAGCTTGTACTCATTAAATGCTCTTCTCCTTAATCTCCTTCTTGTCTTTTTTATATTAATAAGTTGCTGACATTCTTCAGTTACTTTTTGTAGCGTAATCTTTGGATCCTGTTCCATGATAGTGAGGATTCGTGACTTAATATCTTTGTCCTTTGGTGTCGTTAGCCCCTGAGCAAATGTTAGACACTTGAACATGTCGCTCGACAATTCGTTCAATTTATATGCCTCACACAGTGCATTTACTACACCTGCATATGTGACAAAATCATCCTCCTCCTCTTTTATAATATTTAGACACTTATATCATGTGTGGAATATACTGTCGCTTTTATCAAAAATTTTCGATAACATTTCAACTGTTTCCTGAGTGTCATTTCTTCCGGCTTCTTTGGAAGGATTAAATTTGTATATTTCATATTCTCTTCTGTTGCCAACTTCTGCAACAATAGCCTGATTTTTTTCTTCATCTGACCATTGTTTGCATCGTTTTGTAAATATTGTTTTGAATCTATGAAAACAAGCTGGAAATGTAGAACCACTGTCGGGGTCGTACTTAAATTCAGATAGTGAATTTGCTATACCTTCTGCAGAAAAAAATATGTAGCACCCGGTTTTTTTGTTCTCCTCAATAACATGTTTTCCAAAAGTACTTCATTATCTTTTGCCTGCTGTTCGAATAATTTTTCAAACATTTCCTTTATGCTTCATAAATTGTTGTTGTTGAAATTGGAATTGTTGCTGAATAAGCTGTTGTTGTTCTTGTTGCTGTAAAGTGCCTTGTAGCACCTTATCTAATTCAACAGTTTGTTCCATTTTACCAACATATTCAATTTATGTAGACAAAAAATAAGAGAGGGGCATTTTCTTACTTTCTTGTTAGTGTTACAAAAATTCTAACTTCTAATGTTTCTCATTAGAAGTGTTCAACAAACCAAAAAATTGAAGAAAAACTTACTTACTTTTTGTAAGTAATAACGAGTATTTCTAACGTTCTTTGTTAGTATTTTTTTTGTGAACTCGTTTTGAATTCTTCGTCAGCCAACTGATATGTCCCGGAAAGGGATATATATCAATATGAGGTAGTTAAGTGGTTTAGGCAAATGTAACTGGGTAGGGCACTCTAGTACGTAGACATAATCGTTGTATGCAGTATCCTGAGACATAGACATAGTCAATGGTGGTAGACCAACAGACCTCTAGTGGAAGATCTCTAGATCTCTCTCACTCACTCACTCTTTATTTATTGTAAGGATACAATTATGACACAAAGCCGATTAGGGGGGAGCAAAATCTCAGGCTGGTCTTCCGTACCTATCCTATACCTAGGTAATCCGACTCACGACCCAAACATACTTTACAATTTTCTCATCCATCACAAGAATTTGTTCATCAGCATTCAATCCTTCAGACACCAAAATACCTCAAACGTGCCAGGGACCTAAAAAAAAAAAACCAAATGTGCATAAAAATTTTATTATGATCAATAAATACAAAAATATATATAAATATATATCATGAAATGATATGTGGAGAGGGGCATGACATAAATCCCAAAAACAAAAATTTCTTTTTAAACTAAAGATACAAACAGAAATCATGATGTTAGTTGGACCCAACCAACCAATAAAACAAAGAGGCCACTGTATTCTTCCCATAGGACAAAATCAAGAGGCACTCTTTCTACCGGGAGTGGAGAGGAGAAAATAAACTGGATGGGGAGAATATAATCCTGACCCAGACGAGATAAAACAGGAATAAAAAACTGGGGAAAATGGGAATCTCGACCTGGATCATAACAAAAGACAATGCCGGGGACAGGCTAGGAATCACATTCATTCCCTTTAACTAGGTACACAAAAAGAAACTACCTTAACCAAAGGAATCCACCCCAATGTGACTAGCAGATCTAAAAGAGAAAATCAAGGCTAGTCTCGTTCACACGAACCAGGCTTGCCTCATTTACCCACCTTTTGCTAAAGCCTCTCGAGGTCAACCGTTTCCAATCAGAACTAATCTTAATTTTGAGCTGATGCTCAAAATATAGGATCAGATCCTGATGTTAAAGTCGGCAACCCCGCAAGACTTCCTCCAGTCGCGTTGTCCATATCACCATTCGAGCCGTGGCCAGCAGCGACAGAAACTCCATTCGTTTCACTCCTGAAAACGGGGGCAACACATTGTCACAGGCGTATGCACGATCAATGAACACAAGCTCACATGGCCTGATACAAGCAGTCAACTTGTTGACACGGTCCCATTGAGGGCAAACCCGAGAACAAAGGTAGAAGGCGTGCGCAGATGTTTCTTTAAACCAAGGTCACAGCGTTCACAATTTGGCAAATCCGCCAGGCCCTATATGAAGGCCGCGTCATTGAGAGACAACCGATTCCGAGCCAATCGTCAGGTAAGTGAAAACTCTGAGTTGCTGAGATAATCGGCACCTGGCGCCCAAGACCAAAAAGAGCGATACTCATCCTCCGACATGCTGAGCACCTCGCGTAGTGGATCCTTCGGAACACCCGCCACTAATCCCTGATAGAAGACTTTTCTAGGCCGAGAAAGGTCACTGGACTGAGGAATGGTCCTCAAGGCCGCCAGACATTTGAGGAGAAAAAACTCGATCGCCCTCGAGGCTTATGGCACCGCTTCGAGACCGGGGGAGTGATAGTAAGGCGAGAAAATGCGTCCCTCGCTATCCCTGTTAGCAATGAGTCTTCCAATAACGCACGTCTGAAAAAAACACCCTTGAAGCGAGCTTGTGACTCGCCAAGTGCGGCATTCCAAGACCCCCATGACACAGACCTTGGTAACAGACACGTTTTTCGACGTGATGTTTGCATCCTCTCCACAGAAGGGAGAATAGCAAACGCTCGATCGCCTTCTCACGCCGTTCACAAAGTGGAAGTACAGACAGCCAGTAAAAAAATCATGGGAAAGACATATGTAACACACACCTTTGCCAAACCCTTTAAGGACAAATTCCTTCGACGCCAAATCTCGGCCGACGCGCTGACCTTTGCTTATACTTCAGACCAATTTTTCTCCAACTGGAGGTCGGGCCCAAACCACACTCCAAGAATGCGAGCAGAGCCATCCGTCCAGTTGAAGGGCCCCGGGAGGGTAGCACCCTTCCAGGCACCTAACCGCAAACCGGAAGACTTGTTGCTGTTAATCTTGCCCCCCCCCTCACCTATTCGTACCATTCAAGCGCCTTCTGTACCGCCCCAATGTCACACTGGGAGGACACAAAAGTAGTGACGTCATCGGTGTATGCGGAAACCCTGACTCAAGCTCCACCAGGGACAGCGATTCCACATAGGGCTGAACTGCACGTTTTGTCCTTCAGCTGGCGAAGGAAGGGTTCCAATGCCAAAGCATAAAGTGAGGATGACAGTGGACAACCCTGTCCGACCGACCTATACAGCGCAAAAGCGCTTGACAATTTTTCGTTCACCTGTGCTACAGCCATACAGGAGATTAATCCAGCAGCAGAAGTCGGATGCGAATCCGGCAGCCTGTAGGACAGCTGCCAGGTAGCCATAGTCCACCCTATCAAATGCGTTGGACTAATCTAAATTGTTCAGCGCGGCTTCATCGGTATCTTTTACACTCTCTAGGCTAGTGCGGATCAAATGCAGGTTGCTCTGAATTGTTCGTACCCTCACAGCACAAGTCTGTTCAGGTCCCAACTAGCTGCAAACGATTCGTCAGGATATTGGCCAAAATCTTTAACTTTGTGTTTAGCAGAGTTATGGGCCTGTAACCATCTAGTTCCCTCTCAACATTTTTGCCTTTTCTCAACAGCTTGATCACACCCCTGGTGAACTGGTTGGGGATGGACCCCTGCCAGAACCAGTTGTTGAACACAACAGTCAAGATCGGGACAAAAACGTGTGACAGCCTCAAGTACAATTCATAGGGCAAACCATCCAAACCTGGCGACTTGCCACTGCCGACCTTCTTCAAAGTCATGTAGACTTTGTCCTCTGTAATCTCTCCCTCGCAGCCAGCTGCATCAGCCGACAAAAGTTGGGGGAAGTCAGTCAAATAGCTGTGAAACTCCTCATCACGGAGACTAGGCTCCTTGGTGAACCGGTTCTGGAAATGCCACCAAAACGCCTCGCACATGTCGTCGGTCGACCGAAGAGTATGTCTCTACGGGTCGCGCACCTCTCGAATGAACTGGTCGCCGCCTCGACGAATCTCTTCCTTGCGCAGTTCTGCGCCCATGTTCACAGCTTCAGAAGACATCTTGCTTAACCTATGTCTAATTACCTGACCCATGTAACGCTCGCTAGTCAAACACTCCAGGGCCTCTTTAGCTAAGGCTATCTCAAGGGGATCCTCACCAGCCTCCAATTGGAAGAAATTAGCTTTAAGCGTCTTCATCTTGGCATCCTTATCTAGTTTGAGCCGTTGGCTATATTCAGTTGTGAAAGACCCATTCTTAAGATTCTCCCACCATTTATTCCCAATGACTCCCCCAGTTAACGCCCGCTGCACTACATTAATTAGCTGGCACTGAAAGTCCCGCCTGTCCAGTAAGGACTGATTGAACTTCCAGTAACCAGCTATTCTAGACCTAAAGTCTAACGCTAGACAGGCACAAACAAGTTTGTGGTCCGAGTAGCCTAACCAGTGGAACGTCGGACAATCTAGGAAATCTATGTCGGCTTCTCTCACTAACATTCTATCCAGGTAACTAGATACCTGGGTAGAAGGCCAACTATGAGTCGACGTCCACATTTTCCCACCCGGATGATCGACCCGGTATCTATCGACGAGACTGAATTTGTCAATGAGATCAACCTGGCTACGATCACCACGACATCGCTAGCACTCCTCTTTCTATCCCATTTGGAGTTCAGGATGACATTCCAGTCCCCCATTAGGACTAGTCATGAAGAATCAACTAGGAAGGGCTCCAACAGCCGAAAAAACGAGACCCGCTCCTCCCGATTATTGGGTGCGTAAACCACAATCATACGAAACAAGCTGCTTTTCACTGAAATATTGGCCACGATCAACCGGTCCTCGGCACCGACATGAACAAGGTCCACCTTCACGTCCAGAGTACGCTTGACCAGCAAAGAAACTCCTCTGGCCAATCGGTTCCCATATGCTGAATAGACGACAAAGTCATTAGACAGCACATAGGCATCGACGTCGCAAACAAAGTGAGTTTCTTGGATCACGGCCACACCCACGCCAAAAGACAAGAGGTCACGAATCTCTCTTTATCACTCACTCTCTGGACGTCCTTGCCTTTGTATTTATGGCTGATGTCAGTGAATCAGATTCCAGTGAGGGGGAACCAAGGTGTATACATATTCATTACCTGTTCATTACATCAGTAGGTTAAGGTACAATTACAAGGTGTGAATATAACTGTATAGTAATTGTTATTGAATGTATTATTAATGGTATTGGTATTGTTTTTGGAATGAATGTAATCACTGAGTTGGTGGGGGTGTAATCATTTGTGATGGTAAAGTGAAGTTTGGAATGGTAAGTTATGTTGCAAGAGCACAAACTTCATTGTCAAACTGCTACAGAATTGAAGATAATGATTTTGGAGCAGATTTTGATGGAAAAAGAGATTGGAGTAGAATTGAATGAGACTGCTATCAGTATTAAGAAAATAAGAATTTTGCATAGGCTCACCACTTTCTTCTTGGCTCAACAGATAATTTATGTGAAGACAAGTTTTTCATATAGGCTCACAAAGTTATTTCCTCCTCCTTTATAGATCACCAGTCAATTTCTATGAAGGTAAAATTTTCGTTGATCCAAAGAAAATTTAACATATGATCGCAAATTTCTTTCCGTATTTTTCCTTAGCTCACCCAAAAATTTGAAGAGTAAAAAAAAGGAGTTATCATTTAATTTATTTCTTACTCACTACACAAAGTCACTACAAGCTATTGATTTGTTGACACACTATCAATAGTTGATTATAGACCTAGACGACTGGCAATATGAAGGAAATGTATAAATGAAGGACAAAATGTATGAATGAAGAACAAATTGTAGGTATAAATGATTCTCGATATTTAATACAACGAACTTTTTATGGGACTGTATTTTTAAAAGGGTATTGTTTAGGTTAACACCGCTTGGCTTTTAGCGGTGTCAAGCGACTACAACTAATTAAAATATGGCAACAACATTGGCTTTAATCAATTCTATTCTTACCAATGAAAAGTACAAACCCATTCTGGCCCTTATTAAGGGTTTTAGAAACGGTGTGGTGTAAGTGCTCTGATTTGATTTATGACTGACTTTTCTGTTTATATTTTATTCTATCTGAGTTAGATTTACTTTTTTGTAAAAGTAAGTTTGTTGACACTTTTTTAATCCCCCCCCAATTCTAAGATAATACTTTTTTTTATTATTTTATATCGTAAAATATTTTGTAAATTAAAAAGCGTTTTTTTAAGTTAGCATTTTAAATAAAAAGTGAAAATAATGTGGTAAAAGAATTTAACTTAATTTGATAATATTGCAATAAGAAAAATGTCCCTCTGCATTTTAAAAAATAAGCAAAAAAAAAAAAAAATCATATATTTTTAAGTAAGTTTAATTATTTTTCTTTTTACTGTGTATTTTTAATTTTCATAGATATAAAATATTTAACATGTCTGTTGGTGTTGCTGTATTAGAAACGTGCATGTTCATTACTTGCTTCTAAAAAACTAAAATATTTTAATTTTACGAGATATATCGAGTATTTGGTTTCAGCATTTTTAACACTGTTGGTGTATTTTCATTAAATTTTATATTCCTTACATTGAACGTAAATTATTTCCCGTAAGTAGAAATTTAAAAATCTATTCACATTTAAGATTCAGATCAATATTGATAATAATAAGTTTCAGATTTTGTAGACAAGACATAAAAGGTCGGACCTTGTGTCAGAAAAAAAAACGAAAATAGAGATAAAAAACAACAATAACAAAAAAAAGTGTCATGTAAGAAATTGAATCACTAAAAAAAAAAAACTCAACTCTTTTTACACGAAGAGTAAATTTACTAGCTACTAAAAGTGAACCCGACCACGCATGTTAAAATCTAACATACACATAATCCTTAATTTTTAAAACTTTACATTTTTGCTATAGCAATGGAATGCTTATTTAATTTCGTTGTGAAAAAGAAAAAAAAAAGAAGTTTTTAAAAAGCTGCCCACCGAAAATAGTTTGTTTAAGCTGAGTTAAAAATATCGAACGTTAATTTTTCGTTTGATTTTTTTTTCGTGCAAGAATTTTCAAATCAGCTAAAAATATTAGTGTAAAAAAATGTGATAAACGTTTGGTATTTTTAAGATTATTTGAAAATGTCAATCAGTTAAGCCATACGTGATACACGCTTGGGCGATCATGTCTCGAAAGAGACATGAGTGACTGGGCAGAAGATTATTCCGCAGTAGGTTACCATTACATTCAGTAGACTGGTTGTCAGCCAAGGCTATAGAACCCAATATGTCCTGTTATTTAACCCATAACTGGAAGGAAGATACGGATTAAATACCTTTCCCAAGGGTATTTGCGCGTAAGTGAATACAATGGATTCAACTGGAAAATGTACTCGACTCAATAACTAAAATTGTCTCCCTTGTACTGGCAACGTCAGATCTCAGCGTTTTAGTTTTTTTTTTTGCAAAGACAAACTGTTTGAAGTTGTTTATGTAGCCAACAAGAGATGAAATGACTAGCAGTAAAAAGAGCAGATTTTTTTTTAATGCCTTGTTCCTTCAAAACATAGGCCAATATGACTTTCCACACATTCCAAATCTCTGTTTTGTTTTTTAAATCATTTCACCCAAGGCAATAAAATCACTAAGACACAAGGAGTCACCGAGAGTGAAAGATTCCAAGAAAAACATGCAGGAGAGAGGACAATAAAAAAGAATTTTTTATGAAGCTTGACATTGTATTTAGATTTTTGAAGATTGTAGTCAAACAAGCTGAAAGAGTATTCAAGTGAGAAGTGTGAGAGAAGAAATTCTTAGCATAAAACTTTCAATAATAAAATAATAAGATCTGATCAAGTACTGCACTTTAATTTGTGAATTAGTGGTACAGAAATGGAAAGTTCATCAGAACAATTACCTTGAAAATACTTGTAGAAAAGGAATGAAAAAGCTACATTACAGTGGTAGGAAAATGGCTGACACTGAGATGTCAGGTCAGGACTGATAACATTGCGGATTCTCCTTTGAATTTTGTTGAGAATCTTGAGATACATAGCAGAAAAACCAGAACTGATATGGCAGCAATAGTCAAATCACTGAAGAAAGATAGACTTATAAAAGTGTAAGATAGATTCTAGCACGAAAAAAATGTTTATAATGACATGGTGAATCAACTTTTCAAACAGCAGATCTGGTAATTGATTCTATGTAGTCGTTCCACTTCATGTCAGTAGAAAACATTATACTAAGAAGGTGCAATGAGTTACTCTCCTGGTGTTTAGCATCAAACATGCTAATGGAAGCCAAAAAAGTTTCTCAGTCATGAGATGATTAAAAGGGAGTAGTTTTGTTTTGGAGACTTTAAAATTAAGAAAGTATTTCTTGCCTCAGTTAACAACAGATTAAAGATCATTTTTTGAGATCAGCTGCCAATTGAACCTATCAGCTGCCAATATTGAACCTATCAAGCTTACCATTAAGACTGGAGTAAATAGTTGTCATCAGCATAGATATAAAGTCAAGAACATGACATTGGGATTGTCATTGATGAAAATTAGGAACAAATTACTTGGGAAGATAGTGGAGTATTTTCCTGTTGCCTCGTCCATGATTTTAAGTTGAGTTTATTTCTTCTCTTAAGTTGGGTGCCACCCAAGTTTACAGAACCCTTGCTATTATAACCAATAAGCTGGGTAGGAGGAGGAAACAGATGGATTTATACCTACTTTCCCAAGGGTATTTATGCAAAAATGAATGCAAAAGATTAGTCTGAATTTTGAACTCGACTCAGTAAGAATACAATAAGAATAAATTAAAAATTTAGTCATATGTAAAAATGTAATAATAGTAAAGAATTAAAATATGCAGAAGAAATCTTAAACCTACTTTGTGGCTAAGATAGTTGTCTATTTCCCATCAATGCCAAACATTTGTGTTTAATCTCAATTAAAATTCAAAATTTTTAATGTTTTGTTTTTTAATCTGGTAGATCTTACATACTTGGAAAATTGGAGTATCAATCATTTTCCCTACCATTTAATCTTCTTCCAGACTAGGCTTAGTAAATATCAGAAATCTTTTTTTTTTGCCAATCTCACTGAAAACTAATAAATTTTGTGTTTTTTCTCAATAAAAAGGTACAAAATGGGTCTTTTACATTAGTTCCTGGATGTGCTAATGATGTATTGAGAAAAAACATAATTTTTTATTCAGTGTTTCTTTCATTTTGTATGTGAGTTACTTTTTATCACAAGTCTTTGATTGTTATTCTATGATGATAAGCAACATAGTGTGGCTACTGGAAAAATTTGAATTTATAACCCTTTCTCTTGAGAGACAGTTTTACATTAACAGTGCCTTAACTGATAATGCTTCATCTAAACAGTCTAATACAGTTACTATAAATTAAAAACAGTAATATCATGGAAATCAAAGAAATAGCTACATATTTTATTTAAAGATGTCTGCTCATGATACTTTCATGACCTAATTGATATGGGGCTGTCATGGTAAGATAAGCTTCCAAAGATAAGGAATGACAGTTCAAATTTTGTTCCAGGCTCTTTTTTTTCTTTTCTGATATACATATGTCATGGAATAACAACCTGAAAGGTTTAATAAAAAAAAAAAAAACAATAAACTAAGAGGATTACATTAATGCTAATCAAAAAAAGTAATTGTTTCATGTGTTTTAATTTAATTGAAGAGAATAGAAAAAAAAACTTTATAAAATTATCAGTTGCCTTGTAAATAAAAATATATTTGTGAAAAAACAATGTTATGTGCATGAAAAAAATTCTAAGCTTTCTTTATGAAAAACTGATTTTTCACTGAATACTTTTTTACATATTTACATATTGTACATATATATTGTTTTTACTCCAAACTCTTTTTTCATAAATGTGTATATTATCATTCCTGAACTGCATTTTTTCTTTTTGTTGTTATCGAAAAATGTCTCTGTAATTTACAGAATCATTTGGACTGATAAGAGTTGTGTGTATGTAAAGAAAAAATAAAAATAATGTTGGTATTTTTGTATTGAATGAATCTGTTTTAAAAATTATTTCAGGTATGGCTGCAAAGTTCGATTTCCTCACAGCTTAGTAATGACATTTCTCTTCAAAAGTGGAACGTGAGTTGATAAATTTCTAAAGTTTTTGCTTTTCTGTTGTTTTTGAGTATATTTTTTGCTTTATTTTTCATTTGAATAAATTAATTTTTGACAATGACCACCTAAAATATTAATCTTTACATGGTATTATGGTTTATAATGTTTTACACTTTTTTCTTCTGTGATGTTTCAATTAATTTAAAATTGTATGTGTTTACATTTTACCAGTTTCTTAAAGCAGTTAAAACAAATTTCAGTGGAATTCATGTAAATTTAACAAGTTAAACTCTTTAGAGTTCATTAAAGATAATTATGAATTTGTGACTCAAATTTTAACTCTTTGTAGAAAAAATAATTTCCTGATTTAAAATATGGTATATAAGGTAAATAAATTTTGAAGCAAATTAATTTGTTGGTAGCATAATCAAGTGAGGCATAAAGAAATAGCCAAATACAAGAATATTTGAAATCTTTCAAATGATTTTGTATTTCCCGTTTACAGTATGACAAAAATTACAATCTAAAGATTTTTTCTCTTTGAAACATTTGAGAGGAATATATATATATAACTAAATTTTAATGTTAAATTTCATGTCATGTTTTTCTAAGAAAGCAGATGAATTATAATAGACACTGGTGTTGATCTAAGACGTTAACTTCCTTTCTCTTTATACTGTTCATTCTCCTTCCTTTTGTTTTTCTTTCTCTTTTTTCCATTTATCAATTTTCTATATTTTTCTTTTTCTTTCTCTCTTTGGTTTTTTTTTTGAATGAGTGAGGTGATGTTTTTGTAGATTACTGTTAAAAATGTCTATTCTCAATATGGGCATGTGAGCGTCTATGTGTAATTATTTTCTGGATTATTCTGAATATTAACTGTTGTATCATTTGGGTCTGATGAGCAGCAAGGTTTGCCTGCGAAATAAAATTGTAGAATATCTAAAATTTTTTCTAGAGTGTATATATATATATATATATATATATATATATAAGCAATCTTTCTTTCAAACATCTGTAATAAAAAAAATATGCCCAATAAGGAAGATTTAATTAAATTTTTATTAAGTTTTCCAGTATTTTTACATTTTTCGTTTTGTAGGAATAAGGGAGTACAAAAATTTTCCATAATTTTTATTGCTCCAAGCACTTTCAGGCATTTCTGTAGCCATTTTCAAGTATGTTTTGTCTGTGGTAGTTTTATTTTTTTCTCTTGTATTTTAACTGTTATGTCATAATTTATTTATTTTGTTTACAAAACATGAGAATGAAGAATGCATGCAAAGCAAATCTTTGATTTAGAGCATCAGATTGAATTTTTCTTTATTTTTTTTACTTAGATGACTTTTCTTTGTTCAAAATTTTATTTTAAGAAAAGGCTGAAATAATTATTAATGTTCAACATAGATGTTACAGGAAACTGACATTGGTGTTAAATCAAATCTTTTAAGCACATGCAAACAACCACTTCCTGCTAGCATCTTTTTTACTTGTTATAATGACACTCTTCATAAGTAATTATGTTGTCATTTGGATCTTACCTTTTGCAAGATTAAAAATATTTCAATTATAGGTCTGTAAATGATTGTAATTATTAGTGAATACATTTGATGAGCAAGAAATTTACTCATTGTTAGTCTTTATCTATTATTGTTTACTTTTAACAAGTTTTTTATAATCATTTCACTCCAAACAAGGCAGGACTGCCACTGGTGCACAGGGGGTTTAGAGAAAGATAAAAAACAGAGTACAGGGTACTGAAGAAAGGATGTCAGGTGGATGGGATTTAGAGAGATAGAAGATGGCAACTGACATTGCATTTAAAATTTTGAAGATTGTAGCTATCAGGGAAGCAAGTATACAGAAGAGAGTTCCACAGATGGGTAGTGTGGGAAAATAGATTAGAAGTGGTAGTTACATTTGACTATCTTAATATTAAAAGGGTGGTACCTTGACAATCTAGTAAATTCATGTGGTCTGGGCACCAGGAAATCAGACTAGAAGCCATAAAAATGTTTTTGGCAGTCATTTGTAAATGGTATTAGTTTTTGTTTGCTGATTCTCTCAAAATATTGTCATGAATGTTAATATATTGTTAAATTTTCACTTCAGCTTGCCTGCTTGGCAAGCAGCTACTTATTTTAGACCATTTAGTGAATATTTAAAACTTATGAACTTTTATTTTTGACCTCAAATCTTGTAATGTGAAGTTCTAATTTTTACCTCCTTATGTCTGTAATCTTTCACTGCAGTAAAATCAACATAAAATAATGTTAAGATAGAATCAGTCTAATAGATTTTTAAAAAGATATAGTACAGGTAATTGCCAAGGTATGATAACCCACACTTATGAACAGATGACCAAGTATATGTATAGTAAGAAAGACTATATGATAATGGATGATCTATCCTTTTGTAGTAGGAATTATTTCTGTAATCAGTATCCTATAAATCAGCTTTTCTGTTTGCATACCTGTTAACTTTTAAAGGATAAACATTATCAATATATTTTCATTGACACAGGTTGCTTTTTCGTGACAGGCAATCTCTATCAATAAAAATATTTTATCTTTGTTTTCTGTCAAAAAAAGAATAAAAATTTTTTGAAGATTTTGAGGCTAAATAACATTACTACTACTATAAAGAAGTGTTAAGGTTTTGTTAGAGTCAACATACAGGATGGTCAGAATGAGACACCATTTTATCTCAGATTATTGGACTACTACACAAATATTTGATATTTTTGTTGGAAAAAACGTTTGAATCTTAATAAAGTAAAACTTATTATTGTACAATATGGTCTAAAATCCTTCACCACTAAAGTGAATTCTTTAATGTTTTAGACTACATTTAAAAATCAAAGATATTTTTGAATTAATAAAACGATAATCACATATATTTTTGAATCGATAAAACATTTTAATTATTATTTTAAGAATGTTACTTGTTTTTTAAGAGAGCATGAACTTTTTTTTAATGTTTGGATTTGTGAACAAGTTGCTTCCCTTGTACTACAATTCCCCTACCCTAACAATACTGATACATTCTTTGTTGTTCCTTTTGTCAAACGTGCTCAGATAGACAAAACATTTGAACAATTTTTATATAATTTACATTCGCAAAAGAAAAAAAAAATCATAAGCTCACATGAAAAATTACTTAAAGCAATTAACCATAATACCTTGTCTGTCATTTTTAATGAAACCTGCATATATGTATGCTTTAATTTTGAAAAGGTTTTGTTAACTCTAAAAATCTTTTAGAAAAACTGTTCAGGCAACATCATTTTAATATGATAAAAATATTTTTTGTTTGTGATGTTTGATATATTTCTAATTTCTTGCAATTTTTCATTGGAGAAAATTGACTCAATTTGACCATTTTACATGTTGTTTTCATGTCTGGTACTGTCTTTCATTTAATCTGTTTTATCTTAGACTATTGAAGTGAATATTTTATTTTACTGGTATTTATTTTCCATATTAATGATTTTCTTAGAATATTTAAGAATGAATGCCAAAATTCTTTCTGTGTCTCTATTTACACAAGTTAAATCTTATTTGTGCCTCTCAGAATTTACCTATATTGAGAAATACTGTTATTTCCAATGGACATTAACTTGCAAACTAATTACCATTTTATAAGAAGCTATTGAATTCCTTAAAAACTTAATCACCATAATTGGCAGCAATTACTTTTATTCATTCCCATCCAATCCTCAAAATTGAAGAATGTACTTTGCTGTTTAATATACACATTTAGCAATTTTAAGAGTCACATACATAAAAAATTTCTAAAATGAATTGCAGTTAGTAAAGGCTGATTAGGTTTGTATTCTTTCTTCCATCTACCAAAGTCAGAATATTATATTCTGCCTTCATCTTCAATAATACTTTTATAAAAAGTTTTTCTATTGGTCAAAAATAATGTTTTTTTGATAAAAAACACATCAACCTTTTACACTGATTATTTGAATATTTTGTTTTTAGCTCTGTTTTTTGTATAGTACCCTTGTAATGATCTGCTAACATTTATGTTTATACTGATCAAAGGTGCTCTGACTAAGTTTCTCTTTTATGTAATAACCAATCAGCTTTTAGTAGTTTAATTCACTTGGTCTTCACCAACATATGTTTAAAAATTTGGTGTCAAATGTTTTTACTTGTATATAAATAGCTAAAAATTATTACAATTCCACTAATTGTTTAGTATCAGTTGATAACTATTAATTTTATTATCATCATTATGAAGTGAGAAAATTGGGTTGCTCATGAACTAATGGAAATAAACATTAGTCAGTAATAAAATGATGTATTTTTGCTCAACACAATAAATGTCATTTTTGCACTAGATAGTTACTAGTGATGAAAATTCTTTATAAAAATCCACAATTAAGAAAATCCTGGCCTGATCTACAACAACTTTCAATATATCAACCTAAATGGAGCCTGCTCGGAGTGGATGAAGAAGTTCTTTTGTCTTTGTGATTTAAAGGGAATAATTTATGACAAATTGATGGAATCTGGACTAATTTTTACTGAGATAAAAACAAAATTGGCAAATAATTTGTTTGAATGACACATACATAGGAAGAGAAAAGATTTTTTCAAGACAAAGAAGTTAACTGATTTTTACTACATGACATGTTTTTATATTACAAATTCAATGAAACAATCCTGCACATATGACACATTCTTAAGATCATTTTTTGTTTTGTTTCGACATTTCTTGTTGACAGTTCTAATAATTTCAGGATGTAAATAAATTCTTTGTTGCATTAATTGTATCAAAATCCAGTATGGTTCTTTTATGATAAAATATACAATTTACTTGGAAAGATATAGAAAACTAGAAGTGAATAATGATGCTATGGTATTATATAAAAACTTTGTCAAAAAATATTGATAACTTTAGCATCAACCATTATTATTATTATTAGATATTAATGATATTATTGTTCTTGCTTTGTACAAAAATGACAGCAAATTGTAAAAAGATGTCTTCAGAGTAAATGTTTTATTTAAACATGGTAAAATATTGACTGTGTAGATTGAATGCTATACATCTAAAGACTCCTAAATATCTTCAAAAAAGTTTAATATATTCAGATAGATCTTGGTATACTTGATACTTTGGTGTTTGAGTGCAGATCAGAACCCAATTAATTCTATCAAGTTTCTGAATAGACAGATGTTACTAAATTCACAGAGCATGGAGCACTTAAGGCAAGATAGTAAACAATTATATAAGCAATATAGATATTAGTGTTGCTTATCACTTTATAGAGTAAAAAGCAGAATCAGGCCAGAGATAGGACAAGAATAGTGCAGTTTTGTCAAAGACACTGGAACAAGAAATGCCGTATTTATGATTAGGATGCTCTCTGAAAGGGTAATACAAATGAAGAAGGACTTATATCTGTGCTTTATTGATTATGCGAAGGCGTATGCCACAAAGAATTGATGGAGATGCTTGGCAGCCTTGACATATTTGGGAAAGACTTAAGAGTAATCAAGAATCTTTTACTGGCAGCAAACTGCTTGTATACGGACAGGTAACACATTCAGCAGATATACAAAAATAGAAAGGGGCGTAAGACAAGGATGTGTCTTTTCACCGGATCTGTTCAACTTGTACAGCGAGAATATTTTGAGGACCTTAGAAGTTGTGCCTGGACTTGTCATCAGAGGCCACAATTTAAACAACCTAAGGTACACAGATGATACAGTGCTGATAGCAGACACAGAAAGGAAACTACAAGACCTCCTACAGAAGGTAGCTGAAGAGAGTGACAAGAAAGGACTACAAATAAACTGCAAGAAAACGAATGCCTGGTCATCAGTAAAAAAGGCAGTCCAATATGCCAAATACAGGTTGGGGATACAAGAATCAAACAGGTACAAAAATTTAAATACCTGGGACGTGTTATAACAGAAGACGGAAAGTGCGACACAGATCTGAAGGTGAATTGGCATGGCGAAGGAAGCATTCCAGAAGTTGAGTAAATAAGAAATTAAGAAATAGGACAATTTCGCTAGAAACAAAGAAGAGAGTACTGGATTGCTGTGTGTTGTCAGTTCTTCAATATGGCAGTGAATGCTGGACAATATCATCAAAGATGAAGGAAAACTTGAAGAAACTGAAATGTGGTTCTACAGAAGGATTTCTGTGGATATCATGGATAGAGCATGTGAGCAATGATGAAGTCTTAGAAATGATGGAAACAAAAAGGAAATTGATACTGAGCATCAGGAAGAGACAGCTGAAATTCCTGGGACATGCAATGAGGAAGGAGGGCTTGGAGAACCTGATACTAACAGGCCAGATAGAAGGAAAAAGAGACAGGGGAAAGCAACTGATAAAATATTTGAGGGACCTAATCAGGTGGATGATGGAATGAGGGTTGCATGGTGTAACAGGAGAAGGCGTGCTAAGAGCTACTAGGGATAGGGAGACGTGGAAAGCCATGATCGCCTACGTCCTGAAGGGACAGGGCACATAAAAGAAGATCACTTTTCAAAAGGCAATAAAGGGAGAAAACTCTTGTTTGATAAAATCAGCAGTCAACCTCAAAGTAAAAAAAATCTTGAAAACTCAAAGAAATGTTGGTCAGGCAAAATTCGCTAACATTGCCTGTTTGGGGTTTGAAGCTAGAAGAAGCTTCACATTTAGCAAGGTCTTACTTCTATTTCTTCCTTTCTATCAATCTCTTTTATTCTATCTTTTCATGGGAATAATATTTTTTATTTTTTTTCTCTGATCACATACTTCTTAAAAAAATCTGAATAAGATTTGAAGTAGTTATAAATTCAACAGATTTTCAAAAGCATTTATTTACTGTGGAGAGAATTATTTATCAAATAAGAGATTAAAGCTGTTAATGTGATTAGAAATTTAATGCAATCTAAAAATTACAACCTGTTTCCAATAGAGTTCATTTGAGCTGAAATAAATACTGAAAATTGGTTACATTAAGCAATTTGCATTTCAGTGCATTGAAACAAATTGACATCAAGTAAAATTCATATTTTTCTAATTTACTTTTATATAAATGTACAAGGAATAAATCCCAACAATTTATGCAAGCAAGTGATTTTTAGCAAATTATGTTAATTTATTACTTTCTTGAAAAAAATATTTTTAATATTTTCAGATTTTAAGCTTGACAAATAAAATTTGGCAAAAAACAGTTTTAGAATTATTCCATCAATTTATCAGTTAGTGGAATATGAAGGAGTAATTTCTCAAACAACAAAACTTAGCATTGTTTTTTTTTTTTATATTTGTTACATTTCTGTTAGTATGTATAGATTTTACATGTGTACATATGTGTAGGATATTATTGCTTCTACAAGGTCATTCAATCCTCCTTGTTGACAAGAAACAATAAGACCATGAATGTGAACTGAATTTGTCATAATAGTGGTAGATAGGGAAAATTTAAAAAGAAACTTTTGTAGTCCCAGAAACAGAATATCTCTGTTAATCCCATTCCAACCTATGACTGATATTTTCATATTCTTCTTCTGGGTAGCTTACCACCTGACTACTTCTTATGAAGGTGAAATATTCAATTTATGGCCACTAATGTAACTTGGGGGAGGGTATGACAACAGCAAAGATACACTTGTCTTGATTGGTTTCTTCTTGCTTGGTGAATCAGTATAGTAGGGCTCATCAAAGCTTGTTATAAAAAAATAATAACAGCTTTTGATCACTGTTACTTTTATGACTAGCATGGTTATTTGATTATGCCCTACTCACCTACTTTTTATGTTGCTTTAACAGCTACAAAATATTGCTCAAGGAAAAATGTAGGAAAAAAATCTTTTCATTTTACTGGATTTGAAAGTTCTAAACCTTAAAGCTTACCAATCATTTTTTATTTTAGATGAGTTTTGTGGTAAAAATTTCCACTTTAGTTTTTGTAAAAATGTTATGTTAAAAATTTATTGAAAACTTCCAATAACATTCATCTTTCAAATCTGTTATCCAATTTGAGATTTCAAAAAAATAAAACTATCCAAAAAGTAAGGTAAGCATCTAAAACACAGCTGCATATCCACTAGAAATGTAGCTCATCAATTTTCATAAATATCATGTTGTATATTATGAAAAGTTATTTTGAATTTAGTCTTTAATGATATCAAAATTTTAATTTAGGGTTTTATTGAATCAATTTTTTTTTGTGTGTCTCAGTTTTGTTCTCTGACATTAGTTGTTATTCGCATTAATATAACTGTTCATTGGTACTTTGAAAGTTTAACTTGCCACTTGCTAAATGTTTACTGTAAATATTAAAAATATTACAAACTTTTTATACCACAACTGAATGACAATTTTATATATGTTTGTTCATTTTCTGATTTTATACCAATCTAATCATGATAATATTCTGGAGAATAGCACAGCTATTAAAGAACCTCTGTATGTGATGGGCATAGATTTCCCCATCTCTTTTGTAAGATTTCATGAAAAAATAAGCCAGCTTTCAAGAAAAATTGAATTGACAGAAAGCATTGGAATGAAGAAACGAATAGCAAATGTCACTCAACATTGCTTTTGTAGAATGCTATATAAAATGGAATTCATTCTTTTTAGTTGTCATTTTTTTATGTAGGTCAGAAAACAGTCCTATATATTAGTGTTGCTTTTTTATAAATACATTTTTGCTGATAGATATATATATATATATATATATATATATATATGTGTGTGTGTGTGTGTGTGTGTGTGTGTTACAAGAAAAATAAAATTAAAAATATTCCTAAATTTTCTTATATTGGCATTTAATAATATAGAGACATAGTTATTTGTTTGGTATTTTTAAATTTGGAAAAGTACAATACTTAGAAAAGAGGAAAATATTTCAGTATGTAAAAATTAAGTGCTTTGCACAAGGTGGATGTTTTTCTTTTATTTCTCCACTTGTAACATGTGGATCAATAAGTGTTGGTAGTGAATGAGAATTCCAGATACTGTGTGGCTCTGAAGTGAGGAAACAATCATGGGGTAGTCATAGAAATCATTGTGGGATGATTAGTATTTTAAAATGAAAATGTTGTTTGATAGTCTATAGAAACCATATAAATGAAGTGCAATACCTGTAGATATTTTTGGCCTGTGCAATTCTCTATGATATAAAAAGACAAAGAACAATCATTTTTTATGGTTGTTCTTCAGTCAATGTTTCTATTTTGAATTGAGTGGTAAGACAAAATGACAGTTTGTACAGGGGAATTTGTAGAATATTTCATCAAGTTGTTAATTAACCCTGGGATTCTCCTGCAATATTCTTTTGTCCATATTTTCAATTAATAACATTTTATCATGTTCCCTCATGGTAATCTCATTTAGAGGATCTTCATATCGGGGGGAGTAACAGGGAATATTCAGAGAAATATCAGTTGGTATTTAAAGACATCTGCCTAAAAAATGGAAAAAGTCATTTTTAAGCAAGATAGTCACTGATAATGTAAATAGTGGCAGACTAACAGTTCAGAAAATGAAGTTATATTCTAGCTGAGACAAATTTAGGTTCATTTAAAACTAATACTATGAACAAAGGCATGAATCCATCTGTTGTGCCTTGGTGGGACAACCCATCTATAAGAAAGATAACTGAATTCAAAACTGGAGAAAGCAACAAGAAATTGCTATTTTCCCAAGAACTAGTAGTATACCATTTACAACTACTAAAAGAAAAGGAAGCTATATATTCTGGAGAGACATGGCAGGTGTCGTTTTTTAATGTACTACTTGAAAAAAAATTCTATCATGGCTTTGTTTAACCTGAATAAGTCACCACTAATTTTCTAGAAAGTAGATAATTATGAAAAATGGAAAAACAAATTAGAAGTCTGGTGTAGTTTCACTAATTTAGAGAAAATTAAATAAGAACAATTACAATTAGGAATAGACAACATTCAATTTGAGGAATTGGATATCTTCTATGACCATAACTACTTTAGATGTGGTCAGTGGTATCAAAGACCATACCCTGGCATTATAGGAATAGACCTCAGCAGAGTGGTGCAATGGGAGCATGCAGAGGTTCATAGATCAAAACTGCATTCAGCTAATAATTGTTAATAATTAATTCTTGAATTCTCCTGCAACATCCTCCTCTTTTTATTAATGTTTCTCTCGTTCCCTTGTGGTAACCTCATTTATAGCAAATTCATATCATGAGGAGTAACTCATCTCACCCCAACAGAGAAACAATCATTAATCAAGTTGCGGTTTAGCAAGTATAGATTTTGTTACAAATAAAAAAACTTTATAATGTTGTGGGTCATTCAAGTTTCTTTTTTTATTTGTGTGAAATACAAGATAGGAGAGAAGGGAAGATGTCCAACCAAATATCATTGGTGAAACTGGATATTATGTTATCTCTTTATACATTCTGAAAAAAAAAAAGATGACTGACAAAGATAGAAATAAATACTGATCTCAGCAAATGGCATTCAGATCAAAAGCAAGATTGGATAGAAAAGAATGGCAATGAAATATGGTCTGTCAAAATCACAAGAACTTAACCAAGTATGAATTGAGCTTAATGAAGAAATCAGTTCAGATGAGGATTTGGCTTGAGAGAAGTCACTTGCTGGCAGTGGAACAGATGTTTTAAAGGAGAGTTTTGCTACTCTGAAAGATCAGCTGGTAGGTAGCTTGAAAGAACTTGGGATCAAATGGTTGAGGAAGAACATTAACAACAATTGTAGACTTTTAATAAAATTTGAGATGAGCAAAAGTGATAAGAATCTCAATTCACCAATGGCTTTCAGATTTCATAAAAAAAATGTTTACTCCAAATTCAAGAAAAAGAGGAAAAAGAAAAAAAAATCATATCATTAATTCTATTTTCTTTTGTTTTTGAACAGTTTAGTTATAGAATTATTTTTATATACTTTTTCTTTTATTTCTTATATAATTTGTTTTCCATTTTTCAACTCGATTGTTTGAAGTAAATCTTTTTGGTCAAATAGGCTACTAAACATTATTTAGTGTACAGAAAACCTCAATGTACTTGCTGATAAGGGAAATACATTTTTGTTTAAATCTGTGTATAAAATGACAATAAAACATTTGTTTATAAACAATCACTTATGATGTTTAATGAAAAACAAAACATGATGGCCTCATTATGATTATTCTTATGTGAGCAATATGAACATTTTTTTCTTTTAGTTTCCTAACTCACAATTCTTCCATGCTAATCCTTTTGTTCAATGATCTTTTCGTAAGGATTGCACTGATCTTTCCATTAAATGGTCCATTTCTATACTAGCAAATGCCATCTCACTAAAAAGCATAAGCTGGTAACTGAAATAAAATTGCTAAGCTAATGTTTCTTGGATCATTCTGGGATAGGGGTGTAGTTTTGGACTCTTAGTACTCTGTTCTTTACCTTATGATGCTTTGTCATGTACTTATACACATTGAGTGGATGATGTAATACTTTTTTCTTGACAAGTCAGTTCTTCAAAAACAATTGTTTAATCACTTGGTTAGAATTTGGAGAGTGGATTTTTAACTGCCATAATATATATGATGACTGCCTCCTCATTGTATATTCATTGCAATATATTATTGTAAGATTTTGTTGTGTGTTAAATGAATATGGTTTTTGAAGCCAGACAATCTTTTAAAATCTTTGGTACAAATTTGGCAAACATAAGACATACATTTGGATTTTGTGAATGTTTGGCCATCTTTCCAGCCCACAAGCTAACTTATACACTTTTCCACAAATATGATTAGTATTTAATGCTATTTCATAGTTGGTTAGTGGTCTGGTATAATGTTGACTTTGCAGATGACTTGATTTTCCTGCTTTACTCAATAAAGCCTACTACAAACATCAAGGGTGAGATTACACCTGTTGCCCATATGATTTGAAATTTTCACATCATGACCTTTTCAGACACTTCAGTTTTTCTTTTGCAATCTGAAAACTTTCTTCTGACAGGTGGTGTGATCAGTGATTCTTTCAGAACATCCTTATAATGCTTCTTTGGCTTATGGGATGGTTACTATTAAACTTCTGCTGGATTTACTTTTTTCACTTTGGTCACCTTCATTCTAAGATAGTCTCTCTCTTCTCTTCACATATATATATATATATATATATATATATATATATATATATGTTTGCAATTTATTTCATCTGACATGTCTAAAAGGAAATTCACTGCTTAAATACACAAATTATATATATATATATATATATATATATATATATATATAATTTGTGTATTTAAGCAGTGAATTTTCTTATATATATATATATATATATATATATACAGTACTGTGCAAAAGCATTAGAACAAGAACTATTTTATCTTTTATGAGGCATCAAAATAAAGTTTCAAATTACCCCTTTCTAACACTTTTGCACACTACCGGTAGTATTAGGACATGGGTGATTTTTCTAAAAAACCTCACTGAAATTCAAATACAAGGTGAAAAGCCAAGTAAATTGCTAATAAATATTGATTATTTAAAACTAGTTGTAAAATAAATGTATCAAAAAGAAGTTATATTTAATTTTTTCTATTTTCTCTTAAACAAGTTATTTTGAAACTACTCTATTTAACATCTATGGGATATTTTGGATAAAAAAATCGATAAATCTAATGTCTCTTTGCAAGACACACTTTGGGAACAAATGCATGCTGCTTGGCAGGAGATACCATTAGATACATTGAAGAAGCTTGTGATGTCAATGCCTGACAGAATGAAGGCTGTGATCAAAGCAAAAGGCTATTATACTAAATATTAAATTTATTTTGTAACAAGTATTTTTTTTCTTGTTAAAGCATTTCTTGAGTAAATCAAATAAAATTACATTAATTAAATTGTTTATTTTCTGTTAATATGTCTCATAAAAGATAAAATAGTTCTTGTCCTAATACTTTTGCACAGTACTGTGTGTGTGTGTATATATATATATATATATATGTATCATTCAAATAGTGATTCTCAATCCTCCTTTTGGAGAGTTTTCAATAATTCAAAACTTGATGTTCTGTACTTAGTGAGAGCATTGGCAATCCTTTTATCTCCAGGAATCCACTGAACCACAGCCATTTCCTTATTGTTCAACATTTTCTTGATTGCGCCAACATCATTATACAAATATTTATCATTCACTGACTTAGAATAAATTGCATCCACAACTGACTTGTTGTCAACTAGAACATCTATGGGAAGGCTGACACAATCTGCACCCATGAATTCCATAATGATCTGTCTCGGACAGACTGCATGTTCCAATGCTACTGATACTCAGCATCTAGTGTGCATCTTACAACTAGTTTTATTTTTGAACTCATACTGGTGAGTTTTTTATATGGCTAAGTGGTAAATTCTTTGGTTTTTACTTCTATATTAACATCAAAGAATGGGATTTTGCTATGAACCATGAGTTCATATGTAAATTTTAGCACTGAGTTTTCTCAAAACTTGATTTCAGAATTATAATTTTGTTCTTATTTTTTATTAAAATAAAAATGTCATCAACATACCTTGTTTAGACTTCTGGTTTATCAGTTGTTTTAAACAATTTATTTTCAATATAAGACATGTAAAAGTTAGAAAAAGTATGATCTAATGGGTTTTGTATGCTGACATTGATAAAAATTATGAACACTTTACATTGTCCTCATCTTTACTGCCATGTTTACAATGTTTTGGCTGTTGTACATTCTGGCCTTCTTCAGGTGTGAGGAATTTTGAACTGAACCCTTTATTATGATCACTGGTGTATATCATTCTCATTCCATCTGCGATGTCACTTCCGGTAGCCATGTAGTTATCTCTCTTTAACTTAATATATATATATATATGTTTTATGCAGGTTTCATTAAAAATGACAGACATGGTATTATGATTGAGTTTTTAATATAATTTTTCATGTGATTTCTTAAGTTTTTTCTTTTTAAAACAAATTATATAAAAATTATCCAATTGTTTTGTTTTTTTGAGTGCTTTCAGCCATACTTTTAGCCATTATCATGGATGAATTTACATATATATATATATAAGAAATACACCATCCATAAACAAGATTTGCTTCAACAATGATACACATATCCTCAAGTTTTTATAATTTTAATGGCCAGTCAACCATATGACATCACTTCACAATATTACATTAATAACAGAAATACAAATCTTATCCAATTAGTTCATAAAATATTTTTCAACAGATTTAAACAAAAATCTGTAACTTAGATATTTCTATGCCCCTCCCCAAAGATGATTGTCAGAACAATCACAATTATTAGGACCTTTCCCTTTCTTCCAAATCCACTATAGACTCTTCATTCACTATTTTCATCTAATATAAAATATTTGGTTCAAAACCAAGGAAAGTTGGTTAAAAAATGTAATCATCTTTCATTGTCCATTACATTAAATAAAAGAAAATTTGCTGCCTTAAGTGTTGGTTCCACTATAATACTTTTGACTAGTGTAGGCTTACTGATGGGATTATTTTATAGTATAGTAGCTGTATAGCTTGGCATTGCTCAGAGCTTTTAAGTGGTTTATGTTGAAATGGTAATTGCTATGCAAAAAGCTTCAGTATGAGGTTGCCATGATGTGTAAGTTAAAAAAAATGCAAAGTAAGTATTGGTTTTTGTTGTATTTTTAAAATGGAGTTTATGCTTGGATAATTTTGCAAATAAATGGGAATGATGTATGTACAATTGGAAGAACAGGGGTGGGCATTACGGGAGTCTGTGATGTGATGATGCTGTGATACAGAAGTGGATGCATTGTCCTTGCAATGTCTGAAAAAATGTGAAATTGACATTGCATATGATAAAGTTGAAGTTAGAAAAATTACCTGATTTTTGTTGGGATACAACTAAGCATTTCGGAGGAATAAATGATCACAAAAAGCAACATTTTCCATTAATTTTTGCCACGCTCAGTGTGTCAATTAAAATTTTTGTTTGCATATCAAGGCATCAGACCTTGATCTACTAGTGACTTGATTTTGGTTGAATTTGAGTGAAATGTCTTGGAGAAATGCATAAAAGTTTGCAAAAGACTACCTGAAATTATGTTTGTCATTGATTTTTGATGAACCCTGCACAGTGATTCAAAAACTTTTTGCATACATCAAAGTTTTGGACTTTGGTTGAATTCGTTTAAGGTTTCTCGGAAGAAAAAAGTTTGTAAATTCTAAGTATTTTGGTCATTTCTGCCTTACCCTGTAAATTGATTTGAAAAATTTTTGCATACATCAAAGGTTCATGTCATGATTGACAAGTGACCCAATTTTAGTTGAAATTGGACCAAGGGTTTTGGAGAACCCTACTCCTCATGCAAACACACAGACATATCCATTTATATGTATATAAATACTAAGTCTTTTTTTATTTTTCAGTCATGATACGCTGTGTAACATTTCTAATGGAAATTACCCAAGTGTAAATAAATCAATTTATGTTGAGGAATGAAGCAAGTTAGAATTAATTTTTAAGTTACCTGCAATGAAATAATTGTTTTTAAAATTCTTCATTTCATATAGTATTTATATTTATTGCTTTTTCTCTAAAGTATTAAAAGATTATTAAAATTTTCAAAGTTTTATTGTCTATAAAATTAAACTCAAAATTTATTAAAATTTTAATATCCATTTTATTATTTTTAAAAAATCTATTATATTATCATTTTATTCTAATACAATTTTTAATATCTATCTAATTATTACAAATTAAAAAAAATCTATTAAATAAATGTAATGAAATAAATGTCAAATGTAAACTTTGCAAAATGTTCACTTTAGAATATGGTTAAAATGATTCTTCATAAAAAAATATTTATTAACTTAATCTACTAATTTGTTTTATATTATGAAAGAATAATAATTAGATATTTAAATTTTTAAGAGTTTTATGAAAAATTAGAATAAAATGCATTCGGAATCAAAATAAAAATAGTATAATTACACTCAAAGGTCCCTTTAAGTCAGATCAAAAATATAAAATGTTTTGCTTTCTTTCTTCTTTTTTGTTTTAGAAAAAGATGGGATACAGAGAAAACTAAGAGAATAATTTTGTAACAATAATAGATACATCAACAGAAATGCAGTCTAGACAAGGGTTTTGATCAACTGACACTCTTGCTGTTAAGATTGAAAAAAGAAATCATGGATTTCCCAAAAATATAACCTTTCAAATTTAAAGTGGATCTCTATTCTGATTAGTTAAATTGAATACACACAAATTTTTCTGTCTTATCACATTCATAAATAACAAATATATTGTTTCTTATATTCAAATGAAAATCATTTTCACAACAATGAGCTAACATTGCCTGAGGATGAGGTAAAAATCTCGAAAAAAAATCTGTTTTGAGATTTTTAATTTTAAATAAAAAAATAAATTTAATTATATTATGCTCTACAATATTTGTTGTATTAAGCATTTTTTAAAAAAAAAGTAAATGCCAGAGAACTCGGAATTGTAAAACTGTTGGTTCTCTTCACCTGGGTATATATATATATATATATATATATATATATAAAAATTTAGATGCCATTAGGACTCTATGTTCAGAGATAAATCACTTGTATGCATGCGTGACAAATATATTAAAAAGCTTAATCACAGTGTCTTGTCTGTCATCTTCAATGAAACTTTTATAAAGGGGAGATTGCCATCCAACTCCATGCACTACATGCCAAAAGTTTAGGTCCAGCCTCTGGATTTATTAATTAGTAAGTTTCATACCTTCTATTGCTTAACTAACTCTTACTAAGCTAGGATGCAAAACTACTTAACACACTGATACATGGCATCTAAATTTAAATTTAGGGTTTACTTACAATTTAAAATCTGCTAGTCCCCAAATTACCATTAGCCACTAAGGTATATTGGGTAAAAAGAGCTAAAATATTAAGAAAACTTTATGTAGTAATGGATTAATTTCATTATTATTCAATATATGATAAAACCCTTCAGGAAGAGAGTTTTTCTGACTCAAAGTGAGTAAATTAGTTTTGGAAAAATACACAACCTTCTATTTTTAGCCAATTTTTTAAAATCCAAATTATAGACCAAAAGTTTTGACTTTTGGTCTATAGTGAATTTGTACAAAACAATTTTTTCAAATATCCTTTTCTTATCTCCAGCATTCAGAGCTTCATTTCTGTATCAAACTTGGTCAATAATTTTTGCATATTTCATCACCAAATAACAAATACAATATTTAGGACCAAGATAATTCTGTTCCTTAAAAAATACTCACTTTTCAAGCATTTGAAATAAATTTTAATTGGTGAATTTAAGTTGATTTTTCAAAACTATCTAAAATATTTGATATTTGATAATGAGATTCAATCCCTCTTCAAAGTTGATGACTTTGATTTGTGTGCATGTGGCTACTGCTGTTTTTTCTTAAACAGACTTTATCTCTATATACACAGGCAAAATACACACAATGTTTACATGATTCATTTTCTGCTCTCTGACCATAATCTACCAAACAGAACTCTCAGGTGTTCATTCTCTTGCATCCATGATTGGCTGATGCTAGCAATAATTAAAAAAAAAAAAAAAGAAAGGGTTATCCAGTAAAAATTATCTGTTTACTGATGAAATGTCTGATTGCATTCAAAACAAAAATATGTTTTGCTTTAGTTGTCCACAGCAACATCTGCCATTATTGCAGTTC
Source organism: Ascarosepion bandense (assembly GCA_037127315.1). Classification (NCBI taxonomy): domain Eukaryota; kingdom Metazoa; phylum Mollusca; class Cephalopoda; order Sepiida; family Sepiidae; genus Ascarosepion; species Ascarosepion bandense. The sequence goes on along the minus strand of JBBBDQ010000789.1, from coordinate 767,562 downwards.
CTTTCTTGATGTATCAGTTTCCTCTTCTTTCTAGTTTTTCTTTAATTGACTTTTTCTATGTTTTATCATTTGTTTTCCTTTTAATTTTCCTTTCTGCTTTTTTTCCTGTTTTGTAACTTTTCTTTCTCTCTACATTTTTCTCTATTTTCTACTTATTGTTTTGGAACTTTCTCTTTTCTTGTTATATTTTCAAGAAAAGAAAAGAATTTATTTTCTTTCCATCAAATCTCTTTTTTTGTTAGTTTACTTTTTGTTTTTTATTAGTATTTCTTTTCTCAAATTTGAACACAAATTTTTCTACAGCTGATAAGTAATTATTACACAGATGAAGTCTGAAATATTGTAAATTTCTGTCATTTTGCTAATGCTTGTAGATAACATTAAGTCTGTAGAAATAAATGACTAAACAAAACAATGGTAGAAAACACATTGAGATGAAGGAAAAGTGAAATTATTGTTGAACAATTTATGATCAGTACATTTTTCTTGTGTTCTAAGACTTGAGAGGTAAACCTTTCTTTAAAACAAAATTATAGTTATTTAAAAAGTAATGCAAGAAGTTGCTAACATAAGTTATCATTAAAATGGATGTGGTATTTTGTTTTTTACTAATCTTACAAAGCCCAGAAGCCATTGGAGTTAGAGAGTTACTGAAGAAGTTGTGTAAGGGGTAAAAATAAGAGGTAAGAAGCACAGTTTATGAGGATATGTGGTAAAAATAATAGTTAACTTTAGATTTGAAGAGGTTAAGAGTGTAGTGGTCAAGAAAGCATCCCCTTGGGAGTTCTACAAAAAAGTTGTTCATGGGAAGAGCATGTTAGTCCCAATACATGCTCTAGGCAAGAGGCCTCACTGAAATAACACCTGCTCATTGTGATAAATGAAAATTCAGGGTCTGCTCTGTGATGATGGTGTTGAATGTGACCAACCAGTACCCCTCCCCCATTGTATTGGTAGAGCTAGGTCAGTAGAGAGATCAGCTACCAGAATTATTTAGAACTTTAGAGTAGACTTTTACTAATATTTAGTAAATTGTCAAAATATAAGTTCCTTATTTTTTGAGCCTTGAGATAATTAAAAATTGTCAAAAAAAAAAAAAATTAGGTTTACTCAGTATTAAAAGTATTTTTGGCAAAATAAAAAAATGCATTTTCTATTTTCATTAAAACTATTTCTAAATATATTTGTATTGAGTTGTCTGGAAAGTTAATACAAATTTTTAAAGGGAAATGTAAGCACAAAACGAAATTATACCATTAATTTGTCCTTCAACTTAAAAATTCCATTTGGTGGTTTCTTGGCAAGAACTCATTAATGTGGTTTTTTTATATCATCCAAAGAATTACAATTTTTACTATGCAAGAACACTAATAAATAAATAATCTGAAGAAGCAATGCTTGGTAAATATGGCAGGTGGAATAATGCATTCCAGCCAACAGTCAAGTAGCAACAAAGAAATATGAGGTCTAGCATTATCCTGATAGAAAATAAAACCTTTCCTGTTCCCCCAAGTATTTTTCTTGAATTGCTGCCTTTAATTCATCCTGTTGCAAGCAGTACTTTTCTGAATCAATTGACTGGTTACTTGACAGAAATTCCAATCTCACCAGATGCACAGCATGACTTTTTTAGACTGGAGACCTGCTTTTGGGGTAGCTAAGATTGGCTAATGTTGCTTACCACAGGATCTTTTTGTTTAAACAATCCATTCCATTTCTCATTTTTCCATCACAATTTCCTTTAAAATGGTTGCATTTTCATTGTGTTTATGCAGCAAATTACAGATAAAAATGAAATCCAAAATATTCTTTTGACTCAGATCATGTGGTGCACAAACATCATAGTGATTTGAGTAACTAATTTTGCGAAGTGCTTATGGATAGTGGATTTTGATAAATTTAGTGTTTCTGCCACTTCCTGCATTGTGTAATGCAAGTTATTTTTAATCAATGTTTTGATTTGTAATGGGTATCTGAGTATTCTTCATCAATAAGGCTACAGTCATCAGCTTAGTGAACCACTTCTGTACAGTTCTGTCAGCTAATGTACCTTCACTGTACAGAGCACATATCTTTTTTATTGCTCATGAGGTATTTTTGCCTTTATGGTAATAAAAAAGCATCAAGTGTCTAAAATGTACCTTATAATCTTCCATAATGGCTTTCATTATGGCTAGTGCAACATTCAACCCATTTGTGTCAGGCAATATCTTGCCCCATTGAGGATCATGGTTTGAAAAGGCCAAAGTGACTTGTGGATATGCACTTGTAGGTAGGTCTGCCATAGCAACATCAGGTTCTTTTTGGCACCACTCCCACAGTTTCTGTGCACACATGTCAGCATTGGCTGTGTGTGTATCTATGCACTCATTTAGTTCCTGATAGTCTAATACTAGCTACATTTTTACTGCCATTGACGGAATTAGATCTCTTGGGGGACCAAGTTTCTTTTCAGGATAAGGATGCAACCAGCTTTTTCATAGTGTCAAGCCCAAGCAACAGGTCAAAACCCAATAATTCTCCATCCACTACCAACACCTCGACATCAGGAGGAGCTGTACTGCCCACATCAAGCTTGATGTTTCTAACTTTACTGCATTTGAGAGTATTATTGTTTATGGTAAGTATATCCACCTCCTCTCACCAGGATTGACAAGCTGGCTTACTTTTGAGACTGTGAGCAGCCTGTGTCCACCAGTGCCATTCTCTTGATTTCATTCACATAAACATTTAAGATAGGTAGTACCTCATTTACAACTCACCTAGGGAAGAGACCGGCACTGACATCTTGTCCCTTTTCTCTTTTTCCAGACACACTGAAGTAACCCATGACACTGGAAGCAACATATTGTTGAGTGTGTTCTTGATGGTTGGTAGGCTTGTGCATCTTCTCATCAAATTGAAAAGTGATTCCACTCAGAGCATCAATAACATCGCTTACCCTCCAGACATTTAATAATTGGATGTTTATCAACTGCTGGTCTAACTGGTGGGATGATAGCCACAGCTATTTCCTCAGTCACTGTCTTCATTATAGTCTGAGCTTAGTCCAGCAATTGACTTATAGTTACTTTTCTGTCCTGGAAGACACGCACAGTAGTTGTTCAACATGTGCTGACAGTCCTGCTATGAACACACATGCCAATCCTTACTTGGATATACTACCAAATAGTCCGTCTTCAAATTGGCTAGAAGCACATTGACAGACTCATCCAGGTGCAGTGACCATTCCACGAACTACTTGTAGGCTAGAAAATGATCCCACATAAGAGCAATCTACAGGACTTGTTTTATTTGTTTGGCAACTGCTTTTTGCTCTGCACCTAGATGCTGGTAGACAGCAAATGCCCTGTCGGTCAATTTCAAGGGAAGAACATGTTCAAATTTTTTGATTCAACACAGATTGCAAGCAAGTTCCACTTTTTCTATCCATTTAGTAACTGCATGTCCTGTCACTGAGCCATCAAATTTGGGTATCAACTTGGTGTCAAACATTCTATCCATCATGTTGCCAAAATAACTTGTAGAATTTTGAGAGGGATAAACTTTGCCTAGTAGCTGCTCGTCTCAAGAAATTCTCTTTCATGGCAGGTAACAACTCAGAGCCAATCTGCTGGTAACATTAGCACCTGTTTATATTTACATGAAGAAGTCAGTGATTGTTTGAGGTGCTATCGAAGATTTGCATGATGTGTGCACATCCTTATTTTTCGATGTAGGTTACATGCAACATACTGTTTGGTTTCATGAAGTAAACCACCATTTTCTTTGCTACATAATTTAAAATTCATTTTATTGTTCAATTACATATTTAAAATATTTGGAAACAGTCTTTATTTTTGAAATCAGTCAGTTAAGTGCCATACGTGATACACGCTTGGGCGATCATATCTCGAAAGAGATATGACTGACTGGGCAGAAGATTATCCCACAGTAGGTTACCATTGCTTTCTGTGGTAGACTGGTTGCCAACCAAGGCTATAGAACCCAATCTGTCTTATTATTTAACCCATAACTGGAAGGAATAGACAGATTAATACCTTTCCCAAGGGTATTTGCGCATAAGTGAATGCAATGAATTCAGCTGGAATTCGAACTCGGCTCCCCGGTTTCTCGTTCCGAGCCAATATCCAATGCACCACAATGCACATCCCATTTTTGAAATAACTTTATTAAAAGAGTTGTAAATTATCTCCCTTACTGAGGTTGAAAAGAATAGGTTTAAAAAATGTATAATTATAGTCAATCAAAAAGAAGAATTAATAACTGAATTGCTAATCATTACTGTTTAATTTATCAGTTACATCTTAAAACAAGTAATAATGTTTATAATGATATTACATCAAGTATCAAAAAGCATTTGCATCCAATTTTAGGTTAATCAATTCAACACTTTTGCTGTTTATCATATCTAGGCATACAGATTCCTTTTATTATTGATAATAGAATTTTTCAAAGGCTATCAAAACCTTTGCAAAAATGATCTTAAATGTTTATCACAAAATAAAGCAAAAAAAAACATTGTAATTTTACTTCATAATAAGTCATATATTTCTCTTCAACATTATGATTCCTCTGAATGTAGGAAATATATTCTAAACAATTTAACAATACAAAACTTATATAGCTTGGAAAAAAGCAGAGACATGTTGAAATGAACTATCAAAAGAAACAGGTGTTATAATTCCTCTTAAACAGCTAGATTTTCAATCAGCTCTCATCAAAGACAACGGATGATAAATGTAAAAATGTTAAATCATAAGACAGAACTGTCAATAAAAACAAGGTAAGACAGTAGATTTGAAAGTAGATTTTATTTGTTATAAAAAAAGAAAAAAAAAAACACAACATAGTAGGCAAACTCAAGATATACCAGGTAACTTCAAGAAATAGAGAAAAACTTTTTGCTTTCACAGAGACAGTTGATATCTTAAAAAGAAAGATCCCAGAATCCTTAAGTTAAATGAAGAATGTGCTATACTTAGAATATTATATCTGTTGTATGAGAAAGAGTTAGCGCAGACAATATTATCTATAAGGTATTGCCTAATTACTGAATCCAAAATACTGTGATTGCATCAATATTGTTGCTTGACTTGATCCAATGTGGGATATGTTGCTTGATTTTACATTTCAGTCTTTATGAGGGATATTGAGTGAAACCAGAATTACACTGGCACATAATGCATAACAGTACTTTTTTGAGAAACATGTTCTTTGCTGATGGCTGAAAAGTATCAAATACTAGGTGTAAATTTACAGTAGGAAAGCAGCATGTGGAGACTTGGTGTTTCAGTGAATAAGCCTAAGGCTTACATTGCACGAGTAAGTGAATCAGGCATTTAAAAGTCGCAAACTTTTTGTCAGTGGAAAGAAGTACCATTTCCTTTCTCGTAAATTTTTCACCTCATCTGACAGGTAGCCATTATTTGCAAGAGTAGACCTGATGAAATCAAATTCAGAAGAAAGTTTACAGAGGGAACATCATTAAGGTACAATGGTGCTACAGCGATTAATTTTTTTTTTTGTGTAAGACTAAAGAAATCTCAATGCAGGTATTATTGTCTAGAAAAAAATTTCCAGTATACACTTGAAATAAAAACAGAATTAACCTTTTTGACTAAAACACCTGAAATGGGAGAGAACCATTAGCCTCCACTTCCATAGTATGAGAACAACATGGAGAAAGTTAAGAGACTAATAGGGTGATATTTTGAAGGCTCAGAAGTTTCTCCAGGTTTTAAAAAAAGAAACAACAGATAAGGACTTCCAAAAATCTGGAAAGCAAAAAGCACCAAGGCATTTATTTGTATTATGTAAAATTTTAAAGAAGAGGAATCAGTTCAGGAACACATTTTTTAGGACAATTTCAGAGATATTAAATCTGCAAGCCTTATGGGAATTTAGTTTAGAAAGGATCGTAGAAACCATGGACAGTGTTATGTTCATATTACTCAATAGAGACTCTGTTCTAGGGGGAGAAATCAAGCAGAAATGCTCCAGATGAGTCAAGAATGGAGTTGGAAGAGAATTTCCAAGCAAAGCACTCTACTTTATCTACAGTAAATATCAACACTTGATTGAAGAGAGGTGAGATTGAAAATTTGCTTTTTTTCAGTACACTCATGCATAGCTGCCAGTAATCTCTAGAAATAAACTTGTAAGAGGCTATATGGTGTCTTATTCTATCAGTAAATAGTGACTTGTCCTCTTTGAAGACATGCTTACACTCATTAGGAGCAGTGACAAAGAGATGTATGTTACAGTCAAACCTGTTGCTTTGGCATAGTCAAAAAAAGTGATTCTTGTGGGCTATAGCAGCTGTACAGACAGAAGAAAACCAAAGAGAAGATTGTGGTTTTACTTGGTATTTCCATGCTGGTATGAAGGATTTGTTGCTGGCTTTCACTCAGGAAGAAACCTCAGTGGCACATTCCTCAACAGGATTATTATAAATATCCTTCCATGAGATATCACTAAGAAAATCATGAAATAAGTTCCAGTTAGGTATATTTACCCAGCCTCCCCACCAAAGTTAGGTGACACAAGGTTGTTTCAATGTGGGGAGCACCATACACATACTTATGCAAATGTGCCAAGGACAAAAATTGATTTTTGCCTAGTCCCCATGAACATTGTCACGCTGACACCAGTATTACACTGATCTAACCTTTTAAGTGTGATGAGGACAGTGCTGATGCAGTGTTGGAATCATCAGTGTTTAGCAACCTCTCCTATCTAAAATGAGGAGAATCATAGCTTCATTTACATCACCATGACATTACCATGCACCCTCATTAGCAATGGTTAACTCTTGTGCCAGTGTGTTGGTAACAGAATGATGATCTATTAATAGGTGGTTGTTGCTTAATGGGAGAATGAAAATAGCGAGAACCCCTTAATACTTAATGTTATTGAAATCTATTCTATATAATGATTTTCTTTATGATAAAATAAAACTAAAAAGAGTGAATGTTGAAAAGTAGCAGAAATAGAATGGTCACATTGACTATCCAAAATCTCAAAAGCTTACTCCAATATAATTGATTATTTTTACTGAAACAAAAAAAAAAAATAATGAATGCAAATTTAAACAAAAAATTAATCTTTAAAACATTCTTCCAGAATTACAAGTTTTGGGTGGTTATCAAGGACAAAAGACAATTCCAAAAATTTCTACCGAATATTGGAAAACTTTTCTGAAAAGCTCTATAAAAACATGTAAAATCACATGAGAATCATGTTTGCACAGGAAGATGCTTATGGGAAGATTAAATGCTTTTCAGGAAAATGCATCACTAATAAAATTGAGTGGCACAAGGATATTATCTCAGTAGTACTCAGAAAGAATAAAAGTACATACCATTAACTGAAGTCTCAGTTAATACAGAAGATATAAAATAGTTAACTAATTTTATTCCAAAATGCAAAAAAGAAGAAAAAACTGAACACAAGAGGCTCAACACATCTTGACAACATTAGAAAATGTTATTATTTAGTTTTAACTTAATGCTTAATTCACAACAATAACAATATGTTTCTTATTTGGTTTCTTTAGTTAAAAATCCTTAAACTTGTATTCACTTTCTTTTCAAGAACATTCCTCAATGTATTATTATGCTGTATTTGATACTTTTAAGATTGGCCCCTGCTATTTGACATTTGAAATATTTCTTACTGATAAAATCACATTTTATTGATTTTCAAGTACTCAGCCTTCATGATATTGCTAAAGCTCTTTGTATGATACTACACACAGTATGCGGATTACCTCATTATCTTCTGATAATAAAAAAGAAATGATTCCTCCTCACATTACTTCATTTTAATTCTGAGGTTGCCCATTCTCTCACTTTCTCTTTATCAGAAGAGTGAGAAGCAGTTAAACCTTACCAACTCTTTGCTCTTGTAAGAAACTTCATTAACCAGTTTCCTGTGGTAGTTTATTATGTTTATCTGATAAATTTTTTTTCTCATCCTACTTCAGTGACAGGCCATCTCTATTTTTTGTCCCACAAACATTTTTGGGTTTTATGATTGTCAGTTTTATGATGATTTTAGTTTGGAAGCATTGTAATAAAATTTCTTCTGGGTTTACCAAAGTGAATAGAATTTTTTTTCTCCTTTATTAAAATCATATATCACACTTAAATTAAAGTGGGCTTGCCAAAAATGAAAATTAACTGAAAATTGTTAATGGTTATTTGGTGGGAGGTTATTTTAATCTTAGCAATTCTATACAAATAAATTGTATTCCTCCAAGGTCAAATATCTCAAATATTTCTTTTAATAAACTAGTGTTCATTATCCCAAACCTGTTAACCAAGAATACATTGTGTGACCTTCATTTGTAATGCAATAAGCCACTATTGGCTCAAAATAAAAAAAAAAAGATTACTATATAAATTTTAATGGAAGTTAACTGATCATTTTCATTAACATTTTTTCATGTCACAGCCTTCAAAAGTTAGAGAAAAATATAATTTCTGGTGAAAAATTAAAAACATGCTAATTTTGTTTACATTCAGCTTGAACAAAAATAAGATAAACATTTTTAGAAATAATTGAAGTAGATTGTCATCAGGAAGAATTATTTTGATTTTGTTAATATATATATTTGCAGATTTGGTGAAGATTTGAAGTGATTCAAAATATCAGATTTTTTTTTTGTTTGTTAATCACTTTATTGGAAAAATAGTCAATGATGTGGAGTAAAAGATTTCAACTTTAGATATAACTTTTGCTGTAAATTATAACATAATTATTCACTTATTTATTCTCATGATGAACTTTTGTAAATTGGATGTGGACTAAGATTGCATGACAACCTCTGAAATTTTCAAATGCTATTGATGAATTAATTCTGAAAACTTTAATTCTCTTAGCTTTATCCCACTAATATGGGGAATAACTTTAGACAATTTTTTGTATATAATAGTATAATCCTAATAATATATAAAAAAGAAAAAATTATCAGACTGTTTTTCCTTCATGTCACTTTAGATTTTTCTGACATTTTTTATTAAAAAAACATTAAAGGCCAATTTAATATGTTTTAAAGCGATTTAAAATCTACTAAAAAAGTAATGGATTTTGGACTTAAGAGGACAAACAAGTTAAATATTAGTTTAGATAATCATTAAAATGAAAATACATGTTCCAGGTTTCATTTATAAAAGCTTTTCCTTAGAAAGTAAAAAACCTTTTGAATAAATACTTATTTATATGAATAATATTTAAATTTACTTGCATAAAAAAATTTTCTCCCTATTAAACTTAGGTTAATGCAAACTTTTTTTCTTTTCAGTTACAACACATTTTAATTCCTATTCTTGAAAATACATAAATCCAACATATTGTAATGACAGGCTGAAAAAAAATAGAGCTTAATTATTTTCTTTTTATTTGATTTATTTTTAGTTCTTCTTCTATGTCCCTTCAGAACATAGGTGATGATGGCCTTCCACATCTCCCTATCCCTAGTGGCTCTTAGCACACCTTCTCCTGCTACTCTATCCAAACCCTTCACTGCCATCCATTTGCTCAAGCCCATCAAGTATATCACACACTGCTTTCCCTTGTTTTTCTTTCCCTCTATCTGACCTGTGAGTATCAGATTCTCCAAGCCCTACTTTCTCATTATATGTACCAGGAACTTTAGCTGTCTTTTCCTGATATTCAGTATGTTTCTTTTTCATTTCGAAAACTTCATCATTGCTGACATGCTCGGTCCATGTTATCTGCAGCAACCTTTTGTAGAAACACATTTCTGTTGCTTCAAGTCTCTCCTTCATCTTTGATGAGATCATCCAGCATTCACTGCTATATTGAAGAATGGACATCACATAATACTCTCTTCTTTGTTTCTAGCAAAATTTTCCTGTCTCTCAATACTCTATTCGGCTTCTGGAATGTATCTTTGGCCCTGCCAATTCACCTTCAGTATCTCTGTGTGTTGCTCTTGTTAGGGAAAAGATCCTTTATATATTCCTCCCATTACTGGAGTATTTCCTCTTTCTCAAATATGAATGTTCTATTCTTGGAATTTATACATCCTGTTAAGGAGCATGTCCTTTATCCTGTTAGTTCCCGTATACTTTTATGCATGTCTCCTTTATTAGTCAGGCTCAATCTCTCTATTTCTGCATATTTGTTTTTGAGTCATTCCTCTTTAGCCTGTTTGCACTTACTTCTTATTTCCTTGTGTAGTTATTGGATTATAAAATATACCTACTATATAAATGTTTTTGTTTCAGAATGATCATTTACTACCCTATAATCATTTTGATGTTAATGGGTTAGTGTATATAAAGGTTATTTATCATAAAAATATTGCAAATGTCCTGTGTGTGCATTTGTGGTGCAATGGATATCAGAATGCAAAATCAGAGAGCTGAGTTTGAATTCCAGTTGAATTTGTTGCATTCACTTATGTGCAAATATCCTTGGAAAAGGTATTAATCTGTCACTTTTCCCTTGAGTTATGGGTTAAATAGCAGAACAGATTGGGTTCTATAGCCGTGGTTGGCAATCAGTCTACTGCAGAAAGTAATGGCAACCTACTGTGGGAAAATCTTCTGCCCAGTCATGTCTCTTTTGAGACATGATTGCCCAAGCATGTATCACATATGGCATTTAACTGACTGATTGAAAATGTACACTAGTAATTTCTTGATTGCATAGTCACTAATTCTTTGTATGTTGTGATGATGAAAACAGTAGATTTTGAATGTTGAGAATTTTTATATTTGAAGACAGTCCATTTTCTCTCTTCTGCTACTAAATCTGATTTGATATTTGCTATAAAATCTTGGAGAAGTTAACATTAACAATTGATAATCAGATAAGTAGCTATAAAATACACAAATTATTGCATAATTACAGTTGCAATCACTTAACGTACTTGATAACTTCATTTAATTAAACTTATTGTGCAGTTTTAAAAATTTGTGTTTTTTTTTCAGAAGTACATATTATAGAATTGTTACTATATATTTTGTTGATGCTAATATTTTAGAAAATGCCTATTTTTTATCCATTTTTTATATTTTTCAGTTGCACAGTAAGTCATAAAACTTGGTGCACAGTTTTATTTTTTTAATTGATAATTAATAAATTTACTGAGTACAATATCACCTGAGAGAAATTTTAGTGAATTTTAAAAACATTTTGACACAAGTCCCTTTCTTTATTTTGCCACAAAAATATTTCTCATGTTTTCAATTTAATCAGATCTAAACTGGAATTTTAATTTTCTTTTATTTATGTAAACTCAACAAAGTACAAATTCTTTTATCAAAAATAATTTTAAGACTACATCACCTTTTCTTTATACACATTGCATAATTACTATTTTCAAATAATCTGTCACCACACCATACTCTTTTATAAAACCTGATGTTCTTTTTAAAGAAAGTAGGATTAATTTCATTTAAAAAGTCCAAGTGTTAAAGCATGAAAACAAACAAGGATGTAAATATTTTTAGATTTTTTTCAAGATAAATATTTGATTGATGCAAATGAAAGCAATAATTCTCTCATGTTTTTGTTTGCAGTCAAATGGTCTTTTCTACTGAAAAACCTTTTCACGATGGGATGAAATTATAAGAACCAAATTATCATTATTTTTATTCTAATTATTTTTATTGTATTAAGTTTTAATACCAATAATAAAAATACCTTCTTTTAAAATTGTTGCTGGTTACAAATAATTACAATTCAAAGAAAAATGCATGTCCTTAAATCAACTTATTTTTCATAAGTTCTTATACTGTTGACAATAATATCAATACATTTCTTCTTCTCTCATTACTTTTACCTGATTCTCATCATCTCATCTGATTTAACAAGCAATGTTTAAAAAAATTGAAGGTATATATACATATTAAATCTCACTATATTTCAGTGAAATATTTTGATGTGTGAAATGTGAACCAATTTTACAAACTAATAATTTCAAATTTGCCCACATTACTTATTGCATTATTGAATGGTTGTCATTCTTCTTTAAGAAGAAATAACATTTTATACAGCCAGAGGCATCTTAAAACAAATATCTTTAAGCTTATTTCTTAATGTCAATAAATCTTTACAAAGCAAAAAAGGGAATATAGTAAAAGTGTTTGAAAAACAAAGGGCTTGACTTTTTATAGTTGGCTGTTCTTAGCTCTTATTTATTTAATCAATCTAATATCAGTAACAAGCAGCAAATGATTTCCAGGTAACAATAAGATTATATACTGTGGCTAAAAGTAGACATTGTATATGCAGTCTTTTATGAACTGAAAATGAATCTGCAGGATTTTCAGTGACTGCTTGAATAGTTAAATAAGTGAAGCTTAATATTCTTCAGAAGAAAATCTTTTCAGTTAGATTTTTCTTAGGTCAAGATGGCATTACAGATTAAATACACGAGAGAAGTTTCACATTGTGGAAAAGTCTAGAAGAATGCAATTGCCTGATTGAAAAAAGTGCATCAAATTTCCTCTGACACAAATAATTCCACATGGATATTATGAAATTAATATGTCAAGGAATAAGTAAAAATTGGAGCAATTTGCCACCAAAAATATTTAGCACCAAAAGAGTTTGGAATTTGTGAAAATATCAAAACCAAAAGACAACACTGAAAAAGTTTAGCAAAATTCATTTAGGGAGGGCACTGGCTAATAGCTGCAGGAGCATAGTTTGCTTTGTAAGTTGAGGCTGGCAGTGTAAATGTAAGTTGAGAGCTAGAAGTTGGTGTTTTAATTAGTATCCTTTGAGATTTGTTAGTTGGTATTGAAGCAGACACAGTATTTTCTCTGGAAAGGCACCTGAGGTTAGTGCTGTATGAATCTTCAGAACTTAGTAAGCCTATCAATATATAATGTTTGTAACTTGACAGTAGCAATTAAACTGCAAATAAGCAGATCTGATGATGTGACTAAGAGAAGGATATAGAATTGAAAACAAAAAATCTCTCTAAATGTAAGGAGATTGGGCAAAAAGTAGTTCTTAACTCATTCTTTTAAGAAATTAGACATTAATATGAATTTAAATTCATATTTACTGGACAATGACTGTTCTTCTAATATTTGTTGTATATTGGCTACAGCCTTAATAACAGGAAGTAGTAGTAAAAATCTTTGGACAATGCAATATAAGAAACCTGGAATGCGTCATTTAGTTTGTCTTGTGATGACATGTAGTTGTGTACCAATCATTGGAGAACATGCTAGTTAAGTTTATGTCTTTGAGCAATTTCAAAGATCTTCCATTGTAGACACCCAAATGGATAAACCTAGGAAAGAGAATTTTCAAAATATTTAATTCTGTTTTCGTGATAAAAATTTCAGTGAAAGCAAAATGTGCTAAAATATCACCATGGATCCCTCAAACAAAAAAGACAAGCAAGAAAGCTTTGAATAATGTTAGCTTTTATTCTCTATAAGGATTGAATAAAACACTTGCTCGGTTGATTGGAGATGTGAGGTAGCCTAGTTGTTAACTGAATGAAAAAAATATCACTATTTGTTTTTTGAGTTCAAATTCTAGCAGAGTCTGTTCATTTAATATTCACACCTTTGCCAATGACAGCATCTCTGCCCCATCAACATATAGACAAAATGTCTCATTATTGGCATGCCTTGATAAAGAAGTGTGAGCAAACCTTTAGGGAAATCATTCCCTCTCTCATAATTACAACTACCACTTACACAGTAGCAGTATTAAATAGTTCTTACTTTTACAATCAACCTGGACAGGTACCCAGTCATTATATATATATATATATATATATATATATATATATTTCCATTCATTCATGTACATAAATAATGGTGAAGCTTTGGCTGTTGCTTTGGAAATGTTGAAAGCATTTGACTGAGTTTATGAGTTGAACAGACAAGTTTTTAAACTGAAATGGCCATTTTTCTAGATCATTTGTACTAATATAAGTGTCCCCCATGGCTCTATCCTTGGACTTTCTGCACCCCCATCAGCATGGCCCCAGGAGAGTGACTTGTATCTTCTTGGTCTAACATTTTTGGCTGATGTGAAGCAGAAAGAACATATTGAATCCATTGCTAGGTCTGTTGCTAAGAAAGTTGGTTCACTGTGTCATGTTAGACAATTTTTTTCACCAGAATCTGTTTTGTATATCTATAAGTTTATCATTTGCCCATGTTTTGAATATTGCTGCCACATGTGGTCCCATGCTCCTGCTATATATTTAGATTCTTGATAAAATTCAAAGAAGAATCAACAATATTATTGGTTCTGACCTGTCATCTCATCTCCAGTCACTTTCCCACTACCATAATGTGGTTTCTTTGTACCTTTCTATAAAAATTTTAATGATAATTGTTTGGATGAACTCTTTGCTATGGTATTTAGACTTTATGAACTAAACTTCTCTCCATTTATCATCTGACTTTCATCATCATGGCTGATGCTAACCTTCAGGAAAAGGACTCATTGCACCTTCTTGGACTAATGTTCTCAGCTGACATGAAGTGGAAAGACTATGTTGAATTCTTTGCTAGGTCAGCTGTTAAGAAAGTCAATTCACTGTGTTGTGTAAGACAGTTTTTCTCTCCTGAATCTATCTTACATACCTATAAGTCATCAATTGTCCATGCTTAGAATATTGCTGCCACAAATGGACTGGTATCCCTGCTATTTACCTTGAATTTCTTGATATAATCCAAAGAAGAATCAGCAATGTTGTTGATCCTGATCTAGTGGCTTGGCTTTATTCACTTACCCACTGCTGTAAAGTTGCCTTTCTGTGGATCGTAGTTGTTCGGATGAACTCTTTGCTATGGTATCTAGACTATGAATTTAAACACAGTACAAGGCTGGCATTGAGATCTCATCAATTTACAGTTGAGCTGGCCAGATGTAGTCGGAAGTTTTATACTAACAGTTTCTTTTCTCACACCTCTTGCTAGTGGAACTCCCTTCTGACCCCATGCTTTCCAGCCAACTTTAATCTGCAAAAATTTAAATGCAATGTCAGTTGCTATCAACTGTCCTCCTGATTACTCTTTTCTCTTTCTGCTCGTTATTAATATTTCTGTTCCTAATTCTTCCACACCCAGTAATCCTTTGCATCTTAGTGGCTTTACTGCCTTGCATGGAGTTTAAAAAAATGCAGTAGTAGATAAATGGCAAAGTCTCATCAAGTTATAATTTAATTGGCCAGATTTAACCCTCAGTTTTATGCTAACAGTTTCTTTTCTCACACTTCTCACTTGTGGGACTCTCTTCTGACTCCACAGTTTCCAGCCAAGTTTGATCTTCAAAAATTTAAAGGCAATGTCAATCCTTATTTATTGTCTTCCTGATTGCTCCTTGTTTCACTCCTTAATAATGTTCCCTTTTTTCTTATTCTTTCACACTCAGTAACCTCTTATATTTTAGCGGCTTTATTGCCTTTCATGGAGTGAAATGGTTAATACAGGTAAAAATCCAAGAATTCAAATGTTGATTTTCAAAGAAAGTTTTATCTTCAAACATGTATTGATGCAACACAGTTTTCTTATCTTACTATTTACTTCATTTAGCCTTATGTCTGACTAAGTAAAGCTATCTCTAAAAATACATTCACAGGTATATACAAACTTGAATAACATCACTGATTATATGGTCTGCTTGTCAAAAAAAAAAAAAAAAAAAACTCACCTGAAGAAAGGTGTGTTTTCTTAAAGGTTCATCTTGAATTACTGTGACTTAGTGAATATATATGGAATAACTTAAAGTGTTTCGATGAGCCACTCCTGTTGACCTCCCACTGGCATTCATAAACATCAAGCATTACTTACTTTTTTAATTTCAGTAGCATAGATCAGAAATCCAATACCACCTGCCAATCATTCACTTCAATGACCATTCCAGTTTGTATTTCAGCTGGGAGAAATTATCATTCCTTAGCATTATTTGTAACTAAAAAACAAAAAATGTGATCAACTACTGAATTGTTTTTCATTTCTAATTCAGTTTAAACCTTAAGAATCACACAAATTCTTAACACAAAATACTGATACTTGGAGAAAAATGACTCAAAATATGAAAGCACAAGAAAAAATTTCTTTAACAGCATAATAAATAAAAACAAAAAATATTTATGCAAGAAAAGGTCCATGTTACTGATAAAATATTCTGATACACAAAACAAAAAAGTAGTTTCTTAGGATGATTGGGCTTCTGAGTATATAATGTTTCTTTATTTGTGATTCTTTCATTGGTTTCAATATAAAAAAAAAAAATTTTTTAATCCTAGTCTAGAATGACAAAAATTGAGTTGGCTATGGGAAATGAATAGAAATGTTGGGTTGATGTCAGTAATTTTGAGAGAATGACTTTATGCCATGGCAGATTTGACAATAAGCAGAAATTGCTTGAATTCAAAGGGCAAGTTTGGATTATGAAAATCTTGGGAATTAACAAAATTGACATTTTTTATTTTTTGGCCTATCCAATTTAGGATTGTTGCTTTGATGAGAAGGGCAAGAAACTGTTTGCAATTTTGGTGGGTTAAAATTTCTGAAAAACATGATGAACATCTCAACTTTTAATTGAATTCCGTTGAGAGAAACAGTAGGAAAATTCGACTCAGGTTCTGAACAACCTCACAAGTATTTGGAACTGTGTCAATTGACTTCTATAGCTGAACTTTTCCTGGAATCTACTGCAACAGGTTTTAAGTTTTTTTTAAATTAATTTCACCATTTTCTGGAGCAACAAAACTTCACTAACAAAAATCGCTAGTACTTCCACTAGTTTGAGGGCAATTAAAAATTGAAACAGCAGACAAAATCAAAATTAAATGTTTTTCAAAGTTGCCCAATATTTTACAAACTAAAAAAAATCAACTTATGTCCCACGTATTCATTTGCCATTAAGAATGTTTTATCTCCAATGTAGATCATAAAGACCACAAACTAATTCATCTCCAATAACTCCTGGTGACTTTAAGAATCAGAATTTGATCTCATCCATTCTAGCATTTTTGTGTTTTGGTTTCCCAAAAATGACTGCACTTTTTAATTACCTCAAAAGTCAGCATTACATTATTGATGTCACAACTGGAAATTTTGTAAATCTTCATACCAAAATGTAGTTTAATGGGCTTTTTCGTTTGAGCATGATCATGGCATAGACACTTGTACACATACAGGAAACTCTAATACAGTCAATGATTTTTACCATCCAAGGAAAATTTCTGTTATCATTATTATTATTAAGATACATCTCCCATCTAAAAAGTATAGTTTCAGTTTTATAACCATTGGATGAAAAATACAAATGCCATCCTTAGGTGTATGTTGTAATTGATAATCTTTCATTTTTTTTTCTATAACTCCTTTAGTAATCAAATCAATAAGAGTGAAGATCTAAGATCGGTTCATAAATAAAATCTCATCTCACCAATAAAAAGCCAAAATAGTTGAAATAATCTGGCTGATGTATAACTAAAATAATGATGATCTTTTTTTTCATTCAGGTTGACTGAGAAATTACAAGGCATTTTGGAAGCAACCTACATTCATGCCAAGAACTTGGCTTTTTTCACAGTCATCTACAAAGTGGTCACTGGAGCTTTGCAATGGTTACAAAATGAAAAAAACATTGGCCACATCTTTCTGGCAGCTTCCATAGCAGGATACACAATTTTTGGCAATTATAACAAAGTCAATGAACAGGTGAGTGAAATTATAAGGATTAATAATGGTTAACTTCATTGATTATTGTCAATGGTTTTTTTTATATTAATTAGTTTATGCATACCAATTGGAATATTTGTCTATATGACCTATATTCAGTTATTTTGAATATCTCAAGAACAAGTTGTACAGCTCTTTAACTAGAGAGGACTAGACTATGCATGTGTGAACACTTTTCTATGGGATAACACAGTCAGCAATGAGATGCCACTTGCATAGTATGATTGTTACATTTATAAGGAGGGCTTATGGCCTATCACATTGAATACACCAGTTCTCGCTCGATCACCGAAGTTAAGCAATGTTGAGCCTGGTCAGTACTTAGATGGGTGACTGTTTGGGAATACTAGGTGCTGTAAGCGTTTAGTGATGGATGTGTGTTGTGGTGCAGTGAATATCGGCTTGGAAAGAGAAATTGGTGAGCCGAGTTCGAATTCCAGTTGAATACCCTGCATTCACTTAAGCACTGGTACCCCTTGGGAAAGGTATTAATCCGTCCATTCCCTCCAGTTATGGGTTAAATAATAAGGGTAGGACTTGGGGACCCTGCCCTTAAAAACAAATCCCAATGAATCTTGATACTCGAAAAGAAAAAGTATTACTAGACACAAAACTTATATAAAAAACCATAAATTGTTGAAAGGAAAAGGTATTACCAGCAATAAATAAATAAAATTTAGTTAGCATTAAATGACCTGCCAAGGTTGATATGCCATAAAAACAAAACACCCAACAACCAACATTTACAAGGATGAAGTTAATTTTTCACATCTCACATTTAACATTTTCTGGCAAAACACTGCATTATATAAGGTCTGTCAATAAACATCCACTCACCTGTGAAGAGACTGCAGTGCAGATATGGCTCCTTGCAACTTCAAAACTTTCCCAAAGTTTACTTTTTCATTAATATAAAGTAGTAGTTGTATCATTTCCAGACAGACCTTATATCGATAATAAATTCTTCAATCTGTAATATATTTTTGTGACCTGACAGAAATATGATTGACATCAAAATCAGTGACTGACAAAAGTATGATCAACATCAAAAGTAGAAAATATAAACAGTAACTGATAACATTGTGATTGACATCAAAGGCAACCGATTTGAGGGGTGGTGTTCAGTGAAGATGATTGACTGATATGACACAATTATGCGAAAATCCAATAGGGCAACAATGTGTAGAAATTTCAGGTTATATAAGTTTGTGTTTTTTCTGGGCAAGATGAGAACACTGAGAGAACATAGAGAAGAGAAGACAACTGCTAGTCAATGACTCCTGACAACATTCTTGTATGTGTGTGATTCTCTCTGGCTACATCCTCCTCTATACAACTGTCATCGATGCAGAATAAAAATGTTTGTATTTTTATATATACATGTCCTTGTTCCTTGTTTGCTGACCAAGACGATTGTTGTTTCCATCAGCGGCAGAGGCAGTTTATACAACAAACCTTTCTAATCTTAATTTCATAACTTTAGAACAGAAAAGGAATGACTGTCAAGTTCCTGTCCCATAGCCTTAAAATATCCTATGCTCTATAGCAATTCTTTTACTGTTTTGTTAAAACACACCATTGAGAATGAGACAAAATATTATTTCTATAATTCTATACACTACTACACATTTGTTTATACTTTTTCTCTACACTGGCCATAAAATGTTGGAATAAAAAGATGAAGAAATCTAAAAAGTCTGTTGATGAAAAATCAGTTAAAAAAAAGGTTTCTTGTCATATTAAGAAATTCAGTATATTGCATTTTGCATTTGCTTATAGATGCATATTGTCTAATGCTCCTCATCCCACAAATCAGACTTGAAAGGAATTGTGAAGTGGTAATTTATATTTTCCTTTTTCCATAGCAGATGGTAAATTCTTCTTATAGCTGCACAACTGACTTTTTATTAGTCATTAATCTTTCTTGCAGACATTTAGTTATCTGGTATGCACACACACATTGGAGGGCACATTTTCCTTAATAAATTTTCTCTAGTGCGCAAATTGGTAGACACTGTTTAAAAAAATGATAAACGTGCATCTACTGTGGCACGATAACTAGGCATATATGTATTTTATTATAATAGATTAAAATAGAAAATAGATTAGAATAGAAAATAGTTTAAAAACATATTTAACAAAAGTGAAAAAGAAGAGGAAAAAATAAATAAATAAACGCTTTTTCTTTTATGAGGAAAATTGTCCTCCGGTAAATATTTGACTCAGTGATAAAGTTCAGCAGGTAGGTTTTCGAGTGACCCGGTCAAAGGTTGTCCTTTACTGTATCTTGACCACACATTAAGAATTTTTCGGCGGAAGCTTTATTAAGATAAAAAAAAGGATAACTGAAATTTCAGACTTACAGTCGCCAATGTTTGTCACTGGTGGTCTAAAGCATTTCCGGATTTTCATTTAAATAAATAGAAGTCAGTTAAGTGAGTCAGTCAGTTAAGTGAAGTTGAGTCCGCCGGGTGCGAGCTTGAAGTAAGAATCTCCGTTCGTCTTGTTTCGTTCAGTTCGGATTTGTTAATCTCCATTAATTAGAGTTAGAGCTGTGTGTCACATTCGCCTGCCCCAACCGAAAAGGCTAACTCTAAACGAATAAAGCATCCTTTCAACTCATCCAAGTTGTGGAAGTTCATTCCTTATAGTCAATCTTGTACCCCCAGCTGTTTGTCCGACATTTTCTACAAATTTCCGGCAACATCACAGCGTGGAGAACGGCCGCCGGAGAAAATTGTTAGGACGGACCGTTGGGGTGTTACATCTACTCAAATACAGTTATCCACTAAAAATAACATTTAAAGTACTGAAAATGATCAATTAAAAATAAATTCCTTCATTTTATATATATATATATATATATATATATATATATAATTGTTTAGATTATGGAGAAGTTAATATGAATGATCAAAAATGTAAAATTTAAAAATATTAACTTCTCCATAACCCAAACAATTCTTTCTTTCTGATTAGTCAAATTGTTATTTCTGTTTCTAGAAAGGAGTAAATGCCAAACATATTATCTATTTTTTTTGATCTTCAAAAAAAAATACTATTTTTGACAAATTTACAAAATTCTCACAAATATAAGAGTTGCCACAATACAAGTCATATTCCTAATGCTATTTGATGATAAAAACAAATATTTTGGAAAACCCAATAAAATAATTTAAAGAAATCATTCTACTATTTAAAAAAAATAAAGCTTCAAAATTATTTAAAAGAGGCCAATATGGCTGACATGTAACAGTTAATATGAAGTTTACACATTTACATAAACAATTAATTTAAAGTTTGTGTCTGTGTACAGTTGAAAACCAGTTAAATCATTTTGGTATTAATTTAAGATTATGAGATAAAACTAATGTAGAAAGTTATATCTGAATTTTCTTTCTCCAAAAACTGTATCTCTGGAAGTTTAATGTAAGAGGTTATGTGACAAATAGAGCTTGGATCAATTTAAATCATTGGTACTAGCAAATGACATATGGTGAGTAGATAAGTAGTAGTTAAAGCGTATTGAAATATACCCTTTTCTGACACTCTATTAGTAAATAATAGAGTGTCAGAGAAACTCTCTCTCTCTTTTTCCCTCAACACATCTTTTCCTCTTTCTATTCTTCTATATTTCTGGTAACCTAGATATAACCCGGATATAGCTTATGTGGTCAACTAGCATCATGCAGAGTCAACCAATGGCTTACACTTCTGCCAAAATCAAATCAGAAATGGCTAGGTGTTAAGTAAATATAACAAGAACAGTGAAAACATGTACATGGTTCACAGTTTGCCTTCAGTGCATGTGGATTTTGAGCCCACTGTTGGTGATTCAATCAACACGCCAACCAAAAGAAGATTACCTCCATGCCAACCAGAAATATGCTTAAATAATCTTCACAAAAAGAATATGCATAAAACCAAGGAATGAATTCAAGAGTATACTCTCAAATACCCAGAACATAATATAACATAGCATAAACAGCAACCAGATACGGCATTCCACCTAAATGACACATGTAAGAACAATTATGCTATATTTACCTGAACATACATATACATGGAAGAAAATTTCTTTATAACTTGAACACAGCAATAAATACTTATTAATGAACTCACCTGAATACCCCTGATGACTTATACAAGAAACATATCAGACATAAAATACAAAAAGGACAGAAATGATAATCATTCACATATAATAAATGATGTAACATTATGGAGTCAATCAAAAATAAAATGGTGATATAGTTAACAAAACCTGGCCGTTACTCATTTATTATCTCAAACTCATCTACACCCTAGACACATGGAAAATTAATGAATCTTGCACATCTGTCAATATTTATTCCTTTATCCAATATCATATTTTTTGAGTCATAAAGAAAAAGATGAGATATGTCATCAATATATGCAGATGGCTTTTTTTAAAAAGTTTTCAATGTTATGCACATAACTCAGGGAAACATCAACTTAAAGTTGTATGATATGACATTATTTTAAATTGAAAAGTGGATAGATAGGAAAATGCATTTTTCTGATTGAGTGTAGTAACCAAATTACACAAACGTACAAGCATTGACAATTGATTCATGTAAATAATGTGTTCTCATCTTTCAGCAAATTGTTTATATTTTAAAATATTAAATTATAGGTTTTCTTAATTTGATTAATTTGGCATGAAATTCATATTCAACTCTTTTGATGTCTGATACATTTTTTTCTTTTCAGGTGAATCTTTACCTGCTGTCACGAATAATATATGCCCTTGCTCAGCTGAGTGTGAAGAAAGGTTACCTGCCGAAATTAACCAAGGAACCATTTCCTATGTTTGCTGCTCTTGTCTGGGGTATTGCATTGTTGCTTTTTGAATATGAACGAGAAATTCTACAGACATCAATGAAGTCATCAATGACATATTTATATGATGACAGTAACAGCTGGCATTCACTTAAAGATTTTCTTATTTACAACAAATGAGTTTGGTCTGACTTCACACACACAATATATGTGAATATATATATATATATATATATATATATATATATATATATATATATATTCACATCCAGTTGGACGAAAGTTGCATTTCGTAGGTGAAAAAATATTTCTCAGTTTGTCTTTTCTGCTACTATCAATGAGAATGAAATGTAACAGCAATCTCATTCACTTAGAAGAGCCATCAAAACAAATTAGAATTTACAATTTATTCCTTTGGACCAGTTGCTTGGAATATATGCAGAGCCAAGAAAAAGTCTGTGTACAATGAAACAATTGCATAATAATTATGTTTTAAAATAAATTTTAATGTATTTTTAAGTTAATTTTGGTTTAGATTGAAATAGAAAAGAGTCTGCATAATTGAATGAGATATAATTTTGGAGTATAGTAGTTTACTGTGTTAACAAAGCATCAATTAGTCATGAAAAATAAAATTTGAATGAACAAGTCACTGGACAATTACAAGACAAATTTATTTTGTCATAATATTTAAAAAAACCCCCACAAAACAAGACCTAAATTTCTAATTATTTTTGGTATAGTGTTGATTAGTTTTTCAAATTGGTCACAAATGATCGCATGAAAAAGTTTCTGAATTCTTTTTTTCCTGTAATATTTAGCTTCACAGATCTTCTTTTGGATTTGGGTGTGTTTCAGAATCTACATAATATTTGATTCCCCTGGGACATATTTGAATCATTTGCATTTTCACCTTAAAAAATTCCAAATGACTTTATATATAAGGAGAAGTAAAGCCAAATGGTGATCAAACATCATTCATCTTTGTGTACATTTCAAAAAGTGAGGCTTGTATTTTTCATTAGCTTTCTTTTTTAGCTAGATTTTCCCATTGAAACTGAATCTCTTATACTTCCCCCTTTCTAATTCTTGACTTTTTAATTTCAATATCTGTTTGTAAAATCTAATTTAGTCTTCAAATTTTTACCAGTGTAAAAGATTATGTTCATGACTATTGATCCAAGTTCATGGAACTTTGTGCTTATTGTTGAGATTTGGGATCACTAACAATAGGAGAGTTTTAAGACTGGATATTTCTTCAAGAATGTCAGTATCCATCTTCAGGGCATTTTTTTCTTTTGTGTTCTGCTAGATTTTCTTTTGAACTGTTTTCTGAGGAAAATGGTAGGCTTGACAATTTCTTGAAAGATAATCTAGTTTCATTTAAATTTTATTGTTATTTTTTCTGGGTCAGGGGAAATTTGATTTTTTTCATAATGTGAAGAGTATAAAAATGTTTCATAATGTGAAGAGTATAAAAATGTTTTTGTTTGTTAAATTGAACATATTGACACTGTGCCAATTATAATACCGTCTTAATGACACCCACAAAATAATGTTAGTCTCTTCATCAGATACTCCTTCCCCAAAAACTTACTTGCTACAGAAACTGGAGCAGCAACACCTAGTAAGTGGTCCTATACTTCACATGCAAGTCTATAACACTTGCATCACTAGATTGTTTTCAATTTAATATTAGTAGAATCATGATAAAACTAGAACAGTATTTGAAAACATATTTACTAAACAATAATATCGTTATTCATTTATATTTTCACCACTGTTTTATAATAATATATATATATATATATTAATATACGTAATTACAATAAAGCAGCACTAATTATTAAAGACTAATGTCCGAAAAACCAATGCTAACCTATCAGTAAATAAATTAAATCATCAATAACCCAACAGGGACTACCTCGTAGGATACTCTGATATTAATACTAATATTAAAGAGTCTACACTGATGAAAATGATACTAATCCTAAAACTTATATTGGAGCAACTCATGATACTTTTAAATGCAGATTTTATAACCATAAGAGTTTGTTTAAATACCACAAATATAGCCATAGTACCAAGTTAGCTACTTATGTATAGAACCTTAAAAATATTATTA
The DNA here is from genome assembly GCA_037127315.1 of Ascarosepion bandense. NCBI lineage: Eukaryota > Metazoa > Mollusca > Cephalopoda > Sepiida > Sepiidae > Ascarosepion > Ascarosepion bandense. The sequence continues at coordinate 742,926 of JBBBDQ010000789.1, read as the reverse complement.
AAAAAGACCCCATTCTTAAATGGGAAATAATAAAAAAATGCTCAAATTATAAAGTAGGTAGCAAGTTCTGCCAGCTATGTGGTGAGGAAAAATTAGCAATAGCGCTGTTTGAACCTACGCAGAGCTTGCTTAATTCAAAAACTGAAATCCTTAATAGATGTAAACATATAAAAAATTGCTTACTAAAATAGGTGTTTTGGTTTTTTTTGTTTTTGTTGGTTTGTAATAAAGGTTGTTTTACCCTGATTTAATTCGGTTTCTTCTTTTGAGCTCTAAATATTTGCCGTTTTTTATCTAAATTGTTAGCCTGGCCCTGACGATCCGTTGTGTGAAACCGCGGTTGGTGTTGGCTCATTTTTAGATTTAGTATACTGTATATATATATATATATATATATATATATATATATATATATATACACACACACACACACACCACTGATTTGATGGGTTCTTTTGGTTCCAGATTCATAACAGATTATCCATTTCACTAAACTAACAGAAATCAAGTAATAATAATTTAATAATCCATGTCTGACCCATTAACTACATGCACCTATCATATCTTTAAAGCATTACAACTGTTATTAGAAACTATAAAAAATATTAATTTGTTTTGAGGTTTGATGAAGTTATGCACAGATTATTCATTTGCAGCTCTTGGATGGCCTGAACAATTGTCCAGAATAAAAAAGTATTTTGTCATTTTGGCTGGAGTGTGTTAATAATTTTGCACTGACCATTTGTTGCTGGAAAATCAATGCTGTACCTGTATACAAATTGATAAATAATGTCGTGTCAGAAATATAGACCAACATTCCATGATTTCTTCAGATGATACTATTTGGATTCAAACAAAATCCTTACTCCACCATTGTTGCCTTTGCAGCAAAGCTTCACCAGAATTTTAAACTTACTTTTGCCTTTAATTATGGGTAAATTAAAATTACTTCTTGACTGCATCAGACATTAAAACTTTTCATTTAGACAAGAAATGTTTCAAAAATGAAATTGGACAAAATTTGATAATTTATGTTTCTAACATTCCTTGCATCATTAAATTTAATAAATAATAATATTGCTTTCTTCATTAAAAGAAAACCTGGAAAGTTTTTTTGCATCTTATCGGATATGAAATATAAAAATTCAAATACATTAATCCTTAAATAGAAACTAATTTTAAACTCTGAACAAAAGTAATGTTTTAAATTCAATTTGTAACTGAATGACATATTTCTTGCATTTTAGCTTCCTAAAAGATGACCTAATCATTTTAGTAATTCCTATGTCTGTACATATTTACATTTGAAAAATATCAATGCCAAGTGCTGTTAGAAATATAACAATAACACTATTTAATGAACAATTTATTGTTTTGTGATTAAACTTTTATATCAAAATCTGCCAATTCATAAAACTGAATTTTAGTTGTAAATGAACCAGGAAAGGCTGTGTTCATGATGGGACTCAACTGAACCAACATGGCTGTGTTGTAACTAAAAGGTTTGGATACCACATGAAGTATGCCATATCTTCTATGTGCTATGTCCCTTCAGGATGTAGACAACCATGTCCTTCTATGTCTCTCTATCCTTGGTGGCTCTTAGCATCCTTTCTCCTGTTATGCCACCCAAAACCCGCTCTGCCATCCACCTGCTCAGGCTTGTCAAATATGTTATCTACTGCTTTGCCTGGTTTTTCTTTCCCTGTATTTGACCTGTGAGTATCAGATTCTCCAAGCCTTCCTTCCTCATAACATGTCCTAGGAACTTTAGCTGTTTTTCCTGATGCTCAGTATTAATTTTCTTTTCATTTCCATCCTTTCCAAAACCTCATCATGCTCTATCCATGATATCCGAAGTATCCTTCTGTAGAACCACATTTCAGTTGCTTAAAGTTTTTCCTTCATCTTTGATGATATTGTCCAGTATTCGTTTCCAATATTGAAGAAAGATATCACATAGCAATCCAGTACTCTCTTCTTTGTTTCTAGCAAAGTCTTCCTGTCTTTGAATACTCAACTCAGCTTCTGGAATGCATCATTCATCATGCCAATTTGCTTTCGGATCTCAGTGTTGCACTTTCCGTCTTCTGTTAGAACACTTCCCAAGTACTTAAATTTTTGTACCTGTTTGATTTTAGTATCTCCAAACTGTAATTGGCATTTTGGGCTCCTCTGTTTGTGAATGACCATGCATGTCATATCAGTCAGTCAGTTAAGTGCCATACGTGAAACACGCTTGGGCGATCATGTCTCGAAAGAGACATGACTGACTGGGCTGAAGATTATCCCACCGTAGGTTGCCATTGCTTTCTGCGGTAGACTGGTTGCCTGCCAAGTCTATAGAACCCAATCTGTCCTGTTATTTAACCCATAACTGGAAGGAAGAGATGGATTAATACCTTTCCCAAGGGTATTTGCGTGTACGTGAATGCAATGAATTCAACTGGAATTTGAACTCGGCTCCCCGATTTCTCATTCCTAGCCGATATCCACTGCACCACATGCCATATCACTTAACCTATAAAACACATTTCTTCCCAGCCTCTGCTTTCTCTTTCCTTAAGTCAATAGTTTTCAGTCTCAGGTTATATTTTATAATCTTAGCTTGCCTCAATTTCTTGGGTGTTTCATTTCTTCATTTTGAATTGTCATCTTGTATTTTTTTTTTTTTACCAGTATGCTCTTGCAGTAATAATTATTATTAGTTTGAATGTATAAATTAAAATTATAAAAACTGATATTTCTTATATTACATTCTATCATCAATAATTTTTTAAAACTTAAATCTGAAGCAGCAGTCTTTTTTATGAATTGATAGTTTGTGATTGCTCTTATAACTATGTATATTGGTATTTAATTATATATACATATATACTGAAAAGTTTTTGTCAGGAAAAAAATGTTTTATCAATTAAGATTTTTGCAAGTGATAACTTTTCTGCAGTCAGTTATCTTAGTTATTTAATTCAGTTTGTAATTTTTAAAATGATCTTGTTATCAAAATTACAAATCAAGATCATATAGGTTAGAACCATAATTTGTAATTTTGATAGCATTTATTCCTGTAAACTGAATTTATCTGTACTTTATTGAAAAAAATGGAAAGTCTTGTTTTCAATTGTAATGTAATCAGTGGCCTAACTTTGCTTTGAAAACATTCAAGCTACATATAATTGGTTTTCATGAGCAGTTATTATTTTTCTTTAATAACTCCAAATCTCAATGTCAACTTTTATATTTTTTGTCAACTAAAGTTTATTTGTATTTTATTGAATGCTCATGTTAAAATACACCATTAGGTGAAAAAAATACTGTTGTAAGCTATTTGTTTTTTTTCTACAAAACTTTAAATATTGAAACAAAAAAAATTTAAAATACATCTAAAGTTTGCAGTGTTTTAGAATTAGAAATAGGTTCTGCTAAAATATGCATCTCATTTTCCTTACAACATATTGTTGTTTAACTGAGCATACTTCCACATTACCTGGTCCAGAGATTGAACTTTTTATTCTTGGAAGTGAGAGGAACTTAGTAGCAGGAACTTGGATCTTTATCCATCAAACAGAAATTGTGAGTGCAAATCCTCAGAAAGGACTATGAATATAAAAAAAGCAAGGATAAAATACACTTAATCTCTCCTACTAGAAAGACAAAAAGTATCCAGAATTCCTTGAAGGTTAAAAGATATGACTCCCAAGAATCATTGGAGAGTGCACTGGCCAAAATTTTAAAATAATATATTAAGATGAGGATTCTAGTTTGGAAAATCCATTAAAGCATAAGAATATCTGGTCTCAAAAATTTGACCAGAGAATAAACAAAAATACTGTTAAGAAATTTTGAAATACAGATAAAATGACAAACAGATTAAATCAAGTTGTTGACAAGGAAAGAAAGATTTGTCAGTATTTGCAACCATTTCAGTGAGTCACAAGAGGGTAAATAACTTATTAGAAATATAACATATAATGAAATCAGGATGGTAGTCAATTGTCAGTGATCTTATTGTTTGGTATATTGAAAATACAACTTAGTCTTCTGGTGTTTTGCTTAAGACTATTCATATTATTTAGTTTGAAAACATTAAGCTTTTTCAGTCAAACAAGGAATCCATTTGAGCACTTGATCACATGGAAAAGGGGATAATATTTTAAACCCCCCCCCTCTCTTTCATACTTTTTGATTAACCACTGTGTCTAACTTATCACTTTATATATCTTCTCATTGTCTAATTCTTAAGTGTACTGACATAATGCACTTTGCTTTCATTTGACCACTTTAATACTGATGTGTCCTTTTGAATAAAGGACTCTGACTATGCAACCAGATTACAATCAAGACATTGTCTGAGAACTGCAAAAACTTAAAAATGGGAAATTGGATTAGTGTGAATGATCCCAAAAATATTGAAACAGAGTTCACGGAAAAGAATTGAAGCTGTGCAAACTCTTTGAAGAATCCTGTTGTCACTTGGTCTCCAGTTTTTCACAGATTATTCTATACCTTTCTTTAATATATTTTAGTAACTTTTGATTGAGATAATATATTTTTACTTTGAAATGTCAATCACATTAAAATCTATTTTGAAATATTTTACCATAAGTATTCATTTAAGTTTATATGGATTTCAAATTTGATAATTTTTGTGTTTTCTTTTCCTGCTCTAATTTGCTGTTATCACTGAATGAGTGAGTCAAAGTTTGTTGCATCAACTCATAACTAAAGCCTGATTCATTCACTTGGACCTCCTTAAAGACAAAGAGTTTTGAGCCACATAATTTTTCTCTCGAGTCAAAAAGAATTTTTCTCTTTCACAATTGTAGAATTTAAATATAGGTATTGAAACTACACAAAAAAAAAAGAAAATATTAACATCAAATTTTAATTCATACAAAAATTTTTTTTTCCTCTAAAAGCAAATTGAATGTGGTTAGCATTTTCCTAAATTTCATTTTTTTTAATTAAAAAAATTGTATCCTTTTCTAATGTTGAATGCAATCAGCTCATATACAACTGCTGCTGTCTAAATGATAACTGTTATATTCTTTTTTTGTCCATTTTTTTATGCTCTGACTTTTGTATGAACAAATTTTGCCCCTTTTTATCTCTTCAATAATAAATTGGCTAAAACTCCATCATTAAATAACCAAATAGAGATTCATTAAATGAAGATGGTTAAGATTTTTCAATGATATAGCAATAAATGTCAAATACTTCTCAACCACTCAATCAGATATGAGGAATACTCTTTTCCACTAAATTTATTTAAGTTCGTAAATCTGTTTCAAAAGATAACTATTACCAAATTGTTTGAAAAAAACAATGTAATCAAGTGAAATATTTACAAATTATAATAAAATAATTTTAATTGTTAATGATGTTGTTTTCAAATAAGAATTGAAGTTTAAATTGGTTAAACAAGTTTTATTCATATTATAAACTCTTTATGAAACAACTAGTGTTGCCTCATTTTTTAATGTTGGGAATATACTTTTGTTGTCAGATTTTATCATTTTTGATCTTCCATATTTCAACTTTTCTTTGAGCTGCTAGTATATATGAGTGGGCTTTCATAACAAGTGACTCAACACCTGCTTGTCATTTGAACTAAGTTGACAGGTAACACATTCATTGAAAATATATTTTCAGTAAGAGTAACAATTTCAAAATCCTCTTTCTGTAATGGCTACTTCATTTTTAGTACAGATTGGTACAGATGCATCTTCTTTCTACTCATTTCACCCCAAGCATGGCAATAAAACCCCTAAAATGCAAGGGAGTTACTGAGTAAAAGAAGCAGAGAATGTTACTCAGAAAAAAGACAATAAAAAGAGTATGATTCAAAGAAACAGATGAGTCTGAAGTTGCATTTAAATTTTTGAAGATTGTATATGACAGGAAAGCAAAACTCTGGAAGAGAGTACCACAGGCAAGAAGTGTGAGAGAAGAAACTATTAGAATAGAACTTACACTTAGCAATTTTAACAATAAAATTATGAGACATATCTACTAATCTCGTACTATGCTTAAATTCGTGAAGTTGAGGTACCAAAGAGAAAAGCTCATCCGAACAATAACTAAGAAAATGTTATGGCAGTTAAAAATCGATTGAAGCCAAGATGCCAAGTCAGGACCAATAACATAGATTCAAAATCAATAACAAAATTCTTCTTTGACCTTTGTCAAGAATCTCTAGATACATCCAGAAGTGCTAGCATTAGATGTGACAACAATATTCAACACATGGAGGAATAGTAGACATAAAGTTGCAAGACAGATGTGATATCTCAATGAAGGTATTTGGAAAAGCTCCATTTAAAAATAAATGACACAACTGTCAATTCCATCTGACATTACTATATGTGTAGAAACCTAAAGCTAGTTCTACTAGGTATATCAATCAATCAGTCAGTTCCAGGAGAACACAAAGGGGAGTTGAAAGAGCAAGGTAGACACTCATGAAAGGATTTTTCACAAGTATTGGAAAAAATACTTGAACTCTTTGAAACTATGCAAGGTCATTCCATGTCAATATAATGCTTGGCACAGATAAATCAGAATCTTACAAAATAATAGGTCATACAAAGAGAAATTTGAAAAGGTCAAGGCTTGCCAAATATAGAAACTAGAGCAAATGGAAGAATAGGAATAGCAACAATGTGTACAGCAAATTAGTAAAAGCAGTTGTCAATGTCAGTAATAGCTAGTTGAGTTCTGAGAAATCAGTGCCAGACAAGAGTCTTAACTTTGCCGTAAATATCAGGCTTGTCCCATAATTAGGTTTAATAGCTCCAGTTGAGGTGATTGCCTTGAAAGTTACTAAAGACCAGGCAGATGAGATAGAAAGTGAGATAAGTACTAGAAATGACACAACTGCTCAAATTGAACATTGTAAGGAAAGAATAATTGACATATCATCATATTACCAGCAGATGAAGCATCACTAGTGTAGAGGGACAAGAAGACTATAAGAAATTGGTAAACCTAGTTGAGGATAGTAGCTAAAGCAAGGTGAAAAGGGACTCGACCGTAAAACTAGGAGCTGTCACAGATCTGAGTAAGAACAAAGAACCCCTCTATTCAATCAATTCAAAGTCCTAACATCTACAGTAAACAAGGTTGAATGCTTTGCTCACAAATTCTTTTCCAACTCTACAATTGACTCATTTGGAGTTCCCACACCCGATTTCCTACCTAGAACTGAGTGATATATGCATAACTCTTCTCTGGTCTCGGACGTTATTTCTGAATTAGGCTCCCATGAGACAAGCGGAGGTGATAGAATACCAGTTGTCAAAGTAAAGTATTGCGTCCTTAGTCCCCTCCAAACTCTACAACTATTTGCTTTCTGCTTCCTACTTGTTGGAAGTACTCATCTGTAGTTCCTGTTTTTGCTGAACCCTCTATCACACTATTAGCTTACTGCTTTTCAATGGCTCTAATCAATACTGAAGTAATTAAGCATTTAATCTCTCACAACCTACTCCCTGACAAACAATATAGCTTTTGCTTCGCCAGTTCTACCACTAATGGCCATCACTGAATATGTATATCAGGCTCTTGATAATAATGGCGAAGCTCGAACTGTTGCTCTAGATATCTTGAAAGCGTTTGATAGGAATTGGTATGCCGGCCTTTGCAAACTCCAGATCTATGGTACTTCTGGACGATTGAAAGGTGCCATTAGATTGGCATCTAGGTCTTACCCTTTTACCGTTGAAATAGTTAAATGTAATCGACACTTCTATTCGAACTTTCTTTTCTCGCACTTCCCGTATATTGAACTCCCTTCCGTTTGCTTGCTTCCCTATTCACCAGGGTTCCTACAAATGAGACACAACATACTCCCAATTAGGGTCTAGCGTATACAAGCAGAATGAAAACTTGGCTATGGATATCACCTGTGATGGAAGACTTCGAAGAAATAAGCCTACCGTATGGCTGGGATACGTCGATTACACCTCGGCACTGGAGCTTCTCCAAGAAAATGTTCAAATACTGCTTGATCATGTGAACTCAATAAGACCTTCGTTTCAGTTTACAATGGAAGAAGAAACAAAATATCAGCTAGCATTCCTGAGTTTACTAAAACTGACACAGAGAATGGTTTTAAAATATCCGTGTGTCACGAGCTAACATTTACCATTCAATAATTTAACTAATTCCCACCATCAATAAAGCGTAAAGAAATTGATCGTACGATGCTACAACAGTATGCAAACATTATATGGCGACCCAGACAAATATCAATGATCAGCATCACACCATCAATAAAGCGTAAAGAAATTGATCGTACGTTGCTACAACAGTATGCAAACATTATATGACGACCCAGACAAATATCAATGATCAGCATCAAACGTACCTTTCATACTACTAATAAAATAACATCAGTTTCTACAGACAAAAACAGGAGGATAGGAAAATGGCCACAGTTTTTACACTTACGTCAAGAATTTGTTGAAAAAGCTTCAGAAGATCTGCGGTCCATACAGCATTATGAAAATATTTATAAGCAGCTCGACCTTACGGAGAAACCTCTATTGAGTTAAGCCTGAAGGACACATGGCCCAGTGAATATAGACGTTGGTTAGTTCCTGATCTGACTCTTAGAATTGTGAGTTCAATACCAGGCTACAGCAATGGTTAAATTGCAGGGTTAAAGGGTTAAACTCATGGCACCCAATCGAGGCTTTACGCAAGGAATGGCGTTCATATACTCCAGTGATTGTAATAAAGAGTTCGGTTTGAAATTCCTCGCATTTGAAGAAGACCGGAGCGTCCAACGGCCGAAACGTCGTACAAATGGCAACAAAGATGAGAACAATAGTCCGAATAATGTAAATACTGTAAGTACTACTTCATCTCAGAAATATAGACAAATTATTCAAAGCTTTCCATTTAGTTCGTTGTTAATAGCACCAATACAACCCTGGTAGCATATTGTGTTTCTTATATCTCCGCCAATAACTTGCTCTATAGCCCTTTGAAAAATGATTTTAATCCCATACGGCAATCCTATTGGCGTGTTTATTGTTGTGACTTCTTTAACGCCTTCATCGATAGATATTTTATCAGATGCCAGCTTTAGATCAATTTTAGAGAATACTTTACTACCCTCAAGGGAGTTCATGGCCTATTCTATATTGAGGATAGGATATGAGTCTGCAAAAATTTTGTGGTTTACACCTATTTTGTAGTCACCACAAATGCGCATTTCTTCATTTTTCTTTCTTAAAATTAGTAATGGGGATGTCCATTTGCTCCCTTTCAGTCGTTCAAGTAGATCTTGTTACAGTAAGTTTTTAGCTTTTCCACAACTATTAGTATATAGACTGGCATTTTTCGTTCTTGAAAATATAAGAAGACAATTTCCTATAGTCTTAACTTTGCTTTATATTTTATTAGCATACTGGATTATTTTGCCTTGACTTTTTTTGACTAATTTTGTTGAATTTATGTTCAACATTTTCCTAGACCGCGATTCTTTTCACAGTTTTCCACGATAATTAGTAATACGTCAAACTTATTTTTAGTTCTACGTAGGCGTCAACATAGCCTAATGTTTTAATTACGGATCCGTCAAACTGATTCAATTAGACAAGGCTTTTCTTGCTAAAACTTGTTATTCTTAATTTCTTGCAAAAGTTTTCGAGTATCAAACCCACGTCACTTACCGTGTCTAGTTGCATGTCCAGAAAAAATATTATTGATTCGGATTTTTTTAAACTTTTTTTTTCAATGAAATACATTTACATTCATTTCCTCTTCGTTTTGTTGGACCCTCTCTACATTTCTCTTTTTGGATTTACCCATACATTTAAAATGATCCATTTTGAAAGATTTTTTACATCTTTTTTATATGCCGGACATTTTTGTCTTTCTCTTTGATGTTTATAACCACACTATCGTGAGTAAGCTTGAATAGAGGCCTCAAGAGAGCCTTCTTTTGTGAGGGAAGGATACTCTCCAGGGACTCTCTATCCACCTCATAAAGCATTTTTCTTTTGAAACTCTTCCCCACCACCTGAGAAGAGCTGGGAGACGAACTGGGTGATGTACTGGGTGATGGTCTGGGCCATGGTTTTGGAGATGGTTTGGGGGATGGTTTGAGTGATTGTTTGGGAGTGGGAGTTGAAGGAATTCTGACAGGAGAATCAGAAAAAACTCCTTACCTTGTGTCTCTTGTGTTTTCATTGACGAAGCAGGGACATATTGGGTCTTGAGAGTAACCAGGGCCTTTTCCACCCTGCTTCGTTTTGTTTTTTTTCTTTTTTTTAGGACTTTGTTTTCTTCCTCCTCATCTTCCCTCCCTCTTTGCAGCGAAAAGGAGCGAAAATTTTGTTGAAATTATTTTTAAAACTTTTTAATTTTTTCTGGCACATTCAAAATTTAGGTTAAAATTTTCTTTCAAAAATCAACTGTCTGATTTTAATGAAACCTTCAGGACTTATTCACAAATGAATAAAGTGATGCAATTATTAATTTTGGAAAATCTGCTCTGAGTAGTAAAATAAAAATGCATTAAAACTACGCCATTTTTAATTTAGATAAACTTTTAATTGATTTTATAAATAATATATATTAAGGATGTCATATGCTGAAAAAGTCGATGAATAATTAATTTTCATAAGAATTGTTTTCATTTTTCTTTGCTAATTATGATGATTTATAAGTTTCAAACATCTTTTAAATTGCTTCTAGTCACTCAGTGTCTTCAGTTATTAAATTATTAAGTAAAGACTATATTTACAAATCGAAAATTGAAAAGCGCAATACAAATCATTTAGAATTAAAATTTTAAGATAATTTAAAATTTTTAAACTATACTAAAGAAACATGTAAGAGACATGTCATTAAAATTCCCCTTTTGGATTATGTTTTTTTTAGTCACCATACTTACAGATGTGTAAACCGATTGATAACAGAATCTGTCATCTCTTACTTGAAAGTGCAACGAGTTTTCTGATTAAGAAATACTTTTATTCGTAATTTCATGCCATAAATAATATTTATGAGTAATATTTGTTTCAAATCAGATTAATTTAACTTTAAATTTGCGAATTTTCTAAAAGTGACGTGTCACAGATATATATTGTATTTTTTTGTAAGATGTTTTTACAAATGTGTCGATCGTTCAAAAATAGCCGAAAAATAAAAAAAAAACATTAAAAACCTCAAATGTTTAGATTCAAATCGATATAATTTTTGTTGGAAATACACCCGAGTATTTTGCTTACTGGAAATAGTAAATCTTATCATTTAAATTTCAATTAAAACTACAATAATGCTGAAAGAAAACGTTTTTAATTTTAAAAATTCGCTTTAAAATTTAAATATAAAAATAAGTAGAGGTACCTACAGTAAAAGACAGAATTCAGAAGGATGGAAGATGGCGATTGTCGATTTGAAATTTTGAAGATTGTAAGTGGCAGGGAAGTAAGAAATGGGAATGGATTTCCTCAGGTGAGAAGTGTGAGAAAAGAAACTCTTAGAAGAGACGGTTGCATCTAGCTAGGTCGACAGTAAAACGGTGAGACCTAGTTGCCAATCTGGTTGCTCGCTTAAATTTATGTATTCGAGACACAAAGGAAAAGAGCTAATTGGGACAGTTGCTATGAAAATATTTGTAGAACAGAAAGGAAGATATGTCACGTTGTTGAGAAAATGACCCAAGTCGAGATGCCAGATGAGGATCGATTACATTACAGGTCCTTCTTTGAATTTTGTCAAGAATCTCTAGATATGCAGCTGGTACACCAAACCAGATATGGCAGTGGCTTTCAGTGCATAGAAAAATGGTAGATTTGTAAATGTGCATGATAGATTCTGACGAGAAAATTTTTCATCCAACAATTTAATATAGTAAATGCACTTTATGTCAGTGGAAAACGTGAGCCCAATTATGCTGATGATAGGCAGAAATGATTTGCAGTGGCGATTAATGAAAACAGTTTTGTTTTGCAGGTAAATTTACAAGCCATTTTTTGCACTAGTTAACCACTGATTGGAGGTCCTTTTCAAGAGTAGTTGCCGGGTTTACTTTATTGAATCTGTCGGAATTGCTACTAAGACAGTAGCAAATAGTTGTGTCATCGGCATAAATATCTAGTTGATAACTGATGATATTGGAAGGTTGTTGGTGAAGATCAGAAACAAGGATAGTGCCATGGGGCACCCCTGCATGAATATGAAATGATCTAGAAGTGTGCCCATTCAATACAATCGGTTAGCAACGACTGGAAATATTTGTCCCATGACACCGTAACGGAAATGACCAGCATGTCAGACCTTGTCGAACAAGTTTTCTATATCTAGATCAGCCACACGAGCTTCAACCAAGCTCTTTGTTAAAAAGAGATAAGAGAATAATAAGGTGATATTTTGAGTGTCCAGAAAGTTTCTCGGTGTTCTTAATAACAGGAACTACATAGGAGGACTTCTACCAAACTAGGTAGCAAAAAGCAGCGATGAAGTTATAAGAAAACTGGAGTTAGTTCAGAAGCACATTTCTTTAGGAGAATTTTAGGAGTACTGTCGAACCTGAAAGCTTTTTTTGTGATCTAGTTTAGATATGATAGCAGAAACCATGCATATCACTTAGTTGAGACTCTGTTCTCGGATGAAAATCAAGCAGAGATGATTCACATGAGTCGAGAATAGAGTTGGAAGAGAATTTTCGTGTAAAGCACTCTGCTTTATCTGCAGTAAATGTCAATACTTTAAATTGATTGAAGAGAGAAAGGACTGATGATTTGCTTTTATTCAGCATACTTGCAGAGCCACAAGTAATCTCTAGAACTAAACTTGTGAGAGGCTATATGGTGTCTCATTCTATCAGCAAATAGTGACTTTGCTTCTTTGAGGACATCTACCTATGCGCGATATGGCACTGCAAGAACCCCGATATTATGTGACCGTTATCCAAAGCAGCCTCTTTAAGCACTATCCAAGAGTTTGGGCTCCTAAATACCAGTCGGAATTGAGCAACCAGTAAACTACCAACCAGGTACACACAGTATAAAGAGTTATAGCCTCTAACCAGTGATATCACCAAAATTAATGAAAGTCGCAATTATTAAGGTCTCAGAAGAAGTAATCGGAAAACCCATCTTAAACAGGAAACAAGACATAAACCTCTACTCCTCTTCAAAAGATGGGAAAGGAGTATGGACCGGGTGATTATTAAAACTTTGTGAAAATATTTTTGGTCAGTCACACCCCACCCTTACCTTTGAATACATAATGAACACTTTTAAAATTGGAGGTTGATTATAAATATTTTACTCTTGTTATAAAGATTCCTGATGATGTTATTTCATTAAAAAAATGAACATCTTGAAAATTTGTCCTCAAACCTTACAAAAGTACTTTAATAAAACGTTGATACTTGCATAATTTAATAAAACACAATATTTTATTTAAAACTTGACAGAAAATAAATCTCCAATGAATTTTATATTATTTTTACAACTGTTAGATTATTTTGTATGTTGATCAATTACAAAATAATTCAAGAACTCTGAATTACATTATGGTATAGACGAACGGCGTGGTGACCAATAGGGTATTGAAGGGGTTGTTGATAATAAATGGGTAAAGGCCAGATTTTATTAACTATAATATCATTTTATTCTTGATGTTGACTCCATAAGGTTACTGTGACACGATAACTAGGTGTATATTAAGGTGCTTTGTAAAATATGTATTTTATTATAATAGATTAAAATAGAAAATGGTTAAGAATAGAAAATAGTTTAAAAACATATTTAACAAAAGTGAAAAAGAAGAGGAAAAAATAAATAAATAAACGCTTTTTCTTTTATGAGGAAAATTGCTGAAGAGACCAAGGGTATCCGATTACTGTTTTAAATCCTACCACTCTTCCGGTAAATATTTGACTCAGTAATTTAATGTGATAAAGAGATAAGTTCAGGAGATAAAGTTCAGGAGGTGGGTTCTCGAATGACCAGGTCAAAGGCTGTCTTTTACTGTATCTTGACCACACATTAAGAATTTTCCGGCGGAAGCTTTATTAAGATAAAAAAAAAGATAACTGAAATTTCAGACTTACAGTCGCCAATGTTTATCACCGGTGGTCTAAAGCATTTCCGGATTTCCGGATTCATTTTAAATAAATAGAAGTTAGTTAGTGAGTTTCAAGTTAGTTCCGCCGGGCGTGTGCTTGAAGTAAGAATCTCCGTTCGTCTTGTTTCGGTCAGTTCGGATTTGTTGATCTCCATTAATTAGAGTTAGAGCTGTGTGTCACATTCGCCTGCTCCAACCGAAAAGGCTAACTCTAAACAAAATAAAGCGTCCTTTCAACTCATCCAAGTTGTGGAATTGTGTTCCTTATAGTTTAATCTTGTACCCCCAGCTTGAGGCTCCGACATTTTCAACAAACTCCCGGTAAACATCACAGCGTGGAGAACGGCCGCCGGAGAAATTATTGGGACCGACCGTGGGGTGTTACAGTTACATCTTTTGTTATATGTGAATGTTTATTATTATATCTGTATTTCGGTGTTCAGGTTATAAAGAGTTTTCTTCCGTGTAAATGTATATTCATATGAATATAGCATATTTGTTTTTACTTGTGTGTGACCAGTGGAATGTAGTAGCAGGTTTCTGTTTGCATGTGCCATGTCATAATTTTTTCTTGTATTTGAGTGTGCGAATTGTCTTTTGAATGAATCCCTTGGTTTCTGTATATTCTTTTCGTGAACCAAAGTCCATCTTCCTTTCGCCGGTTGGTGTATTGAATGATCAACAAAAGAGAGGCAAAACGAGGCTATGCACGTGTTCGCTTTTCTTTTCATATTTACTGAACGCGTTTTTGCTTTGATTTTGGTGGGAGCATTATTTTTCTCACGACGTCACAAAACAGAAATTAAAAACAAATGTAGACAGGTTAAAGAGGAATGGGTCAATGATAAGTGCACAGAAATAGAAAGGATGAACAAAATAAATACAAGTATGCCCAACACTAAAAGAACAGAACGAAAGTCGAGTCAATCAACAGACTCTATAAAATCAAAGAAAATATAACTAATAATAGAAATACTAATACTCCAAAGTTAGAGCGAAACGTCAGAGAACTTTTTCACAATGTGAGAGAGAAATCTACGCTTGAAAATACAGAAGAGCCAGGATACAAAAACAGGGAGCAAACCGTCTGCAAACAGATAGAAAATGAATTGAGTAGTAACCCCAAAATAAAAAAAAAGGCGTAAGACAAGGATGTGTTTTCTACTCAGATTTATTCAACCTCTTCAGCGACGCTATCTTAAGGAAACGGAGACCCTACTAGGACTTAGTATCGGAGGACATAATCTTAACAATATAAGATACAAAGATGATACTGTATTGATGGTTGGCTCGAAAAGAAAAATATAAGAGCCCCTAGACAGCGTATTAGAAAAAAGCGAGAAAATGTACTAACTATAAAGATAGAATATACGATCATCAGTGGGAGAAAATCCCAAGATGCAAGTTACAAATTGGAAATGGCAACATCAAGCAAGTGCATAAGTTTTAATATCTGAAAAGTATTTTAACAAATGAAAAATGTGACATTGAGATCAGATCACGCATTGGACTAGCGAAAAAAGCATTCCAAATGCTAAGCAAGGTGCCGAGGAACAGACAAATTTCGTTAGAAACAAAAAAGGCTGCTATTTAATATCCATCCTCTTTTATGACAGTGAATGTTGGACAATCTCCCCACTGATGAAGAGAGAACTGGCAGCACGAAAAATGTGGTTCAACAAGAGGATTCTGAAAATTCTATGGCTAGGACGAGTAAGCAACAAGGATGAAAATGGCGACAGAAAGAACACTTATATTCAGAATTAGAAAAAGACAGCTGACATTCCTTGGACACAGAAGGAAGAAAGAGGGCTTGGAATGCTTAACCATCGCGGAACATGTTTAGAACAAGAGGGAAGGAGTAAGAGGTAAAGCAAGAGGTTTACCTGACGAGCTTGTGTGAATGAATTGCTGAACGCGAGGCGGGAAACTTAGCAAAGGAAGAAAAACTGATAAAGAGCACAAGGGACAGGATGTAGTGGAGTCATAATCGCCTATGTTCCGAATGGAAATCGCTCGTGGCGCTTAAGGTGTCCCCAAAATTGTGATGCAAATGAAAGCTATATTATTTAAGTAGGCGATATCCATAATGGTACAAAAGGCCACCTATATTTTCAGAAAGAGAAGCTATTCGAGGGTTAAAAATTGGCAAAGGCCACGCTGGAAACTGTTGGCAAAATTTATACAGCTCCTCCTATCATACTCGCATTTTACCACGTTTTTGTTCGCTAAAATATTATATTAGCCATGATTTAATGATATGTTGTCTAATTTACCACAATGCAGTGTGCCATTGGTAAATTGTTGCCATTTCATATTTTTAATTTCGCGCATGTGCGTTGTTTGTTTTTTATTTTGTCGACTGCACAGTATAGTAGGGTCAGTTGGGCACCGTCTGTGAGAAAAAGAGCAACATAAAGCAAATTACCGCGCCAAAAATATGAAAACGCTGTATTGCTTGGTATTCGCGCCGGAAGGTCCAATACGAACATTTCAATGTGTCTAAGAGCCACTGCAGATTAAACACAGAGGCCTACATCAAGTGCCTTGTGGAAGTAGTGCTATTCTGGGTCAAGAGAATCGCTGCTGGAAGAGGTGTCTTAATCATGCCACACAAGCAGAGGAACCCCGTCATGGCTGTCAGACAATTTTTGCGACCGCACCACCTCTTTCATCTGGCCACCTAACTCTCCAGACTGAAATCCCTTGACTATTATGTGCGGAGTGCAGTTGAGTAAGAGATCAATAAAACTCCTTGTAGCACCAAAGATGAACTGAAGGCTAGGATCATGACAGTGTTCACCAAATTAAACAAGGAGACCCCGCGGAAGAGGTGCAGGAGATTCTGAAGTTGTCCGGAGGTCGTGGTTGAAGCCATTGTCGATTACATATTTATTGAATAAATTTACTCTTTAGTATTTCAAGATATTTTTGTGCAATTTTTGTAATTATATCTGTTAAAATGAGATGTTATTTTCATTTTTGCGTAATTTAGATGGCAATTCATTTATTGCACCCTGTATGCATACTGTTAGAAGAGAGAGCGAGAGAGAGAGAGAGAGAGAGAGAGAGAGAGAGAGAGAGAGAGAGAGGTCAATATGGAGCAATCAGTGACGATTATTAATTAATCTAGCGAAACAAGCTTGATAATCATTACGCCACGACGAAGTGTCCCCCAGCTTTCATATGGTATATAATATACGTGAAATGTTTTCTGCTGTACCTAATAGACTTCTGAAAAAAGAAAAATTAAAAATAGTTCTACTGTGATATTTCTGGGTAAAAAAAAAAAGTTTTTTTAGAGAATACTGAAAAATGTTAGCTTGTTATTTTGCATACAATTTACTAAATGATTGTTTGAGTATGATTTTCCGCCTTTTAGAGATTTTATTGTTAAGCGTTTGATATATCTATTGCAATCACTCTACCGTAATCACACTATTTCATTATCCAGATTTCACTCGCTATGATGTAGAGCTGCGGCTTTTATATTTATTATAAATTAATGTTTTTTTTATAACAACCCCTACATTGAGCATACTACTTGAAAGAGAAAGGACAGACCAATTTAATGAATTAATTAGGCATAAAGGTTATATATTGATTGAATAAAATAGGGTACTTGAAACAGATCAAAATATTGTTCAATAGACATTCAATAATTGTAAAAATAATCTATGTAAAACATTGTTGGTGCAGAAATCTTATTTGAAAAGACTTCAGTAACTAGATAAAAACTAAACTGTTATGATAGGCTTGATAAACACATTTCTTTTTTGTTAAATAGTAGCCGAGTTATAGGCAACATGATGTCTTCACTTCGCTTGTTTAACATTTTTATTGTCAATCAGTTTGGCGATTCACTGGCATCAGAGGAGAGAGGAATATTCTTTTTTTCTCTACATTTGCTACAGCCTAAAAGTAACATATGTAATAGGAATTTTGGTAAAATATTTTATTCATTGAGTTGGTGATACATACTCTATTCTTCGAGTCGATTTCCCGTTTTTTTATTGTCAGTGTAGTTAACATTGAAGTCTTCTCTTTGTAATTTCTTCACAGATAAGATAAATATGCCGTATACACTAATATTCTCACCAGTTTGACAGCTGTCATGTTCAATATCTTTTGGCAAATGTTCACTGTCAACTTATTTCTGTAGCTCCAGATAATTTTGTTTTAATTATTTTTTCATTAGTTGGCAAATGATTATAAGTTTTATATTTGAATATAACACACTGAAGTTAGAGGCCGTTTGAGAAGACAAATTTCTTAAAAAGATAAATTCATATGCCTTAGGAAAATATATCACCTGTATTCGGTAATGTCAGTGTATTTATAAAATCTATGATTAACAAACCAGCCCAAAAATACTTTTTATTAATTTGGAAAAATAGTTTATAAATTAGACAAATTCAAAGACCGAAATGCAATAACTATTCTTTAAGATTCTGGCGAGCTAAATATTTGTTTGTAATAAAGAAGAACTGAAATCAATTTCTATTTTTCAAAGTTAACTCGTTACGGCTAAACGAGAAAAGAAATTACTTTTTCTGCTGTCGGTTCTAAATCTAATTTTTTTAATCGTTTCTTCCAAGCAAAGCAATAAAGTCACTAAGACGTAAGGGGTTACTAAGTGTTAGAGAATATGAGGAAGAAAAATTATTAAGGAGAGAGAACAGAAAAAGAACAAGAATTAAACAAATGGAAGATAACGATTGGCATTACATTTAAATTTTTTAATATCAAAGTTGATTGGGAAGCAAGAAACCAGAAAAGAGATCCACAAGTGAGAAATGTGATAGAAGAAAATTGTTAGCATAGAACTTACGGTTACATCTAGCCATTTCAGCTGTAAAATGATAAGACCTTACCGTAAACTTATGGTTACATCTAGCCATTTCAGCTGTAAAATGATGAGACCTTACCACCAATCTAGTCAGTCAGTTAAGTGCCATACGTGATACACGCTTTGTACGATCATGTCTCTAAAGAGACATGACTAACTAGGCAGATGATTATCCCGCAGTAGGTTGCCATTACTTTCTGCGGCAGACTGGCTTGCCAACCAAGACTATAAGACTCAATATGCCCTCTTATTTAACCCATAACTGGAGGGAACAGACGGATTAATACCTTTCCCAAGGGTGTTTGCGCATAATACAAGGAATTCAACTGGAGTTCGAACTCGGCTCCCTGATTTCTCGTTCCGAGCCGATATCCACTGCACCACAATGCACATCCCAGCCAATCTAGTACTGCGATTAAATTTGTAAAGTCAAGGTATCATAGAGGAACGTTCATCAGAACAATTGCCATGAAATTATTTGTAGAAAATGTACAAGAAAGCTACGTTACGAATATGGGAAAGCGGCTGAAGGACCAATAAAATTGTAGATTATTCTTTGGATTTTATCAAAAATATCTAAGTATATAGCAGGAACACCCGACCATACATAGCAGCAATATTCAAAGCATGGACGAATGGTAGATTTATGTAAGATAGATTCTGGTGAGAAAAATTGTCTGGTAAAATACAGTGAACCAACTTTCCTAGGGGCAGAACAATCAATTTATTCAATTTAATCTTTCTACTTCATGCTAGCGAAAAAATGTTAGTCCAAGAAGGTGCAATGAGTCACTCTTCTGGAGGTTAGCATCAGCTATGCTGATGGAAAATAAAATGTATTCTCTCAGACGATTAAAAGAGAGCAGTTTCGTTAAAATTAATAAGCCATTTATTGCCCCGTTTAACAACAGATTGTTTGTCATTTTTAGCTTAGCTGCTAATTTGACCTTATCGAACCGATTAGTATGTCCTGGGTAGATGCCTTCTCGATATCCAAAGCATAGCCTCTTTCAGTAAATCGTTAATACATCAGCAGTTTACCTAGAAAAGCGAATGCCATATGAAGTAAGATGCTTAACCAATCCGGACTTAATTAGAGCACCTAGTACTTTGCCGAAAAGAGGTACCTTTTAGTGGTAAAAGACTGTCAATAAGTAATGCTAGAAATCAAAAAAGATTTGAACATTAACGGAGTTAATCAACCCGAAGAAAGGAAACCAAGAAATGAGTTACGTCACTTATGTCTAGATGGGCTCATCGCACACCAACATAAACTTTCACTTGAGACGTGTTCATATATCACCTATAACTTATGGGGGAATTTCCTCTAACAATTACAGAATAGGGATGTGAATAATATTTTTTGTACTTTTTTTTCAGCGATTAACCCGAAATCTCACACCCTGCTTAAAAATGACGAGGAGGATGATTTGCAACTTTGTAGGATAAAAAAATGAAACCTACCAAAGGGCGGATGGAAAGGTCTACAGCCAACTGAAATGATGCTTCAATAGACTCACAGTGAAACCACTCCACTGTTTTTCGCATGAACATTTGTAGCAATATATAACTAAAATAAATAAATAAAATATAATAACAACAAATGGCGAGAAAGGACACTGTTCCTGGGGAAATGGCTACTCACCTGTTTAGGATAAACTTGTACAACTAGTCATCTGAGCTTCACCCACCGACCGATAGCAACAAAAACAAATTATAATTTGCAAATGAAGCATTAAGATACTATACTAATATGGGGGAGCTAAAAAAATGAGGACTTCACAAACAATGGATAAATAATCATATATAAAAGCAGAGAGAGAAATGAAAGAGGGTTAAGACTAATATTAACACAATATAATCAACATTTATAATTTTTTTCTTCGAACTGTTATTTTCATTTGAAGATAACGAATTATTTTTAATTTTATTCTTAATGAATAGTAAAAATTGCTTGAGGAAATGTGTCTGTATGATAGAGAAATTGAAAGAGATTTCATTCAATATAATCATCATATTAGAATACGCACCATCGTCCTAAAGCGCAGAAGAATATATTAATAACACAGAGCCAGTGAAAATCACAAGGGATTATTATCCTTATGGAGGATTTAAATGCAAAATTAGGAAAAAACATAATATAGAGAGTCGGCAGTGAAAGACTAAATAATAACGATCATCTGTTCTCAGAAATAGCGAAGACGGTCCTGGACATAGAAAAGCTCAGTAAGGAATATAAAGAATTAGATAGATCAACTAATAATCAGTAAGAACTTTAGAAATAAAGTTCTACTTACTAAAACAAAACCAGACGCTCACTGTAAAGAACCATCACCGTCCAGTTATGTGCAAATTAGAATAAAACTACTCAAATCAAAGAAATGGAAAAGAAGACCTCAAATGCATTACAGCGTACTCCAGAAAAATTAAATTTCAAACAGACATATGCTTATGATAGTTAAGAACAAATATAAAATCTTAGAAAAGTTCAGTAACGCAAAGGTTTTCATTTGTGTTCAGAATTTTTTAAAGATTTAGATTTGTTCTTAAAAAAGTAATAGTGATAATGACAAAAGTGATCCTTGTGAGAGAAGACAAAAAAAAAAAAAAAAAAAAAGGCCAAAAAATGAAATTCTTGAGTTAGTGAAAGGGAGACAACATATAAAGAATTTCATAGATTTATAAGATGTAAAGCAAAAACATTAGAAATTAAACTAGGCAAATGATGCATGAATCAACGAGAAGTATACAGAGAAAAATTACAAAAGATGCATACATTTATTCAGAAGATATACATAAAAATTACATTACAGAAGATATAAATAGCAGACATGCATGAAAATTTAAGATATAAATGGCACAGTGGCATAAAAATTACAAAATATCATGCATACCAGACATGATTAAATATTACAGGAGATATACAATACTGACTCAAGTAAAATAACAGATGTAGATAACAGACATGCATAAGAATTAAAGGAAATATCCATAGCAGACATGTATAAGAATTATAGAAGATATACATTCCAGATATGTTTTTTTTTAATCATTTCACCCCAAGCAAGGCATTCCACTGCCACTATTGCGCATGGAGCTACATAGGGGAAGGTGAAGAGAAGGAGCGGTTAGATATAGGAAATGTCAGAAGGAAGGTGATAGATGGGTAAGGATACCGAGGATGAGGGTTGGGCAGATGGGAAGATTGTTTGAAAGAATGTATGAAAATTATACAAGATATACATACCAGACACGCATAAAATTTAAAGAAGACAAACAATAGAGGCCCGCATAAATCTAACAGAAGTTATACATAGCGAACGTCTACAAAAATTAAAGAAGATAAATATGGCTGGCATGAATAAAAAGTACATAAGATATACATAGCAGAAATGCATAAAAATGAAAAGTGATATACGAAACAGACATGCATAAAAATTAAAGAAGATATACATGGTAGACATTAGAATTACATAAGATATGCAATACAGACATGCATAAAAATTATATACGATATGCATAGCAGACATGTATAAAAATTTCATAAGATATACATAACAGGCATTCATAAAAATTAATGAAAATATACATAGCAGGCATGTATATACGTTGCAGAACATATACATAAAAGAGATGCATAAAAATTAAAAAATACATAGCAGACACGCAAAAAAATTACAAAAGATATAAAATAGACATGCATAAAAATGACTGAAGATATACAATATAGACATTAATAACAATTACATAAGATATTTACATAAAAATTACAGGAAAAATGCAAAACAGAAATTTATGAAAATTACAGACGATATAGATAGTAGACATGCATAAAAACTGCAGAAGATATATATTGCAGATATGCATAGAATTTACAGAAGTTATACAACACAGACATGTATAAAAATTACTGATTTTATACCTCGTAAATGTTATCTGACCTGGTGTGTAATTTCGCACAGAAGTATATTTACATTGAGCAGTGTATTCACATTTTTATGAAAAAGCAAAAATATGCATGTTGGCTAGCAAAAGAAAATAAACATTGATTTGAAAATAAATATTGTTTTGAAAAGTTAAAGAATGCGGACGCCGGGTGACGAGCAAAATTTACCAGGTCAGGGGATGTGGAGGCAGAAATGTATTTATAGTAAAATATTATTCCATTGATGGAATGTGTTTTGTGTTTTCATAACCAGCGTAGTCAAGGTCAGATAATATAAACCTGCGAAATTGTTTTCTAAACAATGTGCCTGAAACATTTGTTCAAACGAGATTCGGAAGTCAGTTGTTGTAGTAGTCAGTGAGCAGTTGAAATTGGAAGACAAACCGAGAGAGGCAGAAGGAGAACGGCGGACGAGTGCGGCTTCTGGCCGCTTCCTTGTATGCGTGTGTGCTGACTCCTCCTACCACCTCCTACTCCACAGCTAATGTCACCGAGAAGTGAATAAAGATATGTTGTATACACTTATTTATATATAAGTTATCATTTTATCAGCGAGGATATTGTCAAAATTTTGCTTGCAGCGTAATGTTCCCCGTCGAATTGGTTCCAGTTTAATCTTCGTCCTCGTCAAAAGTGGTATATAACACAAAGATGCATAAAATTACAGAAATAATATAAGTTATATACAATGCATAAAATATACAATGTATAAGAATTACAGAATATATACAAAGAGTAATGCATAAAATTATAGAAGTTATACAACACAAACATGCATAACAATTACAGAAGTTATACCTAGCAAAAATACATAAAAATTACAAAATATATTGATACATATAAATTACAGCAGATATACTTAGCAGGCATGCAGAAAACTACAGAAGTTATACATTGCAACATGCCTGAATATAACAGAATATCATACATAGCAAACATGCATAAAATTAAATAAATTATACATAGCAGAGATGCATAAAATGTACCCATGTACACACAAGACATACATAAAAATGACAGTATATATACCTCGTGTTGCATAACCTGGAAAACAATAATGACGATCGTTTTGAACGACAACGACAAACATGTATATAGAGTAGAAGGGCAGCCAGAGAGATATTGTGCGCTCACAGAAGTTGTCGGGGAATCGTTAACTAGCGAGAGTTCTTTTTTAATCTCTCTCTTCTCTTTTGTTTTTAGCTAGAAACCCCAGACTTATATAACCCCAAATTCCTACGCACTTTTGCCTTTTCTGGTTGTCGCTTAATTGACGCCATCTATGGTCAGATGGTCTATGGTCAGATACAACTATCAATCATTTTGCCAGCTGTCGTCTTTCAAGCCGGTTGTCGCCCGTGCTTTCTGCCTTTGATGTCAATCATATCTTTGTCGGCTATTGCAAACATGCATAAATATTAAAGAAGATATAGAACACAGATACGCATACAAATTACACAAGTTATACATAGCATTGATGCATAAAAATTTATAAAATATATACATACCAGAGGTGCATAAAAATTACAAACATATGCACACCAGGCATGCATAAATATTACAGAAGATATATATAACAGACATAGATAAATAGTACAGAAGATATAGATAGCAGACATGCATGAATATTATAGAAGCTATACAATACAGATATGGATAAAAGTTACAAAAGATATACGTAGTAGACATGCATATAAATTACAGAAGATGTACATTACAGGCATGCATAAATATTACAGAGGATATACATAGCAGAGTTGAATAAAGGTTATATCATATGTACATACCTTACACGCATAAAAATTACAGAATATATACATAGCAGATATAAATAAAATGATTAAAGATGTACATAGCTGACATGCATAAAATTTACATAATTTATTCATAGCAGGCAAACATGAAAATTACATAATTTACATATTGTAGACATGCGTAAAAATTACGGACAATATACAGTGCAGACGTAAAAGACATTCATAAAATTTCAGAAGATATTTTATATCTGCTATGTATATATTCTGTACAGACATTCATAAACATTGCAGATGTACACAGCAGGCATGCATTAAAATAACAGAAGATTTACAATCCAGATATACATAGAAATTGCAGAAGATATACAATACAGTGCCTCTGATAATTCGCTAAAAAAACAAAAACAAACAAAAAAACAAAGAAAAAATACACAAAAAATAAAAAAACAAAACAGCATAGTATGAAGAAAAAAGGCCACAAGCTTAATAAAAACAGATTTTTTCTGTCAAAATGTTTATGTTATTTTAAGGAGAAAAGAACAAAGTAATTCTTCCTTATTTTTAATTTTTTTTAATTCTTTCTAACACGTTCGAAATCTTGGTAAAAATCTTCGTCAGCGGGTGACCAAATCTTTACCAGAATTTACTATGGATAATGTGAGATTTCACAACTAATTTTTTTCCGGTAAAAAATACATTAATTTTAAAAATTCTTGCAATAATCAAATAATTGTCGGATTTTAATGCAGCTTTTAATGAATGAAATTATTTTTAAACTATTATTTTTAGAAAATCTTGGTAAAAATGTTTTTTTTACATCTGTAAAATTAATGAAACTTCAAGAAATTAAACTATGTTGGGAAAATTTGGGGAATGTAAATCATCTTTTTTATTATTCAGTTAACCGTTTTTTCGAAAATCTGCTCCGAATAGTAAAATAAAAAAATGCAATAAAACATTGTTTAATAAGATAAGCTTTTAATTGCTTTTTAAAAAATATATATTAAGAACATTCGATGAATAATGAATTTTACAAGAATTGTTTTCGTTTTTCTTTTTTATTATAATAATCAAGTATGGTAATTTCTTTGTTACATTAAAAGTTTCCGTGTTTCACGGTTTCTTCCACTTACAGGATAAAAATTTAGACGATTATGTCAATTTTGGTCAACCATACTTAACTGTCATCTGACATCTGGCTGTCATCAATCAGTCTGCACATCACTCAATTCGCACCTCCGTGATTGAGAAATATTTTTATTCTAAATTTCATGCTATAAACAAATAATACTTATGTAAATCAGACTAATTTAACTTTACATTTGGTAATTTTAGAAAAATATCGTGTCACAGATGCGTATTCTATTTTTGCAAAATTTTTAAAACCGAGAATTAAATTTTGATTACAAAGGTGTGACTGCTCAAAAATAACCGAAAAATTGAAAAGAAATAAAAATGAGTGGATGTACCTACAATTCAGGCATGCATAAAAATTATAGAAGATATACATATCAGTCATGCATAGAGATTACATAAGATATACAGGAAGACATGTATATAATAACAGAATATATACAATACAGACATTTATGAAAATTATAAAAGACATAGTTAGCAGACATGCAAAAAATTACAGAAAATATAAATAGCTGTTTTAGATAAAATTATAGAAATATGCATAGCAGACATGCATAAAAATTACGGAAGATATACAATACAGACATGCATAAATATCACATATAATATTAACAGTTACCATGCATAACAATGGCAGAAAATATACAATACAGTCATGCATAAAAAATTACAGAAGATATACATAGCAGATATGCATATAAAGATAAAATCGCAGGACAAAAATGTGCTCTTCGACAAGATACATAAAATTGAAAAACGGTATACTCACAATGAAAAAGAAAAGATGCTACTAAGATTACAGTGAATACATTGTTGCCCTATTCCATTATAACAGCGGAACCGAATCTACAATCCATAAAATAACATGGAAGTAACTATAGTAGGATCGAGATAAGATCAACAGTGGCTAAGGTGGATCAAAACAACAGAACCAAACGGGATAGAAATAGAGATGCTGTTTTTTGGAGGATCACTATTTTTGGCATCCGGCTGCAAATTCCATAGGACAATCATCTCAATGAGCCACATAAGTACACTGTAAGCGTATAGAAAATGAGTTCAAGGAAATACAGAAAAAACAGAAAGAGGTGCAAAAAATATGAGTTTATCATCGGATTTATTTAACGAGATTATTCAACAAAAAATAATTTTTTTTATTTCGCTCTCTCTTTACTCTTTATATATATATATATATATATATATATATATATATATATGTGTGACTATTTACGCTCTCACACCCTGATTGAGCACTCAGGAAGAATGGTAGACTTTGAAAAACAGTAGCTACTCTGGCATGTACGCACCGCTCATTCAGTAATGAATTAAAGCACTCTGGCTATTGGGCGGGTATAATGATAATATACACGCTAAAAAGTCTGCCTTCTTCTATCGAGCGTCTATAGTCCAGAGGTAGAATCACCGACTGACGTCAATTCGGTCGGGTTTCAATCCTGGGTAAAAAGCAATCGGAGTCTATCCGTGCAGATGAGCTGTGATAAAGCGAAACAGATCTGTCTGTGGATGACTATATATATATATATATATATATATATATATATATATATATATATATATATATTAACGTCTGATTTCGCCAAAAACAAAGAACAAAGAACCATAATAATAGAGCACGCAGTAAAATTTGGCCTGTTACTAGATTGCGAAAATAGAATTGCTGTAGGTGACAAAATTGGTCTGCGCAGTTAAGACGAAAGCAGTTTCATCGGTAACCATGAAATGTCCTGAATTTCAAAGTTTCAAAACCCACGTTACGAGTTTCGATGAGTCATGAAAAATATTGACGGATAAATAAAAACTTTTTAATAACTTCAGAGTTTGCAAAATATAAAACACTGGCTGATCAGCAAGTACTACCGAACTGTAAAGAAGTTCACTATGTATCCTCAATGACTTAGATGCAGGTTTCATATAGGCAAGATTACTCTGTTTCACTGAATTGTACAGCCAATATCAAGAGAGAATTTGTTTTTAAAAATTCATCTTTCTCAAACGATTAAATTTTTAGGTATTGTATCAGTGAGGAAGTGTTGGAAATTACAAGATGTCGTTTCCTAAATTATCGGCCAATCATGTGAGAGTAATAGTCATGTCTCCTTTAAAAGAAAGGAATATGTAGTTGAAATGGAGGAAAACAGATTTTTCAACATTTTTGCTTTTGTGCTATTCTAGACAGGTCAGAATGATGGAGAAAATGCAAGACGGCTACTAGAGGAAGTAAGCTTCACATGATCCAGACAAACATTCAAACTACAAGAACTTAATTGCAACTAGAGTTTACTGTGTGAAAAATAGCGAAAAATCTATCAACAAATATGAACATCGGAATGCGATTTTAGATGATGCGCAGTCTGTTCCATATGAACAAATTCAACGAATGAACGACTTCTAGTATCAGAAAATTGAGCTTACATATACTAATGATGACTATAACTTTATCGCTAAGACAATAAGTGCTTTCAATTTTCTATTAAAAGAATTTATTTTTGTCAACATTGCACACGTTCTGTAATTTTGTCGTCGTTGATGAAATTTGGGAACAAAGTATGTTCAAGTATAGAGCCCCGAGAAACGCCTGCATTATCGCAAAAAGATCTAGAAGAGTAGCTGTTCAAGATAACTTTCATTTCAGGATTTGTTAAGAAAGACTGAATCAGTTCCAAAATACGTCGATAAATGCTAGTTAGAGACTGGAAAATCAGGTAAAGATTCTCCTTGTGAGACAAGACTATAATTTGAAGAGAATTTATTAACCATTTTGCTTTGAGTTACGTGAAGAGAAGCGAGATAGAATATTTACTCTTATGTAAGACACTATTACAGAACCGCCAGTTCCATTTTATCAGCAAACAATGACTTCACCTTTTTGAGAACACGTTTACAATTATTTCAAGCAGACACAAGAAGTTATTGTGATTTCACCTGGTATTTTCTAGAATGAATAAAAGTATCGATAGCGTCTTTAACCCAAGTAGAAACCTCTGTGGCATAATTCTCACTAGGAACGTTAAAAATGTTAATCCAAATGGCATTTCGAAGAAAGCCTCGAAATGAATTCCAGTAGGTACGCTGGTAATAGAGAAGTCTTCTGAATAGAAGTTTCTTTTCTAATAGATGAGACAAAAATATCAACAGATATGAGTGCGTTATTCGAATTGCCAAGAGAACAGAGTTGTGATGCTCGACAAGAACTCGGAGGAAAGGTAAAGAAAAAATCAAGTAAAGAGATCAGATTTACAAGGAAAATGAATAGGGAAATCCATTATTTAATTAACTGAGCAATGAAAATACTGAAAGTCTGAATATCTGCAACGTCAGTAACATTCGAAAGCCACTTGACCAAATAAGTCACCAAATACAAAAATGCTCGCAGATAATTGTGGAGAGAACCATGCATATATCGTCAGAAGTTTTACAGGATCATCTGGGGACTCAAGAAACAATTCCCTTTAACTGGAATATTTTTCCGTATATAAACACCAAGGCCATGCATATGTATCCTAGAATCTTTTCGACAAAGAAAAATTCATTGGTAGCAATAGAAGAATTTAAATTAGTTTCGCAAAGTGCGAATATATCTGGAGAACATTTCAAGAGAAAAGATTGTACACTACATAGTTTTGAACGTATTCCATGAATATTGGAGAGACAAAGGTTGAGGAGATAGGTAATTTTTGTTTACTGGTTTACTCGTATTTATTTTCATTGTATCTGTCAGGAGTTGATTTTGTCTTAAAAAGGAAAAGGCCAAAATGATTATCACTATCGTCTATGGCAATATAAACTGATCAGAAGGTGACTAAATTTAAAGTATTATGATGCCTTAGGGTTGCCCACCAGAAATACATGCAGGGACACCTACCCGTGCGTGGCATGACACTACAAATACCACGATATATGTTCTGTTTATCAGAACAACCTCTTTAAGCGCTACCAAAGTGTTTGCATTCCTTAATACCAGTCGGATACAGAAACCAGAAAGCTGCCAAGCCGCTTTCCTCATAATGAAATGTTGCAAAACTGAGGACCAAACACTTCAAAAGAAAGAAAAAAAAAGTAAATTATTATAAACATTTTAGTTACACTATCACATTTCTTCACTTAGCATCCACCATTGTTTACATTTACTTACACAGCTTTAAGAATAATAAGAGAATTCTTATATTTAAAATTTTGAAAACTTAACGACATTTTCCTTCCACTTTACTTCTGTTTATAAATGCACATTGCAAAATAAAATCTTCATATTTACCTTCATAAAGTTCCCTAGGGGACGAAATCCATTGGTAAATAAAAGGCCTTTTTTGTATTCGTTTATATTGTCTTTTTACAGATATATTTTATTTATTTCTAAATTTTTGCACACACACAGATACACACATACATACACACATTTGGAGTCGGAAGCTTAGCACTCCCTCATATATATATATATATATATATATATATATATATATATAAGAGAGATTGTTGCCCAAATACAATATATATATTGTGTATATATGTATATATAAAAGAGAGATTTTTGCCCAAATACACAATACATATATTGTGTATCTGGGAAACAATCTCTCTTTTATACAGGTTTCATTAAAAATGACAGACAAAGTATTATCATTAAGTTTTTGATTAATTTTTCATGTATTCGTATAATCTTTTCTTTTCAGAACTCCAATTATAAAAGAGTTATCCAAAGGTTTTGTACTTTCGAACGCTTTTGGCTATACTTTTAGCCATTATCAAGAATTTAATTTTGTTTTACTTGTAAATAAACATGTGTAAACTTTATGCTTATAGAGTTTTGTATATGTTGAGTTCCGAACACGGTAAGCACATTTTTACCGTGTTCATAATTGATGTTATTAAGTGCAGGATTTCTCTTTTTATTAGTAATGCCTCCATCATTTTTAATCTTCTTTTACATGTGGATGATGCTATTATGTATGAATTATCAACAAGTATATCACGGATAGCTTCTGGAGGATCTTGAAGCGTGTTTAAATGAGTTAAAACTGTTGTGGAAAAGGTGCAATGTCAATCTTTTAGTCAATTTTCTGGTGGTGTAAACAATGCAGTTGTTTATGGATTTGGATAGTTGAGGAACACAGTTCTTCAAAGGACATTTAAATTCGTAAACGACACTGGTCCTCTGCAGTTTAGATTTTGCATGTGAATTATTATTATTATCGATAATGTGCTTGGCAGTTTTCAATTTTTTATAATAGATAATTAATTTAATTTTCATGTTTGAATTGGTCGGTGTTGCATAATTTCGCACGATATGACGAAGTGAAGATTCGACATGTCTGTAGCTATTGCGCATTTGATTTTTGTAAAAAATATTAATGTTGTTGTTTTTCTTCACATAGTTGTGGTTACCACTGGTTACGTTATGAAAAAATAATTATATAAATTATACGAACACAAAAATTATATAAAAAACTTAATGATAATACCTTGTCTGTCATTTCTTCTGAAACCTATATATATATATATATATATATATATATATATATATATATATATATCGAGGCAGCAAGTAATTTTCTAAACATATTCTATTAAATATAAGAGACAATGAATGTCTATTATGTTTAATCATGAGCCGTTCTAAACGTCGTATTTTTGCTTTAATTTCAGTTGAAAATAAAGACAAAAATTCTCCAACATTTGGATAATTATTTATTGGTTTTCTTCTAGGCTTTCGGCTCACATGAGCCATCTTCAGAGAGGTTGTTTAAACTGAAATATTATAAAATCCACCATCACCGACAATTTTATTTTGTGTTGACATAAAACTCTGCTTGGCAACGGCAATAGTTACCAAAAATAATAAACGCAGTTCTTAAGTTTGCGATGCGGTTTTATGACGTGACACCGCGGGATAGCGCGAAATGACAACAAAACCATGTAGTCAAATTCAATGTAATATGTTATTTCCTGTTTTAAAGTTGATTTTATTGAGTGTTGGTTGTTTCGATTTGATGTACATGGCCTCCAATATCTGCAGGTTCCTCTTACTGTGTGTATGAGTAAGGATCACCGTATTGTTGACCAAAATCTGTCTGATATTACCTACATGTTTATGTTTTTCAGAGAAATGTTGTTTAATAGTACTCTGATCAGTAAGTTTTTTATAACAGCTAACTTATATCGTTGGGGGCATTATAATAGTGAATGCCCCCAACGATATAAGTTAGCTGTTATAAAAAACTTACTTCAACGCACACAAATGATATCTTCTTCCAAATCTATATTTTATAAAGAATTACACAACATTAAGCAAACACTAGTCA
Source organism: Ascarosepion bandense (assembly GCA_037127315.1). Classification (NCBI taxonomy): domain Eukaryota; kingdom Metazoa; phylum Mollusca; class Cephalopoda; order Sepiida; family Sepiidae; genus Ascarosepion; species Ascarosepion bandense. The sequence goes on along the minus strand of JBBBDQ010000789.1, from coordinate 710,829 downwards.
ATACTGGATTTCCTAACTCCGTTATTGATCAACAAATTAAAATGTATCTCAACAAAATTAACAATAGCTCTAACAATAATGAAAATATTAATAATAATGGTTTACATCAAAATAAACATAACACTATTAACTTATACTATTGCAACCAAATACATAATAATTATAAACAAGATGAAAAAACTCTCAAAAACATAATACGTAGAAATGTTAAACCAGTCGAAAGTAATAATCAAATTAAACTCATTATATGTTATAAAAAGTTTAAAACAATTGACCTCATAGTCTATAATAACCCAACAAGCACTAAACTAAATTCTTTACAAAAAACCAATGTAGTGTACCAATTTACATGCCCATTCAGAGATTGCATCTCTGATACTAATCAAAAACCTAGTACATATATTGGTTTTACTACAACCACGCTTTCCCGTAGACTTACATGTCATCTTTCTGATCAGAGTACTATTAAACAACATTTCTCTGAAAAACATAAACATGTAGGTAATATCAGACAGATTTTGGTCAACAATACGGTGATCCTTACTCATACACACAGTAAGAGGAACCTGCAGATATTGGAGGCCATGTACATCAAATCGAAACAACCAACACTCAATAAAATCAACTTTAAAACAGGAAATAACATATTACATCGCATTTGACTACATGGTTTTGTTGTCATTTCGCGCTATCCCGCGGTGTCACGTCATAAAACCGCATCGCAAACTTAAGAACTGCGTTTATTATTTTTGGTAACTATTGCCGTTGCCAAGCGGAGTTTTATATCAACACAAAATAAAATCGTCGGTGATGGTGGATTTTATAATATTTCAGTTTAAACTACCTCTCTGAAGATGGCTCATGTGAGCCGAAAGCTTAGAAGAAAACCAATAAATAATTATCCAAATGTTGGAGAATTTTTGTCTTTATTTTCAACTGAAATTAAAGCAAAAATACGACGTTTAGAACGGCTCATGATTAAACATAATAGACATTCATTGTCTCTTATATTTAATAGAATATGTTTAGAATATATATATATATATATATATATATATATATATATATATATATATATATATATATAAAGTATATTGTCCGGAAGTTATAGAACACGTAGGTTTTAAACCCACTGTTCATGAATTTACTTTTATAAAGAGTGCTCGATACAACGTAGAACTTTATATTGTGATGGTTGTTACACTGCTTTATAAAAGCATAGTATCACTACACAAAAACCCTTGCGTTTCGGAGCTACATGTGAGCCTCATCTGGTGATAAGTTGAAATGAAAAATAAATGGTGAAAACGATTTATTTTTGGTAATATGATATGTAAGTGAATATGGGATGGGAGTTTAGTATGATTTAGCCGGCAGTTTGTAGCCATAGAGATAGAGCCTTGGGTTAGGAGAGGAGTGCAGGGTAGCTTAGTTTTGGACAGGTTACCTTTTAGTTTTGTCTAGGTAATTCTTATATTGGGATGTAAGTTTTTTAAGAAAGGGTAGACACTTTTTATTTTATTACTGCCTATGAGTGGATGGAATAGAGTTACTATTAATATTGTTTGAGTTTATTTTCTTTTATTTATACGATATTCGTTTTTATTTTGAGGATTAAACATGGGTATTAATTGCCTTTTGGAAGGGATTATTTTATGTTAATGAGGTCTTTTTTTGGTTATTTAAATTCTAACGAAAAATATTTTCGATGTTTACATAACACTGTTAATTCATCTCTACGGTTCAATAGTTCGCCATTGTTGGGATATTTTAGAATGTGCAGCTTTTCACTTAAACATAAAGGGCAGATGTCGTTAAGCGAGTTGCAGGTTTTAGTTTTTTCCCGGATTTCCCATTTTAGTTTGGGTTTCTGTTTTGTGTCCTTTAATTTCCAAAAATATGCAGAAAAGGATGCTTGGTTTCGATATAAGTTGTTTTTGAATGAAGTTAATTGCATGTACCTGCGCTGCTTAAAGGTGTTCTTTGTAGATCCGATATACACTATTTATAGTGGGATTTTCAGTTGATGTTCTATTGCATTGATAGACAATTGAATTTATTTTACATCTATTTTGTAGTGGGCAATTATTGATTTCTACAATTGCATAAGTTTTTATTGTTGTCCTCTTTATTATTTTGGTAGTTAATTTTATTTCGATCCACGTGTTGATTTAAGATATATTTGTTATTATTAGTTATGATTTTCTCGAGGTTATTTGTGCAACTATAACATAGTTTAAGTGTATTTTTGTTAAAAAATTTACTTAAATGGTTGTTAGTGGGGAAGTGTTTTTTAATTAAATTGAGGAACTTCCGCCCTAACTTGGTGTTTAATGATTTTTCTATTTCTATTTTTCCTGTTATGGTTATAGTTTGTTATATAATTTATGTCTTGTTCTTGTAGCCCCTTTTTTTAGGGACTTATTGTAAAGACTTTTATGTTTGTTAAATATTTCTTCACTGGAAGAATTTTTACTAATTCTATATTCTATGGAGGAGGGGATATGTTTGGTTATACTTGGGGGGTGATTTGACTTTGGGTGGATGTATAATAGATATTCATTGGGTTTTACGTATGTAATTAATATTAAAATTGATCAAGATGGAGGGCTCGATGTAAGTAGCATTATATAGTTACAGAGCCAAATATATATGGTATGTCAAAAAATTCCGAAATTTACATTCGTTGAATGGCTATTTCAGTGAGAAAATTATCTTTTCATCAGCAACGATCGAAAACAAAAAATTATTAATTCAAATATGGTACAAAATTTCTTTACTGGAAGAAGTCCCCAAAAATATCTATACACAGGAAGTTAAAAAAATGAGGGATTACGAAAGAAAATTTTTTTTATATAAATTTGTCGGCCAAACGAATAAGGAAAACCAGAAACAGAGAGTCATGACTCGATATTAAAAGACTTTACATTACGTCTATATAAAAGAATCAAAAGTTAAAATTTAAACCATGTCACGGAAGTGATAGGAGGAAAGGAAAGAAAAAGTCAAAAGGAATTTTTGACACACACACACACACACACACACACACACACACACACACACACACACACACACACACACACACACATATATATATATATATATATGAGGGAAATTCTCAACACAATTCCAAGCAGGGATTCACCCATGAATCTGATGTTATTTGGTTAGACTTTAGGAAGAGGTTCGTGTTGAGAATTTTTCGATATCACATCGTGTATATATAAAGATTTGGCTTATTACGATTTGGTGATTTCCGTAATGATTATTGTTAAAAAGAAGGAGACTGTGATTAAGGAGAACGCAACGAAACAGCTGATGGCGACCTCAAAAAGTTCTTTGCAGAATTTTATAAAAAGTCAGAGCTATGAGATAAGTGTGTTCGGCGGTCATTCGAGTACTTTAATGAGTTAAAGTGTCATTACCCCACATAGGCTACTTTTTAATATGAAATGACTGATTGTTTCTGCAGAGACCTTGTATAGTCTGTGCCATAAGCATAATACTTAGAAAGTGAGTGAATTATACATTGAAGTCAGTTATTCAGATAAGCTTAACAATGCTTTCTTTAGCACAATGTTGAACAAGTTAACACTGTTTAGTTTTGTTCTGTGTGTCAGTTTTAAATCAATTCAGTTTAACCCATTTCATTTTACTTACATTCATTATAAATATAGAATTCTCAAAAAATGTTTCAATGTTTGGGTTGTATCTACAAACATTTGAGCCAATGACATCCTTCGACAAAAATGGCACAACAATCTCAAAAGTAGGATGATCACAAGAATTGATTTTTACTGTACATGTACAAATAGAATGAACAATACTCAAAACATTCAAATGTGCAATTTAGTTTGTTATAATTAACATCTTCATAAATATTATGTTGCATTTTTTGTGGAAGTAAAAATATCAAGTTTGCGATCACCTACCCTTCAAATCAATCGAACTCTTCAATTTGATGGAAAACAGCAGGAAATAATTTAAAAATGTTAGATAAGTTACCAAACCTCCTGAGCTATGAAGTGGTTGCTTTATTTTGAAATAATGATGTTGTAATATCTGTGCTATGCGCACTGGGAGATTTCGTTGATCGTAATTAAATTAGATGCTGAAAACGATTTTCTAAATTGTATGGCTACTAAATTTTGTTGAAAAAATTGTTCTCAGTCCGTGTGAAATTGATAAGTTAAAGACTTATGGATATAATGAATATTTTGCGATATCTTTTAAGTTTGACTATAGAATTCAATTTGAGAGAGACGATGAATATGTGAATGTTTTGTTTGAGTTTCAAAGCAAACAAAAACTTTAGCCTCAAACAAGCATTCAACCAACAAGAACTTAATTGCAACTGGAGAGAAAGTATGAAAGAAATAGCAAATAATTTATGAAAGTTGTCCATTAAACAGTCTCTACTCACTTCATCAATGATAAGTTACTGGGTTTTCATTAATAAAACCTATTTCTGATTTGTATAATTTATGATTAACAAATGTGAGTATGATGCATTTGTAAGAGGCAAACAGACAGGCAGAGAGAGAGAGAGAGAGAGAGAGAGAGAGAGAGAGAGAGAGAGAGAGAGAGAGAGAGAGAGCATTTGCATTGTGCACTGAGTGATATTTTCTCTTATACGTCGGTTCAAATTTACTCCGTCACCAGTGTAGCCAATTAAAGAACGCAAGCATTCTTTAATGACTAATCATCATTTATTTTCTTGTTTGCATATTTTACTGTCGTCAGTATAGATGAGTTATTCTTTATTTTTGAGCAATTAAATTCTCCCATGCGAATCGCTTTAATTCAACTCCACCACCACCGCCACATTCTGCTTTCTTCACATATGACATTACTGCATTTTTCTTTTGTTACCTTTCAAAGTTTTACTTTGCAAAAATTATATTTTTCTCGGAATCCACTACTGGTAAAACGATTATTAATAAAAGACTTTTAAGGTTCGTGTGAGAGAAACAATTTAAGCGTGTGTACGTAAAAAAGTCCTTGTTTACTCACAAATCATTATAATTTTAATTAAATTTACCATTCGTCCGTGCATTGAATATTGCTGCTACATTTTGCTTTGGTGCTCTTACTGTATATCTAGAGGTTCTTGAAAAAATTGGCAGAAGGTTCCGTCCTGATCCTGACCTGGCATCTCGACTTCAGCCAACTTTTGACAGTCGTGATTTGGCTTCCTTCTGTCGTTTCCACTAAAATTTTCATGGCAATTGTTATCTCATGGCATCTCTGTTATTTCATATCATTGTTTGAACTATCCACTTTTGACCACTGCACTTCATGAATTTAAGCGTGCTACTAGATTGGCAACTAAGTCTCCTCGTTTTACTACTGAACCAGCGAAATGCAACCGTATGATCTATTCTAATTTCTCGCACTTCTCATCTGTTGAACACGCTACCAATTTTTTGCTTCCCTGTCACTTACAAAAATTCAAATGCAACATCAATCACTGCCTTTTGTCTTCCTGAACGCTGTTCTTTTATTGCCCTCTCTTCACTTCTTCTCACTTGTCTTCTTATTTTCTTTCACTCCCAGTAAAACCTTACAGCCTAGTGGCATTATCGATTTGCTTTGGTGAAATGATTTCAAAATAATCTATTCCGGGCGTTTATTTACTTGACACATTTCACAGTTTTGTTGAAAATCTTATGTTAAGAAGTTAAAAATAACTTCCTTTTTCATGACATTTAATAAATTTTCATTTTTATCTCATGAGCAAGGTAAAGCGAATGCGGGGATTTTATTGCAAAATAAATTGAAATTCTACTTGAGTGTTCGCAGACGTATGATGGTGTTTTAATGATTTTTTAAATACTGTGAGTAATATCAGACTTTATCGTTTTTGGTCATCCATATTTAAGATGTCTATCTCTGAACTCGACATAGTTGTAAAGTTAAATTTACTTTCATGACATATGGGTAAGGAAAGCTGACAACACGTACTCATTTGATCTTTGAACTGAACTGACAGATAACAGACACCCACTATAAACAAATGCATTTTTCACTATAAACTAAACAGTAATTTTAAAAATTCATTCATGATATTTATGAAGATTAGCTAAGTTTGATTCAAGGCTACACTTGTGTTAGGGCAGTCAGTTAAAATCGAACTCTCTACAGTAGTAATGATTGGTGGGATCTATCTGCCAAGGTTATTCTTTTCCTTTGTGGTTAAAAAAATTCAACGATATAGTCTTGTAAACCTTAAACATTCAGATAATTATATCTGATTTTTTAATGTTTAAAAAACTAGCTTTAATCGGGTTATTGTTTCTTTCATTCCATTTATACCAATTTCATTTGAATTCATTTTCTGTGGTTATTACTTTTTAACAAAAATTAAGCTTAATTCCCTTTATAAGTAATAAACTCGACATTTTCTTTGTGACCATCTCTTTGCTGTCGGGTACCAAAAAATTGATATCAATAAAGTGATAATGATAAATTTATATAGATAGGCGTAAATATACTTACGTCAATAGATAGAAACAGTGAAATAATTATCGATAAGATACTAAAGCCGTAGGAAAGAGGAAGAAAATCTGATTACTTTTTTTATTCATTAACCACTCATATAAGCTGTTTGTTGATTGTTGTTTGTTTGTTTCTGTTTTTCTTTCTGTCTTGCGTCCAAATTTATTATTTTATTGCTCAGTCCAGTGTAGAAGTTGTCCAGATTGAGTGTTAGTATAATGTATTATTAATGTGTCTTATTCCAAACTCAGACAAATTTTATGCGCGCGTGTGTGTATGTATGTGAGTACATTAAATGACACAAGCACATGTAAGTAACTCACGCACAATACAAACATATACCTATGTATTACATACGCCTATTATGTATTACATACGCCTATGCGCAGTCACACTCAGCCAGTTTGTTAGTTAAAAAAAATCAGTGCTTATTTTATAATAAAAATGAATTTTCTTGGTTTTTACCCGTCCGGCATGTATGTTTGTGTAACCTTTTCTCGTCGTTTAAGGGTTAAAATGACAGCAAAGCTTGATTAACATGGGAAAGTTGATTAAGTAATTCATAGACTCTACTAGGGACAAACACTTTGAATACGGATAGAGAACAAGTTTAAAGAATATGCAAAAATAGAAAAAAATACGAAAAAATTCTAAAATAATTTTCACGGATGAATCTCAGTGAACCTGATGGATAGGCCAAAGAATAGATTATATCCAATGCAGATGTGCCTATTGTAGAAAGTAGCAAGGATGGGGTAGGGAGATTATATGAATTGTCTACCAAACCATTAATAGACCATTCAAAGTTGATGAAATACAGTGCCAATTCATGGACAAGAAGTTACTTTAATGGTACAAGTTCAGGTCTTGTAGTTTCAAAGTGAAGTGTGTACAACGAACCTTCTTAAGTATCTAAGTTCACCAGTGATCTTTTTTAACATAAAAGGTTTATAGAAGAATAAAATAATAGAATGGCTACTAAGAAGTTCTGATCTGATCAATAATTTATGATCAATTATGAAAGTGAAATTATGTAAAAGTGGCAAACAGTATGACAGAAAAGTAGGCCTATGGGAAGCAATTAAAATAACCATGTCGAAAATTGAACTTACTAAAAAAAAAAAAAAAGCAAACAAAAAGAAGCAAAAAGAATGGTTAATACATTGCGGGCTATTATTGAGTAAAACAGTCAATGTATCAAGATGTAAATGTTTCAAAGCGTTTTCATATAAATTATTTGTTCTATTATAGGTGTTCGTCAATTGTTGTTAATTTTATTACATTGTTATTGAAGTAAAAAGTGATTTTCTGGTGTTGCATAACTTCAGATTGCAGTCTTTATATTAAATCTAATAACTCTAATAAAACATGGGGAAACTACCTAGCTTTGATTTGGTGTCTAAGTTAATCGTTTAAAATTTAACAAAAATTGTTCAAGGCAAATTTGAGTTATTGAGGTTTATGAAGGCGGACTGTATAATGGAAAGATGTGAAAAACGAGAAAACTTTAATTAGAATAAGGACTGCAAAACTTAACTATTAACAATTAGTAAGACACAAATGACGCTATTGAAAAGCATAATAAGAATGCTTGGAGAATTTAATACTCATAGGGATATTAAAGGCAAGTAAAAGGGGAATAGTGAGTAATCTACTTGCGAAATTTGAATAAATGGATACAAGAACAAGGGACACAGGAAAGTAACTTTAGGGCGGTGAGAAAGTGACTAAAGTCGAGACGCCAAACCAAAACCAATAATACTACTGCTTTTTCTTTGCATTTTATCAAAGATCTGTAGATATATAACAGGAGCACCAAACCATATGCGACAGAAAGTATGGGCGAATAAGTTTTCCACACCGATAACCACTAGGCTACGTCTGAATCAAAACTGGCATAAAGTAAGAAAATTAATGCCTGAAGGTGAAATAGAGAAACTAATGCATATAAAAAATACAAGAAAAATCATTAAGCAAGTTATTTTACTGTGACCTCTTTTAAAAGCTTAGCCATCAATCAACTCTGATTAAAAAAATCTCTATCCTGTGTAAAGAATGCGACGTACTTCGAAGAAACTACCCAAGAAACGCCCATCCATTTTTGCCAGATGTTGTCTGTCTGTTCACTAACGACTTAATAGAAAAGGCTTTGCTAGTTGTTGAATCAGAATTGAAAAATGAACCATTTAAAAATGGTTCATTTTTCAATTCTGATTCAACAACTAGCAATTAAAAAGGCATCGACTTTTTGCAGAATAGCTTAATGAGAATGGAGACATTCGGTAGGCACGTGGCATATTTTCAAAATGATAACGAAACGGAATAAGTCATCAAATAATAGAGGCATTTAAATCATTAAAATGTTCGAAAATAAAATTAGGGGTTTTAGATTTGAAGGCAAACTGTTTTGTGAAGTAAAAAGAGTTGGGATTAGGTAGTAACCACAGTAAAATTTTATTTTCATAATGAAAAGCCTTAATGAACGAAAGTATTTCTTATGACACCTGATAAATCACGTTCTTCCGATGCAAACCAATTTTTGGAGTGGTTAGCAGTAACTTATTTTGTTTTACGAAGGGGCTTTTGCTCCACATTGTTATCAAATTCTAATTTAACCGCCCGTAATTGTTATTTAAAAAAATAGCTGGTTTTTGTTGCGTTTGAGCAGTGAAAAGCAAATGGAAATACGGTTCATTCATTTTTTTAGTTAAATTGTGAGATTCACGTTTTAAGTGTTTTCAAATGCATTACAATGCTCATATGAGATATGTGAAGTATCTCTGTGAAGCATCAGGTCGTGAAAGCGGGATCATTTTTAATCAACTATTGCATGCCTGCCAGAGCATTCTTGATCTTCCAGATGAAGACTTCCATTTCTGAACCTAGCGAACCACTTATGAAGTGTACTTTCAGCTATGGTATCATCTCCATAAACAGTAAATATCGTTTTTGCTGTATGTACAACTTTTTCTTTTCCGGGATTAAAAGTGCATCAAATGACAAGAACGTATCTCATTTTCCTCTATTTTTATATATTACATAGAAAAGCATTTAAAATTTACAATCCATACTCGAATCGTATAGAAAGACACATTGAAATATCACTTTTCAAAATATGTGTATTTAAGCATTACGAAATTTTGTTCTAGTTCAATCTTTACTGAGCAAGCAAATTTCTTTGTTAGTCAGCCGATGATCTATGGTTGAAGTAGTGAATGACGAGAAATTGTTTTCCTAAAACAGGATTTCAGCTCAGGTTTTCGATTATATATTATATATTGTAAGAAAACCAATTACATAAACGTCCTGCTGCATATTCTTGGAAAGATGGTTCTTTTGAGAACAGAAAAATAATTAAAACCAAATAAAAAACAAAAAACAAAAACAAGAACAAACAAACAAAAACCAAAGCAATAAAAAACAAAACAAAACAAAAAACAGCATAAAATGTTCCATTTAGTTTCAAAGAAAAAACAGAAAATTGTTAAAATGTACCAAAGGATACAAGTTCATTAAAATAGCTGCATGTAATCTTCACGAAATTCCTATTTTCTCATTATATTAGGATAAGGAATCATTATATAAATAATGACACCAGCTTTATGTATCAAAATAGTGTCTGTTTACATTTCAACATCGAAACAGAAGCAAATAACGAATTCCAAGTGACCTGGAATTACAATAAAGATTTCCAGCAATTATTTGCATCTCAAAACTGCGGTTGTATATTGTAAAACGATGAGAATAAAAGGATATTCTTGAGTTGACCGTTGCACATGAATTGAATTTCCAATGAAGCAGTGAGTAGAAATAATTTATGCTTATTTCTTAATTTTTTCATCTAAAACAAAAAAGAATTTCCCTAATTATGGATTGTAGATATTTTAGTGTGGCAAAGAATTGTAAGGAACAAAATTATTGCGCGCCGCACGCACGCACGCACTAGTCGAGCTTGTTAACCTCGTAAATATGCATTATGGATAAAAGTTCGCATGATAGTAAAAATGTTGCATCTGAAATGATAGAAATAATTTAAAAAATCTCTTTCAGCATAGAAGAAACTCATTTCTTTTGAGAAAAATATTTCCTAATAGTATTTTTTCACAGAAACTGAAACATTTAAATCAGAATGATCTTATCTAAAAACGAACTTGACAATCTTATTAAATGTTGACGTATCTACTTATTACAATACGCATTTTTCTACCAGCCAGGAACTATCTTCCAATTGTTTATCATCAGAAATGTAAGCAAAAACAATTCGAAGATTGTTGCAGGAAATTATTTTCTAGTATCAAACGTTATGATAAAAAATAGCAAAGTCAACTTTGGAGTTTTGTTATTCTTGACACTGCCCTCAGTAATCCGACAGGCATTTGTAAATTAAATGGAAATGTCAAAATTCAGTTTCCCTTACTCAACTCAACATAATTATTATAGACAACAGATGACGGTGTCATTACTACATTTAAGACTAATTTTTACAGAGGGGAATGTTTTTACAAGCAATAAAAGTTACAACTGATTTCGCTGAACTTTGAAAAAATTATGTCAAAAAATGTAATTGAAAACATCAATCAACAACTTCCGAAGAAGAAAAAAAAACTGTTACAACCAATTTCAGTCGATGCGAAAATTTCAAGTTTGAAACTTTGGAGGCTATCAATGTTTAGACTGTGATTCTCTATCCGTTGTCTCATTCTTAATTGAGACGAAGAAAACAGTGCGAAGTAGAAACAAAACTGAATGTAAGCCATAATGAAGCCACGGAAAAAATGAATTTCCTCTACAAGATTAAAATTTAGTTCTTTAGGCTCGACACTGAATTTTATCAAAATTCCGCGCCTTTTAGGATGTAAGCGATCCTTGTTCTCCAGAGATTCCTTTGTCCAATTTTGAATTCAGAATTTTCCTTCTCCTAAACTGACTGACATCTAGAGATAGAGGACCCAATCTACTCTACTTTTTAATCTCTAGTTGAGATTAATGGATTCATATTTTCCCCCAAAGGCATTAGTGCGAAAGTGAACGCAACTGACGAAGAAGCAGGAATTTTTACTTGACTCGCCGATTCTACTTTCCGCGTCGATAACGCCTACTCAACATACACTTTACAGCTAATCCAAATGTGGACGGTACAAAGTTCCGTAAAACATTTATTCAACCGAGAAAAAAGAAGCAAAAGAAATAAAGTAATGTCTAACAATCTTTAGATAAAAATTGAGAAGTTAGTCGTGAAATGAAAACGTGCAGGCTTGGTTCATTTTCGAAAGTTTAATATTTCGTAAATGAATTCTATAATTAAACCAATGAAGTAAAAAGGATGTTTTTTTAATCATTTCACGCCAAGCAAGGCGGGACCGCCACTAGTGCGCCTGAGGTTACAGTGAGGGAAAAGGCTGGGTACAAGGGGGTATTGAGGAAAGAATAAAAGATGAATGGGATTAAAAAAGATAGAAGATGGCAAATAATGATGCATTTAAATTTTTGCAGATTGCAGTTATCAGGGAAGCAAGTAAAAAGAAGGGAGTTCCACAGGCATGAAATGTGAGAAAAGAAACTGTTCGAGTAAAAGTGGCCGTTACAGTGAACTATTTTAACGAGAAAAGGGCGGGTCCTAGATGTCAATCTAGTAGCAAGCTTAAATTCATGTGGTCGGGCACTAGGGGGAAAAAAAAAGCTCACCAGAGCAGTTGCCATTAAAATATTTGTAGAAAAGACAAACAGAACATACGTCACGTCATTGAGAATGTGAGTGAAGTTGTGATGCCAAGTCTAGATCGATAACGTTGCAGATCCTTCTTTGGAATTTGCCAAGAACCTCGAGATGAATAGCAGGAGCACCCAACCAGATATGGCCACAGTTTTCAATGCACAGACGAATAGCAAATTTATAAATGTGCAAGATAAAATCTGACGAGAAAAACTTTCTTGCTTGACACAGTTACTCAACTTTCCTATCAGTAAATGCAGCTATAGATTTGTTCAACTTCACGTCGGTTGAAAAAGTTGAGACCGAAGGAGGCGCAGTGTGTTGCTCTCCAGGAGACTAGCATCATCCACGCTGATGACTGGAAGGAAGGTTTTGTGATTAAAGAAGTGCAGTTTTGTTTTGGAGAATTTAAAATTTACAAGCCAGATTAGAGATTGATTTTAAAAGCAGCAGCCGGGTTTACTTTGTCAGTCTTGGAGGATTTCTTATTGAGACGGGAGTAAATGATGGTGTCATCTGCATAGGTGCCTACAGGAAGATGAGGTAACTAAAAGAATCAGCACAAATATTAGCTTCTATAACAAATATTAACATCTAATAAACTCCTTAATGAACCTAGCATAAAAATAAATACTAATAAAAATGCTTAGACCTACATATTAATAAAACCGTTTATCCTCCTTGGGTATTAGTAAAAGTTTTGTCCTCACGCATGCATATGATCATACAGATAGAAAATACCACCCAGGGATACATTTATTTCATTTAATTTGCACCTCTTGACCCAACACAACTAGAATATTCTTCTTTTATGTGCCGTGTTCATTCTGAACGTAAGTAAATTTTCTATCCATGTAACTTTTAATAAATTTTGTCTTGTTATGTCTCCCAAACCATGCCCTGTCATCCAATTGCTCAAACCATTCAAGGATGTCACGCGTTGTTTTCCACTGTCCCTCTTTCCTTCTATCGGCCCTATGTGCATCAGAATCTTCAAGCTCCCCTTCCTCATTACATTTCCTAGAAACTTCAATTGTATATTCAAGTATAAGTTCCTTTTTGTTTCCATTCTCTCCATTCTTCTGCGCACATGCTTGGTCCATGTTACCCTTATCATCCTTCTGTAGAACCGCATTTCTGCTGCTTCGACTCTCTCTCTCTCTCTCTCTCTTTCTCTCTCTCTCATCTTTGAGGAGATTATCTAGAATTCGTTGTCATACAGGAAAAAACTGCGTAACAGTGCAGTGCCATTTTTTCAAAATTTTCAACGAATTTTCCTGTCTCTTAATACTCTGCTTTGCTTTTAGAATTCCTCTTTGACTATGCTACAAGCCTCTTTGACTATGCTAATAGTCAAAGAGGCTTGTAGCCACCAATGATGAATCCTGGAAAGATCTCTAGTTCTCTCAGAATTGCTTCACTAATAAATCTAATGAGAAGATACACCCTTGTTTATACCCCTTTCTATTTGTGTATATCTGCTGAACTCATTTTCTGTCCGTATGTAGGCAGTTTGCTGCGAGAATATGTTCGTGATTATCCTAATGTCTTTCCCGAATGTCAATGTTGCCAAGAAGCTATAACAGATCTTTGTGACACACTGATTGAACGCCCTTTCGTAGTCTATAAAACACAGGTACACGTCATTCTGCTCGTTGTATTGCTCGTTCTTCTGAGCATAAATATCGCGTTTCTTTTTCCGGTGTCTTTGATGAACCTTTTCCTGTTTCTGGTCTCATTCTGCTGCGCGCTCCTTTTATCAGAACCCGGATGACGAGTTTTGTTATTAAGCTGATTGTTCAATTGAGTTCACATTCGTTTACGTCTGGTTTTTAGTCAGTGCTTTGAAATCGATCTTTCCGGAAAGCATTTCTTCATGACTTGATCTAGTATCAATCCATCTTCTTTTTTCATTTTTTTCTCGGCCTGCGTATATAATCCTGTGATTATCACTGACAAAATCTCCGTTGTTTGGCCACCTCATATACGCTTAAAATGCTGACGTCTGAGTGACTCATCACTTGTTTTACATGTTATAACTAGTCACAGTTGTTTAACGTTCTGATGTCCTAAGATGCGATCAGTTGCTGGATAACGTTCCAGTGGCACTTACAGCTCATGTCGTTTCTTTTCGAGCGAGAGAACAGTTCCATGGAATAAAATTCCTTTTACGCTGTTTATGCTAACAGTCACTGGATTACCGGGTGAGAAGTTAATTCCGTTAGACTTAGCCCCTTCACGTCGTTAGGTTTCATATTTTTATTGTTTAATACCATGATGATTCTTGGAATTAATAGTAGAGTGGTTTCCCATTGCCTCCTCTACGGTTGTTTATTGAGACACCACCTATAGTTAACTAAAGATAGGTCTTATTTTACATGCTACTGGGTTGTTAACAACCTGTCTTACTCGCAAGAATATGGAGTGAGATAGCCAGTTTAGACGCTGACACCCCGACAGTGAAACACACACACGCGCGCGCGCGCATGTGTGTGTGTGTGTGTGTGCGCACGCGCGCGTGTGTGTGTGTTTTCGACGGTGAAATATATAACACGCTAAAGTCCGCCTTCCCCTACATAGCTCAGTGGTAGAATGGTCGATGTTAATGTTTTTTATTCGTTGCAAATATTTATTTTAATACAGACATGTTGAAATATTTAAAAATTTAACGTTTAATGTCATTTTCGAGTGTGAACTTTTTAAATGGATTTTATTCTATTTTTCTTTTAGCAACAGTTAAGATATTTTTGTATGGATGTATAAAAAAAGAAATAATTTTGATATCTTAGGTTGACTGAATACTATTTAATATCGGAGGAGTATTATGATATTAATATAATTTCGTATTTCCCATTCAATCAGTATAAAAAAAATAAAATTATTCATTATAATAACTTTAATGAAAGCGCACAGAATAAAAAAAGATATTTTCTGAAATTATTGGCTATATAAGAATAAAGAATATTTAGTTTTAAACATAAATCACAAATTGATGGTTTTCTGTAATTATTTAGGTTTTATATTTACTCTTTCCCGCTTTTCTTTAGGACAGGGGTTGAATTACTGTATTTTTACCTTATCCTTTGACATCACAGACTATCGTGTGCAAATAAAACTTTATTTTCATTCTACTTTAAGTAAAAGATAAGCATTGCTTACAGAAATATACTAATAGACAATGCAGGATAAAATAAATTGACAACGACAATATCAACAAACAAAATCTAGATACAACAGATTTGGCTACGTAGATTTCAAACAAGCAAATCTATAATAACAGATTTGCTGTCGAAAACTAGTACAGCAGTTTTGCCCAAAAACATCCTTACAGATTTACTGACGAAAACGAACAGTTTTATGACAATTTCAAAATAATCAGGAACAACAGCAAATTTAAAAATGTAGGACTTCCAAAAATGCTTCCCTTGAATTTTTTAAACAACAGGGATTAACCTCACCAAGCGAAACAGACGTACGTGCAAGACTCTTAACAAAGTTGGAAAAGGACCAAGAAATAACTCTACAAAAATTGGCTGAGGAATGTCAGCGAATTCTAAACTTAAAAATAAAGATACCGAAAATATTGAACAACGGGACATATCATATATTAGAAAAGTAAAACCACAAAGTAGGAAATTTAAAATAAATCCATGTTATGGTTGTGGTCAATTACATCTATACAAGGATTGTTCATTCAAAGATAAAAAAAAATACTTCAAATGTGGTTATAAGTGTCATAAAAGTTCTTTTTGTAAAAAAAAAGTCAAAAGAAAACCAAAAAATATGGTTCGTTATACCATGGGTAAAAATGCCACGGGAAAAAGGAAATTCATAAACGCCCGATTGAATGGCACAAAAATAAAAATGCAAATTGACACAGGGCCAGACCAGACAATTGTTAATGCGGATACACGGAATAAATGTGGCAGACCGGCATTATGCAGATCTAAAAAATTGCCAATGTATCTAGCAAAAAATCTTGAATTTCTTAATGTCACGTAGCAGCACACAGAATCTCTTCGGTAATAAAAGAGTTTGATTTATTCAATATTTCTATCAACACATTTTTAACAATATTGTTAGAACATCTAATTACATAGAAAATTTCAAACAAGTTTTAAAGTCAAGATTTCCAGATATTTTTTTCTGAAGGCCTAGGATTTTGTTCTAAGGTTAAAGCAAAGCTTGTGTTAAAAGAAAAGATGTTTCGACCTAAGCGACCGGTACCATTCGCCGTAGTAGAAGACATAGACAAAGATTTGGAACGTCTAGAAAAAATAAATTAGAGTCAATGGGCGAGTCCAACAGTATACATATGGGGAAAAAATAATAAAATCAGAGTCTGCGCCGACTACTCCACAGGATTAAATGAATGTCTGAAACAGCATAATTACAAAGCTGAATGGAGGAAAATATTTTCTAGATTAGACTTGACAGAAGCATATTTAAAAATTCTGATGGACGAGGAGTGTGCAAAAATATTAACGATAAATACGCACAAGGGTCTGTTTAAGATTAATGTTTGGAGTAAAAGTAGCACCTGAAATTTTTCAGCAAGCAATGGACACGATGCTAAGTGGTTTGGATTACGCTATGGCATATCTTTATGATGTGTTAATTAAAAGCATATACCTTAATGAACATGCGAAGCACGTGAATGAGATGTTTAAAAGGATAAAGGATTATGATTTTAAGCTCAGTATTGAGAAGTGTGTTCTTTCTACAAAGAGATGCGAGAAAAGAAACTGTTAGCGTGGAACATTTTGTTACGTGTTAAGTGTAACAAAAGGAAAAAAAATGATTGACCAATTGTTGCATTCAAAACAAGAAACATAGAGTTTACTTCTGGCAAGTGTTACGAGGAGAGAAGGGGAAGGGTAAAGTTAGTATCTTTACCCAGTTAAGTTGGCGAGGAAGTTAAGTGCTATACTTTTTGGAAATCCTCAAATGAGTATTATATAAGGAATAATCTTAAGTATGGTCAATGAAAGAGTCAAAAACATGTGTTTCCCCATATAGTTCCTTGAGGTTCTCTTTCAGTTTTTCGTTAATCGGTAACTTCTTATAGATTCTTTCGGCTGGATATAAATCCGTGAATCATAACCGGAGTTGATAACATCAGCAAACCCTGGTAACAACTGACTGTTCTTTGCCCAAAACCTATTTTTATAGAGGCTAACACATAATTTGCAAATTTCTAGAACCTTTCGAATTCTATTGATTTTACTGGAACATTCTCGATCATTCTAGAATATCTTGCGTGTAGAGCATGATTAGGAATTAGTAAAAATACTAAAACTTTGTCATCACTTTCAAATTTACGATCTTTACTATTTTTATCGTATCTAGACTTCAGTTTAATTTGGGAGTTTTTAAATTTTTCTTGTGCTATTATGAAAACAATGTATAATTTCTCTTTAAAATTTGATACATAGTCTAAAAGATGCATCTCATTTTGTTCAGTCAATCATTTTTCTTTTAGAAGTCTTAGAGGACCTCTAACTGTATGCCCGAAAACCAATTGAAAAGGACTAAACCCAAGAGTGTCTTGAACATCTTCTCTAGCAGCAAACAAAATAAAATGAACCCTTCGTCCCAATCCTTTTTATATTGTATATTTATTTTTTACACAGGTCTTATTTATTTTTAAATGTCCTGACATTGAAATATCATGAGCTATGTTTAGCATGTCTTGTCTGTATACTTTCGGGATCACTATTTGGTTTATTATCTTCCACTCCTCATTTAGGCTGGTATTCACTGGGCGCCATTTCCTCATTAAAATGCCGTCTCTCGTAAAAACATTCTCTAAATTTTTTTACTTCTTCTAAAGGGAATATTTTATTTTTTAAAAGATAAAGTTCAGGATCTTTTTCTTGTTCAATAACAAGTTGATTTTTATTTAGATCGTCTTTCATTTTTTCTGTACCATTTCTTTTTTGGGGAGATGGTTTAGTTATTCTTTCATCTAAATTATTTGTTTACTCTAAATGATGAGATATAAAGGTTTCATTCAATTCTAACCAATTAGCTGGTGGTGCTGAATCTTCTTTTTCTGTAATTTGTTTCTTTGATTTTGCCCTAGTAATAACACAATCAGGGTATAATTCACTGTTTTCTTTGGCCTCAAATTCATCGTTTATTTCTATTTTATCACAGACGATTGGTTCTGCTACTACCCTGTCACCTGTTAAGTCGTTCTCTAACAGTAAAGAAACACCTTGGACTGGCAGGGTTGGTTGTACACCGACTACAACCGGACCATTTACCAATTTCGATTTTATATAAATTTTATGACGGGGAACCTTAATTACACTTAATTCAACACTTTGCAATAAAACAAAATCACCAGTGAAGGTCGATTCTTATAGCTCTAGTATGCCTTCTAATAATAAGGTTTGAGATGATCCGGTTTCTCGCAAGATTTGGATAGGCCTAGCTTTCTCAGGCTCGTCAGTTTAAACAGAGCCCTGGGATAAAAATGGTTTATAATTTTCCATACGTGGGTTTTTATTTTTTCTAACACCTAGTTTAGAGAAGGAAGAATGAGGAAAGGAGTTACTTTCTGTTTCATAGCAAAAGCATGAGGTTGAAGGGAGTTCTTCCCGTTTTCTTTTTGGGATACGGCAGTCGGATATTATGTGATTATCCTTCTTACAAAAGGCATAGGAAATTTTTGATTCTGTCGGAACTGAACTTTTAGGTGTATCTCTTATTTTTTGTGCATATCACTTGTATGAGATACATTATGAGGGGGAGGTTTGGACATTGTTTGTGTATTTGTGCGAAAACCTGACTGTTTTTCGTTTATTTTAATGCTTTCAAAACTCTTTTTGCGAGTTAAACTATATGTATCTGCTACTACTGCGCCCTCGTTAATCGTTTCTGCGTTCTTCGAGATGTATTCGAATTTCATTGCTTAAATTCTTCAATAAGAATGAGTTGGCGTAACTTATTATAATCATTATTTAGTTTTTTCGCCCTAATCCATCTACCAAAGAGATCTTTTTCTCTCGCAAACTCGACATATGTTTGTCGTGGGAATTTTTTATAATTCTGTAATTTCTGCCTATATGCCTCTGGAATTAATTCACATGCATTTAAAATGGCATTTTTGATTTTTTCATAGTCTGTGGCTTCTTCGTTACTGAGGGCCGAGTATATATCAGCAGCTCTGCTGACCGAAACTGTCTGTAAGAGTGTTGACTAAATTTCATAAGGCCATCCTAAATTTATTGCTATTTTTTCAAAATGAGGAGAATATTTTTCCACTTTTTTCTCACAAAACTTAGGTACTAATTTGATATATTTACCGGCATCAAATGCTGCACTTAAGGAAGAATTCTTTAAATGTTGACTTCTATTTTCATGTTGTAATTTTAATTTGTCTAACTCTATTTCAGCTTGGATTTTTAATCTTTACATTTCTATTCTTTTTTGCATTTCTAATTTTTTTAAAATTTCTAAATGAAGACGTAAATTACTTTGGTCATCTTTTTCCTCTATAATATATGAATCTAAGAAATTTGTATTTTTTAGTTCTTCTGCTACGATACTTTTAATTTCTGTCTTTTTCATAGACTGGTTTATATTTAATTTGAAATAGTCCACAATTTGTAATAAGTCCGATTTTTGTAAAACTTCAAATGATTCACTAACATCGGCTAAACTTAAAGAATTTTCTACGGAAAAAGGCAGGCTTTTTGTTTAGGTTATTATTATTATTATTATTATTATTATTATTATTTTTTTTTTTTTTTTTTTTTTTTTGCGAAAGATTTTTAAATATAGTTACTTTCTTTTCGCGAATTACGTATATTGAGTTTATTTTGTTTGTTTTGTTTTTACGGTATTATCAAGTTAGACAGGCCCTTAATTTTTGTTATTTATTTATGTATTTAGTTTATTTTTATCGAGTTTGATGAGCTCCTAATTTTTGTTATTTATTTATCTTTTATTATTATCGAAATGTACGAGCTCCTAATTTTTGTTATTTATCGAGATGTACGAGCTCCTAATTTTTGGTACGATATTAGAATCGGACGAGCTCCCAATTTTGTTACGTGTTAAGTGTAACAAAAGGAAAAAAATGATTGACCAAAACTCAGAGATAAATCACAGACAAATATTTAATTTACAAAAACATACCAAATAAATTATTTACAAATATACAATTTTTGTTGCATTCAAAACAAGACACATAGTGTTTACTACTGGCAAGTATTACGAGGAGAGAAGGGGAAGGTAAGGTCAGTGTCTTTACCCAGTATCTTTACCAAGTAGATTCTTTCGGCTGGGACTAAAGATAGAGTCCTGGTGGTACCTGAATTAGTACAGAAGGATCTAGAAGAGTGGCCATTCAGGATAACTTTCGTTTCATAGTTTAATAAGAAAGACTGAATAAGTTCAAAAATTTGTCCGGAGACACCATAACTTTCCAACTTGTGAAGATCGGTATGCTCATTCCTGTCGAACGCTTTCAAGATATCTAAATTACAGCCCGAGCTTCACCATTCTTATATAAAACTTACTCTTTCCGAAGTAATCGTTAATATATTAACAGTTGACCTAGAGAAACGAAAGCCATATTGCTTGTCTGAAAGAAAGCTCTGCGTTGGGAGATGCTTAATCGATTCAGTGATGGTTAGGGTCTCTAGTAATTTACTAAAAAAGGTGCAAAGCTAATAGGTCTATAGTTGAAAGGGTCGAACGGTTCACCTGAATTCTTAAAAACTGGAACAACAGAAGAGTTTTTTCTAACGATCAGGAAAGCGAGGCATTTATTATACAGTTTAGAAAGAACAGGCGCCTGTTCGGGAGCACATTTCTTAAAGACTATTACAGCGATACCATCAGGTTAACATGATTTGTGTGGAACCAGATCAAGAGATGATAGCAAAAACCATAGAAGGGGTTATATGCATATCCCTTAACAAAGACTTCGTTCCATTTGGAAAGTTAGGCAAAGATTCTTCAGATGAGACAAGGGAGGGTTTTAAAGAGAATTTACGAGTGAAACATTTTGCTTTATCAGCAGAAGATGTTAATACCTGAAATTGATTGAAAAGAGAAATAGAAAATTGACACTTACTTAATACACTATTGACAACGCATATCTTTGTCAGAATCAAAGAAATTTGAACGGAAGCATCGACAATATCTGGTTTCAGTTGCAACACAAAGGACGACATTATAATTTGTATTATATTTTCTAAAATACAAAAAACAAAACAAAGCAAAACAAAAAAACAAAAAACAAAAACAAAAAATAGAAACATGATATGCGATCATATACTCATAAATAATATGTATATACCATAGAATATATTGTTTAAAAATAATTTCAGATTTATGAATCCCTTATCGTAAAATAAAGAAACACAAAGCCAAATGAGATCGTTTGTTTGAGATGTCAAATTTACAAAAAATTAAAACAATAAGGATTTTTAAATGTATCTATCAACTGATACATTTAAAAATCAGTTTTTTAACCAGTTTTTATAACTTTATTGACGTCATCATAAGGCATGAACGGCAAAGGCAGTCTATGAAAATATTTAATATTTACGAATAGCATCCAAATTTTCTTCCTGAATTTGATAATGGCAAGATCACAAGCGCTGAATCAAAAACGGTTCGACAACATTTATTAAAACTGGATTTCTTTAAAAAAAGAGCTAATTTATGTCAGAATTATTAGATACGTTAGATGATATTGTTATTAAGTAAAAAAAACAAACTATTTATGACTTGAAAAGCTTAATGCAAACTATCAAACATCATTTTTAAAAGAATTTTATTGTATTTTTTTTGTATGTGTATAAACGTGTATAGTAAAAATAATGTTTGTAGTGTTTGGTGTTTGAAAGATTAAAAATTTAAATCATATTTTGAGGTGCGGATGGCGTTGTTTACAGACTGCTTACAAAAAAACATCCGTCGCTTGTCCATTGAGCTGGCGTTTTCATTAATTATTGAATATATTTAATACTTTTGGTCTAAGGCTGAAATAAATTTAACTTAATGTAAATTTTGATTTTTTCAGTTATGGCTTCAATGATCTGTAGTCCATTTTTTTACAGTTTGTGTCGTATAATAACTTTGTGTGGTCTATTTGTAAGAATATTGCGTGCTCTGTTGAATATTATATTATCATTCAATCATGGCAGTGGTTGAATATATTCTGAAGTCCAACATTGAGTGAATCTAGGAAGCTTTCACGCTTCATTACTAATTCAGTTCTTAACCAAATTTCAAACAGTTTACAGAGTTAGATAGGACACCTTTTTAGCTACATTTTGAAAAAGTGTTTTTGAATTTTGGTTCAGTAGAAAAAAAAGTTACATCAAAATATGTGAAGTCCGAAAAGGGAAACTAACTACATAAGTACATAAGTGAGTGAGTGACTAACGCTTCTAATAATAAACCTTATTCTGTATCACTTTTTTCTGTTTCATATTTTTACATGCGGTTTTCAACATTTAAATTCTGATGATATCTTTTATGACTTTTGTTAACCAAATTTTGCTTATCACTTATCATTTTATCAGGATTATCAGAATTAAATATAAATAATCAATTTTTTTATTATTATTTTTTTAATAAACTGCATACAATGTTTTTATTTTCAAGATTTTTGAATTCGGTTTTCAGCATTAAATTTAATTTTAGTTAATAGCAATGCCTGGGAAAATCGTGGATTACATGAAAAGTAATATTTTTAAGATTATTTAAAACCTGGAAAAGAACAGGACAAATTATTAAACCTGGAAATGTAAAGGACAATATATTTTAGTAAATTAAAAAATAAGAAATTTCTTACTCAAAATATTGTAGCTGAAAATAAAATTCGAATGCAATATATATATATATATATATATATATATATATATATATATATATATATATATATATATATATATGCATATTATCCTACTCCGAGTCGTGCCATAAACGTAGGATAATATATATATTTATTAATATATATAATACAGCTCTGTTCATACATTGAACACTGTTTTATTAACACTTGAATAATAATACTATATATATATATATATATGCACCATCATATGTATATTTATTAATTTACGTCATTATATATATCAAGGAAACTTACACTATATATGTTGGATATAAGTTCTATTCCACAACATTGAAAGACACATTCCTGTCCACATTCACAATTCAGAAAAATATTAATTGATAATACATGTATATTCCACCATGAAAATAAAAAGCAAAAAAGTTCAAATTCTTTAGGTCTTCTATACAAGGGACATACAACCAACACTAAATAAGTTTAGTTATGAGTATAGCAACAATGTTTTAAAATGTATAATAGCAATGTGTTTAAAATTATATTCATATAAAAAATTAGAATTTTAATATAATAGCAGTGTTTTTAAAATTATAATTATATAGAAATTTATTATATAAATTAAAGTTACCTACCTTAGGTAAAACATCGTGCCTTTAACAATTAATTTTTAAAATTAGTTATGACAGTATAGTGGGGAGTTGTTCATTTGAAGGGTAGTAGTATGTTGTTGCAGATTAACGGAATTTGGCCTCGTTGTAGATAGCCCACTATAAGTCATAAAATGATTATAAATCAAGAAAAGCAAATTGAGTTGAAAAATAACATTTTATATATGCACATATCAATTAAGGTTTTTACAATTAAAGTAATACTTGAAGTATAGGTCCAACGGACGTTAAAATGTTCATGGCAATAAAATACTGAAAAGAGAATGAATGCTTAGGAATGTGGGAGCGTTGTAAGTGCGGAATGTCTTTGATGTATCCGCTCCTTAGGTCAGTAAGTAGTTTTGAGATAAGATGAGAGGGAAGGGAGGCTAGCATAGTAAGCCGCTTGACGTAGGTCAAGGGGGATACTGATTACACTCCTCTCCCTCGAGTCAGTCCGTGTGGGTCTGTCTGTCTGGCGATACTTTCTGTATCGGCTTTTTATATCTTCTTTTTGGATCGCAGCAGATCATTTGGGAATTCATATCCGTATTTGATTTTGGGCTTCCCATTGGCCGATAAATAAAATTCGCGTAAGCTCGCGAACTGGAAATTTAATATTTAATTAATTTTTAGTTTTCAACCGGAACATCTGCGCGAACCCGGATGCGCACCGACGAGTTTTGGTCATTTGCTTTTTGGTCGTTAGAGTGCAAACATCCGGTCCCTCGCTTTTGCTCGGTCGGTATCACCACAACAGAACGCTATCATTATAGGATTCAAAATGAGACATGGTATGACACTTGTTACTTAAGTAGCGTCTCAATCATCGCATGCAGGTTAGTAAAAGTTTTACTGTAAAACTCACAGAAGCAACATTCGCAGCTTATATCATTTTACAAAGACAAAAAATAATGTACATGATGTGCCCTTTAGAAATGGCGCATCGTTTTCATTCTCCTGACATTCATTGCATGCAAAACACTAAATCCATTCGTTTTTGTTAACATACCACGTTCTTCATGAAAAGAGATGTGACCATGAGATAAATGGAAACTTACACAAAAGGAAAGGAAGGTGTAATTCGAAAAGGTGTAAATCGAAATTCATGATCATTCAAACAGTTTTTTATTTTATTTTATTTTAAAGAGTAGCCACGAAGAGAAGCCAAAAAGGAGCCATTCCAAAAATATTTTGCTTGGTCATTTTTGTTAGATATTCGTATATGTTGCTGCTTGAGGAATTTTCAGCACATTTCATCTATCTATCTATCTATCTATCTATCTATCTATCTATCTATCTATCTATCTCATCATACATGGCATCTAGTGCTTACACACACATATAGACACACAGACATATATATAATTTATATGTAGTATTTTACACAGTACGAACAGTTAAACTGTGATCTTAAGTAGAAGTAACAGAAACGGCACTTTGATTCTCGATAGAACGCACAGGTAAGTAATCACACAGTTCTGACACTCTTTTACCCTTCGTTTTTTTCTTGAGATTATTTTTTCACGTTATTCCTAAATAATATATGAATAGGAATAGCTGACAGTATACACTTCATTCTGCGTTTGCTTTCACGTCATTTCTTGTAGTGTTTGATGGGAGTTTAAAGTTTACTGCAAGTTTTGCTTTCCTACGCCGTATACTAAATCTACTGTTAAGAAATCAGTTCTCATATTGTTGTTTATTCAACTTTGATGTTTAACTTAAATGCGTTAATAGAGGTTTGTTTTTTGTCAGTGTTCTTAATATACTTCATCTTTTATCTCTACATTCGCAACATCAGCTTTTTCAAATGTTTTCTGCTGATCGAACAGCTTTTCTTGATTTTCCTTTAATCTCAAATCTCTTTTTGTGGCATTCTTGAAGCGAGATTTCTTTTCTTGTCTTTATCTTGCTATTTTTTCAATTTCTTTTTTAATGTTTTCTGATTCAGCATTTTTGCAATTTCCAATGTTGTATCATTCAATAACATTAAAGTATATTATTTTTCCTTGTTTGAAGTGATGGGCTTCTTATCAACACATATATATCTCAAAATTGAAAAGTAAATATCAATAACTTTCATATATAATATATATTTATTTATTTTTAATAAGATAAACAACGCCTTGAGTTGCATAATGAAATC
>JBBBDQ010000789.1:485000-682500 GCA_037127315.1 Ascarosepion bandense | reverse complement strand
CCATAACACTTTTAAATAAGTGTCATTTGAACATATAATTTCGTTTCACACGTAACTGAAATTTATGTGCAGTAAACATCCTGAAACTTTAAACCGTCGTTTCATACGATTCGTTGGTTGCGTAAATTTAAAATGTTTTTACGTTAAAAGCGAAAATGTTGATAAATAAAATGCATTTTTCTCCTTCGATTTCTAGAAAAGTAAAACGTTGTACAAACAGAAATAAATATGTGCTGTTTATGGAGATGGTTCCATAGCTGAACGTACATAAGTGATTCGCTAGATTCAGAAGAGGAAATTTTGATCTGGATGACCGAAAGCGTTCCAGAAGGCCCGCAGTTGTTATTGATGACCAAATCTAAGCATTGATTAAAAATAATCTAGATCACTCGATATCACAGAATATATGAATTGTTATTATGTTTGGGCGCCCTTCTAATTTAACGACAAGTTTGTCACCCTGGATGATGCCAAATTCTGGGCGTGAAAGTTAGTGGAATAAATGTTATATATGTGGTTGAATTAATTTGTGTACAAATATCTTAATAGTGTTTGTGTCCGTGTGTACATAATATTAAACTATTATAACCATCTCCGTCATCTATTTGTATTTAGAAGACTTATTCGATCAGGCATTTTACTCTTGGGCGTCAGGAAGTTGATAGTTCTTTTAATTGCTGAAATGAAGGGAGTGAACTTGTTGACCGAACAAATCTCATAAATGATCAATGAGATTGAGATATGGAATGAAGTTCATCTTCATCTTCTTGAATATGCTCTCGTAAAACTGAAAGATATCGTTGACATCAAAGAAAACTCTTTCCATGCAAAGATATTCCTGGTCTTCAATGATGACGAGTAAAGTAAGAACAAAACAAAGTCGCTTGCACATTTTTTTAGGGGGGTGCAAAACATTGCGCAACTGCTTCCTTCGGTTTGTTGTTTTCCACTTACCCCGCCATCCATCTTACTCTGGAGAAAGTGAAACTCAAAATCAGGGGTCTATTTTCCAGGATATAAAAATCAAATTTTCTTTTAGCCCATTAAATATAAACATATTCAACTCATCAAAATGAGGTAAACGAGGCTGGTTAACCTGCATTCGATCTTGTAATATACATTCGATCCTAGTTGTCACGTGGATTTGTAATATTGAAAAATTCTCCACTGACCATTGCAGTAAATGAAGTGTTACCAAATTCTGAACAAAGAGTTTGCTAGCACTTTATAGACACCAATATATCATGAAATAGATTCAGAGAAGAAAAAGCAGCAAAGTGTGTCAGATTTGTTTTGTGTAGAAAACGACCTTAAAACTATTCTTCAACATCGTTGATGTGTCATTGCGTACTGTCTACAATTTTGTGGTTAACATCAAGAAGAAGATGGGTAGCGGTGAGATTAATAATTAATATTCATTAATAACCTCAAATCTCAAACTGAAAAATATTCAACAGAAGCAAAACACCTTCACAAGAAATCTATAAAGGCCAGGGTGTAGGGAGAAGCGCAAGTACTCAGATACCCAAGAAAAAAAAAAATGGGCCCAACGTTAATAAATTCTCTGACAAGAGAATTTTCACAATGAATGCAGCTCTCAGCTGCCGAAACTACCGATACCTTGTGGAGTCAAAAGTCAAAGAGATCTTCAGAAACAAAGAGCAAGCTCATAACTTGGTCTCAGGGGTTGTACGTGACTTCCAATACGAAAAATATACTCCTATTTAGAGAAAGGGTGGTTGTTGATAACTACTAGAAGAACCTGAGCTGCAGTGTGTTCATATGGCTTCAATCCGACTACGCAATAGTCAGTTATGTTTGGACCAAGAACAAAGTTCCCAGCTACACATTAAAATATTTATAGCTAGGGAAATTCTGAGTCCCATCTAGTCTGTTTCTGAAGCCACTAGATTATGCGGGAAATCATATATATATATATATATATATATATATATATATATAAATATATCATATATATAAATCATATATATATATATATATATATATATATATATATATATATATATATATATATATATATGATTATACAAATAAATAAGGAACGAAGAAAATAATTGCAACGTTCAAAATATTAATTTAAAAAAGTATGCAATATAAAAAAAGAGCAATGGATATTTATTATTATACATTAGAACTTGTACAAACTACAAATAACTACAAAATTGTACATTTTGTTTTGACATTGTAAAAACGATGTCTTATTATGTAGTTAATAATGATGGTAATAAATGATGAGACATTGGTCTTCAAATGTCGAAAGAAAATGTAAAATTTTGTAGTTATTTGTAGTTTATACATGTTCTAAAGTAATATATATATGTATTTCTTGTTTAAACTTGTTTCAATTCATAGACATTCTAAGAAAAAATACTGCTCCAAAACACAGCAAATAAAAATTTCTTGTTTAAACTTGTTTCAATTCATAGACATTCTAAGAAAAATGAAATGTCTATGAATTGAAACAAGTTTAAACAAAAAAAAATTTGCTGTGTTTTAGTGTAGTAATTTTTCTTAGAATGTCTATGAATTAAAACAAGTTTAAACAAGAAATTTTTTATTTGCTGTGTTTTAGAGCAGTATTTTTTCTTAGAATGTTTATGAATTGAAACAAGTTTAATCAAGACTTTTATTTGCGGTGTTTTAGAGCAGTATTTTTCTTAGAATATCTATGATTTGAAACAAGTTTAAACAAAAAAAAAATTGCTGTGTTTTAGAGCAGTATTTTTTCTTATAATGTTTATGAATTAAAACAAGTTTAAACAAGAAATTTTTATTTGCTGCGTTTTAGAGCAGTATTTTTCTTAGAATATCTATGATTTGAAACAAGTTTAAACAAAACAAAATTGCTGTGTTTTAGAGCAGTATTTTTTCTTAGAATGTTTATGAATTGAAACAATTTTAAACAAATCTTTATTTTCTATGTTTTAAAGTAGTATTTTTTCTTAGAATATATATATATATATATATATATATATATATATATATATATACTATAGTCATAGTATATATGACTATAGTATTTACAATATATATATATTGTAAATACTATAGTCATATATACTATGACTATAGTATTTACGCTCTCACACCCTGATTTAGCACTCTGGAAGAGTGGTAGACTTTGTAAACAGTAGCTACTCCGGCATTTACACACTGCTCGTTCGATAATGAATTGGAGCACGCTAGCTATTGGGCGTGTTTATACGCGCTAAAAAGCCTGCCTTCTTCTATTGGACGCTCATGGCCTAGGGGTAGAATCGCCGACTGATGCCCGTTCGGTCGTGTTTCAATCCTGGGTTAGGAAGCGACCGGTGTCTAAGCCGTACTGATGAGCTGTGATACGGCGAAACAGATCTGTCTGCTGATGGCTATAGTATATATATATATAAAAATTAGAGAAAATTTTCAAAATTCAAAGATGTCGGATGTACATTTCGACAATTTTAAATATTAATTAGGATCAGACATGTCGAAATGTGCATCCGACACCTTTGAAGTTTGAAAATTTTCTCTAATTTATATTGGCTCTGTAATCTTAAGTACATTGAGCTTTCCTCCTGCATCATTCTTTAATATTAAAAAGTTTTTAATATTAATTAGGATCATGTTCTTGGAATTTACCTTTCTACTCTTCCACTTCGGATTAAAGAAAAAAATAATATATATATATATTCGTTAATCTGGCTCATCGGGCTAAATACAAACTTTTTAACAAAATTTACTATGTATACAATTTCAGTATGTAATAGGAATCTAGTTTAACTGTGCCCTTAGATTTCTGTTCCCACATACACTGAGATTAGTCTGCAACAGTATGCAACAGTATGAAGACAACCGTGATTATTTCCCTTTATCTGTAGACAGTTTTTTAAAAATGGAGAACCACCTAAAGGATAGTTGGTGCTGTGCAATTTATCTGACCCATTTTTAAAAACTGATTGTCTTACATGAAATTTAAAGTGAAAATAATCAGCGGAAGAAGTATGAAAATATTTTTACATGCCACAACCGGATGCCTCTGATCTCTTATCGCCGTTAATCGTATTATATTTACAACGACAGATGAAATAAACACGATGTGTCCAAAGCTTTAAACTTTTAAATTATGGCTTTTCAAATATTTTCATGCTTGATTTTTTTGATAACATTTTTGAGACACATTTAAACAAGTAATATTACTAACTCTCACAGATTATTCTTTTAGTTGTAATCTTACAATAAGAAATAAATGAAAACTAAACAAATTTCTCAAAATTTGCATAAAACGTAAAATTTAATTTTAATCTATAAATTTCAGTCTGAAATTCGCTATTAAAAACTAAGTGACTAAAACACTAAAAAATGAAAACTCTTTCTTAACAAAACATGAGTGTAGATGCCACCACGGACTTTCTAAAAAAAAAAAAAAATGCATGAAAAACGCATTTTAAATTATTTCAATGCCTTCTTTGAACTTTAATTTCGGTTTAATTTGAAAGATCAAAGCTTTAAAAGTTTGTAGGCATTTTAAAAACATTAGCACGTTCACTTGTCACTCACCCATTTACCGAACTGTTATTACAGACGAAAAATATAAACAACAATATTAAAAATCTATAAAAAAAACTCTTTGTTCTTAATAAACTTTTCTTTTCCTATCTCTTAGTTAAATGCTTTTAATTTCTGGAAGGCTTCTCTCGCTTCTCCAGTGTGCCTTTGGAATTCTGTATTATGTTTTCGATCGTCTTGCAAAAGGCTATACATTTTGTTTTCTTACAATTGATGGTCCTTTCTTCTCGCTTTCATTTATGTACTATTTTGTCTTGGGTCTATTGCAAGTTCTTTTTGGAGTCTACCGTCAGTAGAATCTTATTTTCTTATCTTATGATAATTTTGTATCCACCGATTGTAATTCCAGGTACGTCTTCTTGTTCTCATACTATCTGTTCTTGTTTTTTCTCCAGTAAATATTCCGGATTATTCTAATAAAAATAAAATTTTTGTAAAAGTTCAAATAAATAACTGCATTGTACCTTATTGTAATATTGGAACATAGGTTTAGATTTTTCATTTATTTATTTATTGGTAATCTGTCACCCAATACATGACCCAAGAGCGACTCAAGGTAAACACTTGCTGAAGGTAAGAAGTTCAGTTTATGATAATATGTTGGATATTGTTTAATCATAGACTTAAAGGGTTTAACATTGTAGTAATTATGGAAGTATCCTCTCGAGAGACTGTTCCACAAAGAAGCGATTCTTGGGAAGAAGCTGTCCGAATGGAATATCCTCTTTATTAATGGACTAGGAAGAGAACTGGGGATAAGTTGTCTCAGTGTCTGTGACATAGCTGTAAAGGTCAGAAATCTTTTTTAATCGTTTCACTTCAAGCAAGGCGAGACCGCCACTGGTGCGCAGGGGGCTACATAAGAGTAAAAGTTGGGAAGAGTAAAAGTTTAAGCAGAAGGAAAGCAAAGAGAAAGACGAAACAGTTACAGGGGGTGTCGGAAAAAGGCTATGGGAAGGATGGGAATGTCAGTGTAAAGACAGTTGCGAGGGTAAAGTGAGAAAGGAAAAGAACAAGACACATGAGATGGTGGGTAAATGACGAGAAAAGGACTGGAGTCAAGTGGACAAGAGATGGGAAATGACGTTGCATTTAAATTCTTGGAGATTGTAGCCGTCAAGAAAGCAAGTATACGGAATAGAGTTCCACAGGCGGGAAGTGCGAGAATGGAAGCTGATGAAGTAGAAATGGTGACTACATTTAGTTGATTTAACTGTAAAAGGGTGGGACATTGTTGCCAGTCTGGGTGCTCGAGTAAATTCTTGTGGAGGGGCATCAGTACTTCATTTTTTGGTTTGATCTCGCTCTTGTAAAGATAAAGCACGCCAGGAAGAATCTGGTACTTACTAGACTGGTACAAAGAACTGACCATTTTCCAAACATCTTTAGCAGTGGATCGTATGAGTTCTACTTGGTCTGGCGTTCAAGGAAAAATACTCCGTTCCCCATGATTGGCGTTTACGTTATATTCACTTACACGCAAATACCCTTGGGAAAGATATAAATCCATCTCGTCTCTTCAGCTAAGGGTTAAATAGTCGGAAAATCATTGTTATTCTAAAAAAAATTGTTAATTTAATTGTTATTTTAATATACTCTCACAAAAAATAATTCTAACAATTCAAAAATATATATCGGCTTTAAATAACCTACAAAGGGTTGATAAGCTGCAAAAAAAAGTAATGATAGGCGAAAATTCAGGGTCTGTTTTGTGATGATACAGCGTTACTAGTTTGGTATGTCAGATGAAATATCAGTTTCCAGGCTCTGGAGATTTTTCTCTGGAGATCTATATATATGTTCACTAAAGATCTGAGTATGTTTTTTGATAGATCGTTAATATAAAGCACGAAAAGAGTAGAACTGAAAAGAGAGTCTTACGGAACGATCTCATTGGTTTCAGAATGTTGGCCATTAACAATGATTTTCATGAAGGACTTGATAATTGAGGAGTCTTCTAATGATTCCATAGCTGGAGAGCTTTGTGCAGCAACCTTTTATGCCACAACTTGTCAAATACCTTCACTCAATCTAAGACGATAATCCGCGTGATGTATTTATTGTGTAATGCCTCATTGATTTTGTGCCAGTAGTGGACCTGGAAGAGCGAAATCCATATTGTTTGTCATTCAGAAGGTTTCTTTCTGTTGAGATAATCAACAACCTACTTCTTGATCAAGAGTTTGCTGATGGCACTAAGGAAACTGGATGCATTTCTCCTTCAGGTAGCGATTAAACAATTGTGCTAAAATTGGAGATCATTCTGAGCTTATGTTCTTAAGAACAACCACCGGGATTTTATTCTGACTGGTTCTGCATCTGTAATGCTTACTCTGATAGCATTCTGATCATGTCATGAACGAAACCATTCTTTTCATGCTCTATTTCTGGTTTGAGTCTTCTACATTCATCAGAATCCGAAAGAGAAGATTGACTCATTAAGATGATGGCAAATTGACCTCACATGTATATGCACTTGACTTCTTTTTAATCGCTATAGAGAAAGGTCTACTAGGATTTTCCCACTATTTTGAGGCTGTCATTTACTTGGTTTATTATTTAAGTAGTATTGTTCCTGAAACCGCCTGAAAGCACATCCTTTACAATTCAGTCTTGACCAGTTGCTTTGTTTCCGTTAAATGTAGCCTCCAGTGCTTCAGTGATTAACGAAGAACCCCAACTTAGGCTATCAATGGCTGCTGTTCGAGCTTCAGAGAATGAAGTTCAGTAAGACCTTCGTCTGCACAGAGCCGCTACTTATTTGAGACTGAAGGTGAACGTGATTGTCATTTAAGCAGAAACGTTAATTCAATGTCAGCAGCAAGAAAAGTTGTGTATGGGGGTAGGCAGGTTAATATCAAGAAGAAGAAGAAGTTGATGAAGAAGAAAAAGAAAAAGAACGAGACGAAGAAGACGGAGATGAAGAAGGCGACGAAGAAGACGACGAAGAGGACAAACACGAAAAAGACGACGATAAAGAAGAAGAAGAAGAAGAAGAAGAAGAAGAAAAGGACGAAGAAGATGACGAAGACGAAGATGACGAAAAAGACGACGAGGACGAAGAAGTTGACGAAAAAGATGATGAAGACGAAGAAGTCGACGTTTAAATGAACACTTATCATTTTCAGTTGCATGTGTAGATCCAATGGTAGTAGCATTTCTGGTTTGTTGACTCAAGCGATAATTGTTGGTGGATGTGGTTTTAGCTGAAGCTGGCCGTTTCATATGCTGGGGCTGTCTATGAAAACAAACGGTATGTTTCAACTTTTTTGTAACTTTTACATTATAATATGCCATAACAATTTCCAGTTTTCTATAAGGTGCCAATCCTCACGACGTTGCGGGGACAATGCATCCACTTCTTCTGTGTCATTATAGGCTACAGTAACGCTCGCTCCTGTTCTTTCAATTGTACATAGATAATTCCCGTTTATTGGCAAAGTTGATTCAGCATGAATCCCGTTTTACAAATACAACAAAAACCAATACTTACTTCGCCTTTTTTAACTTACGCATCATGGTAACCTCATAATGGAGCTTTTTGAATCAGCAATTGACCTTACCATTTCAACATAACAACTTAGAAAAAACCTGAGCAACGCCAGCTTATACTGCTAGTTTATGATATTTTAATTAATTTAACTTACAGTGAAAATAATTCTCAGAAGGAAGTATGTTATAATGAAGTGAATTTTATAAAAATTATAATTTTTTATTAGATTGGTACTTGTTATACATGAATTGTAGATTTTTTAACATTAGAAGAAATACACAGTTCTTATTTACAAAGATCGACACTGACTTACACAATTCCAGAATGAAATGTAAAAATTTGTTTACTTTTACAACTTTTTAGTAAAATAATTGTAAATGTAACTTTTCAAAATATTTTGCCAACACTATCACATTTTGCTCACTATCACATGCCTCTTCGTATTGTCCTTAATTCCGTCCACCATCTGAAACCCACTTCCTTTCAACGACGATTTTATAATTGGGAAAACCAAAAAATCGCGAGGAACTAAATCTGAACTGTATTGGAACTACACTCGATTTGGTTGATGTGACGTTTTGCTAAAAAGACTGCACAAGGAGTGCAAAATCACGATATTAAAAATAATTGTGTGTTTTTTTTTGTAGAATAAGATCTTATTTTCATTATCAGTTGTCGATTTCATTTTACCATTATGCTTAACAAAGCCTTCCAAAACATGGGTCCGCTTTTAACAGATTGTGAGACGGTGTTTAAACTTTTTCTTGCCTTTTCTCCTTGAATCATCCGTGGAAACTGAATCATCGGAATAGTGTTCACGGCCAGATTCTCAACGATCAATCGAAACTTAATGCATATTCGATGCAAAGTTGTACAATGCAAAATCTAGTGACGTTTTTTGCTGTTCACACATGCGGCGTAAGGTTACCTCTAATTGTTACATTAACATTGAGGCTTCGCAACCAGTTCTCAAGATATGCAAAATATTTGGATTGCATTATTTTTCTTTATTTATTCGTATAAATACATCCTTGCAACAACAGATACAATTAAGTAGATTGGAAATGTGAGAACAAAATGACAAAATAATTATTTGATTTAAATAATTAAGTGCATGCTTTCTCTCTCTTTCTCTCTCGTTTAGTCACTCCTGTTTTCTATATTTTGCTTTTTATTTCCTCTCTCACACATACACTCTCGCTTTCTCTTTCTTACATTCTTTTTCGCTTGATCTGACTTCTTCTTTTCTCATTTTATTTCTCCATTTCTGCATTTCTCTCTCTCTCGCTCTCATTCTTGCCATCTCTTTCCTTCGCGTGCGTTCACTCTTTCTTCTGTGCTCATTCTCTCTTTCTTATTATCACATTATCTTTGTTTCTCCCTCCACCTCTATCTCTCTCTCTCTCTCTCTCTCTCTCTCTCTCTCTCTCATTCTTTCTCTGTCCCTTTCCGTCGATTGGTTGATTCATATTTCATTTTTTTTTCTAAAGAAGGTAGATAAACCTGCTGTCAAGTGTATGGCGAGAAGAAAAGAGGTTAAATCCTTGCAAACGTGTGTCCCACCTGCAGAGAGTTCCACTTTCAATTCTTTTACTTTATTAAACAATGTTGGAAACGAGAAAAACTCGGTCTCTGCAGGATTCCTTCACCGACAGAAGAAAAACAAGACCAATTTTGTAATCACTCTTCTTCCAATTCTCCTTTTTTCACATTCTTCTTCCCCACCACACACACACACACACACACAAACACACACACACACGTGCGTTCGTGTGAATGTGCGTGTGTGTGTATGTGTGTGTGAGGAATGCATTTCATTCTAATCTATATCAATTAATGTCTATGCCTGTTTTTGTTGACGCACTATTTGCTTCCCTGTCTTACACACACACACACACACACATATATATATATATATATATATGTGTGTGTGTGTGTGTGTGTGTGTGTGCGTGCGCGCGTGTGGCTTTGTGTAGGTGTATATCTGCATGTGTGCATATATATATATATATATATATATATATATATATAGTCATGTTTCTCTGCCTTTGCGCCTCTCAATCTATGTCCGCACACTGACGTCATATTTTGCTTGTTTGCCTGTCTACCCCGACTCTTTTATCAGCTTTTCTCTATTTTAGTTTCTTTTACTTTTTAAAGTTTTAGTACCTTTAAAACAAAAGTATGACAACACCAGTAAAAAATTATGAAATTAAAGTTTTCGATGTAGAATAAATGAATATATATGATTTACTTGATTTTAAATCAATAGAAAAGTCGTACCCCCATATTTTAATATTGAGCATGAATCAAATGAACAATGAAAGTAATCGAAACATTTTGTTTGAAAAGAAATACTGAAGCATATCTTTGAGTTGAACCACAAATAAACGATCCGTGATTACAAGAGAAAATAAAATAATACGATGAAGCCTTCAATTGTAATGAAACTGTTTTACTGTTCTGTGCGATAAGGCCTTCTATATCTGAGGGTTTTTCGATCATTTTTAAGAATTGCAGTGTGAAAATTTTTCATGATTTTGCCAAGTGAACAAGATTCAAAGATCAATGTTCAATTTTAATAGTCAGTTGTTCCACTTGAAACTCATTATCTTGAATGAAATTAGACTTCATGACTTATCTCTGATTGTGTACATTCAACAATTTATTTTGAATAGGAGAGAGAGAGAGAGAGAGAGAGAGAGAGAGAGAGAGAGAGAGAGAGAAGGAGAGAGAGAGTACTTAATGGCAAAATATCAAAGTGATATTACTGAATACCCCGCAGTTATGAAAAAATACCGTTTGGCATATATCATCCTCTTCCTCGAATAAAGCCGAAAGTCTTCATCACTTCTCCAGTCTATCCGAACAAAAGTAAGCAATTGTTTTAATAAACACTGATTATGGTCTTCTATAAGTTAATTGCCGCTGTTTTTGTTTGTTTGTTTTTATTTTTCCCATGCCCATACTGTGAATTTTAAAATATCTATCTTAGTGCCAAAGTTTTTACTGGGTAACTAACATTTTGGTCAGATTATTTTAAGGAAAATTTCTTTCATTCCCAGTAATTTTTGTTTGCATTTTTAATACTGGTTGTTTTATCTTTGAAATTGTAATTCATGAACATTCGATTTCTTCTCCTTCCACTGCTTTCTTTTTCTTTTTCTTCTTCTTCCACATAGTTTTCTTCATCTTTTTTTCCACTTTCCTTAAAATTTTTATCCTTGTCTATTAACACGTTTCTTTTTTTTCTACTTTTTAATTTTTTTCTCTATTTTTCTCTTTTTCTATATTATTGCTATTAAATTTGTCACTTGGTCAACATGACCAAATAAACTAGGAGCTTTCATAGCTTTTATAGTAGAATATCTTTTACAATTCTTTTTATCAGTCGATGTTAGAACCTAAGTAAAAACTAATACTAATTATTATTTGAGCGGGTTGACCCTCTTCACTTTGGAAACTGGTGCAACAGTTTTCTTACTACAACTTTCTCTGACTGTTACTTTGCTAATTTAACATCGTAAGTATTACAAGTATTATTATGAGTCACGTAGCATGTTTCTTTTTCATTTGTTTGTATTGAATTGCTTTTCATTTCATGCAATAATGTCTTTCACTGTCTTTTTTTAATTGTCTCCTTTTAACTTACAGTTTCAGGCCTTCTACTCCAAATTCTTTGCTTCCTTCTTGCATCTATCACATTATTCTCTTCTATATTGTCTTCTACAGACGTTATGATCTTCTTTCTATAGTTTGTTCACTAAATTTACTGTGAAACAAGAACATATAGATTTATTTGAATTTCACTATGGCGACATGCGAACAAGCGGAGCAGAGGGTAAAAAAGAAGTGAGACTTGAAAACAGACTATCTCTGTGGAAAGCTACAAATGGCGTAAAGTCATTTTCTTGTCTAATCAACTTGTTAATTAAGATTCTATATTTTTTTAAATTTTGATTTGTTTGTATTTTGTGCCACCTTTTGTGTTTCTTTCCTAATATCATCAATTCAGTTTTCTCATACGCACTACTAAACACTCGTTGTCCATAAAAGGATGAAGTCATTTCTTCTTTATTTTATTTGTATTTTTTCCGCAAATTTTTACTTATTAAACATTGATTCATTTCTGTTCCATTTTCTTCTTTTGTATATTAGAATTAGCATCGTGTTGTGCAGTGTGTATATCGCTGTGAGATCAACTTTGAAAATTCACATTCTTTCTGTCATACGAGAGTAAGTATTTTAAAAAAGTGTAAAACCGGTTTTCATTGAACTTAAAGTTGATCCTCTCAGGACAAGATAAGTGAAATACCATCTTATTAGTTTTATCAAATAATTAAAAAAAATGCACTATGACGTCAACATATAAATCATTCAATACTCATAACAGAGTTTTTTTAATTTTTATTATTATTTTCATTAACTCCTGAATGGAAAATATGTTCATAAAATTTTAAAAAGATATCCAGATCTATGTACTACTGTCAATTATCGACTAAGAATTGATTTTGGGGGTTAATTTTCACTATTTGGTGCTGAATACAGAGTTATAAACAAAAACGAACATAACAATTAAATTAAACAAGCTAACATAAACAATATTTTTTACATCTTAAAAATCTTATTTATTCTTTCTTTTCATGGTATCTGTCACGTAGATAAAAGCCGAAGCAATTTGAATATTTTTCAACTTGACTGAAAAACATACAATCAATTTCAGTCGACTCCGGCGTATGCAAAGTCTCTTTTACGGGTCACTAGACTCTAATGTGATAATATTGTAAAGTGTTATTGCATAGTGGAGTAATAGAAGGTTTGGCCATGTCAGGCTGTTAGCGTCACACTCCATTTTAATAGGACTTTCTTTTTCACATCTTTCATTATGACAACTAACATCACTGAGACCTCAATGGCCTTAAAACGATAGCGTATTTCTTTAGGCATTTTTACGAATTTGATTTCTTTGAGCACACACGCACGCACGCATGCTTGCACGCTCATGTGTGTCTTAGTGTGCGTTGATCCAAGGTCTTATCTATGAGAGAAACTCACTCCGGGCGAGATATCTATGTATACACACTTTTATCAAAAATATTTTCATTTCTTACAAACCTTCACTCTAAAGCTTATTTAATGTACACTTCTAAAGACTATAATTAACATCAATATATATATATATTTAAAAGCCTTGATAAACCAATGACATCAACAAAATAAATCCTATATTGCTTTGATAAAGTCTCTCCTACGACGAAACACGTCGACTGAGAATATTTTTACTCTTGTCTCTTTTGATGACTGTGGCATTTTTAGATCTAAATTGTCGTCGAATTTATTACTCTGCCTGACTAGTGCATTTGATAAATTGTTATGTATAATGTCCCTTTTGTGTTCATTGATAGACTTTTTTTTTATTTCTGAATGTTCCCCCAATGTTGCGTGAGGAATAGTTTTGGCAATTTATTTTATGCCTGCTTCTGTTGTTTCGTTCTGATCATATTCATAATGGTTTGGGAAGTGGTTGTAACTATTTGGATGTTGTTTAGATGGGATAAGTTGTTCTGGATAGTGAATATTATGGAATTGGTAGGTAGTATGTATCTGTTTTTGTTTGGTTTATTAGTGTGGATAATGCTATCTTTGTTGGCGTCGTGTATTTTATGTGCCTTTCTCTCTTCGTTGTAGATGAAATGATAAGGATATTGTAGCTTTATATATATATATATATATTTATATATATATATATATATATATATATATATATATATATATATATTAAAATTAGGGAGATCAGCCGATTAAGCTACCATGGGTTCAACTATTAGGTATCGTCAGGCGTTATAGATTAACTGATTTCTTAACGCTTTATTTTGAACGCACAACAAGAATGTTAAAACGCATAACAAGAAGTTGAAAATAAGGAGAAGAGAAGAGTTAGTCAAGACTAACGAAATAATATTGTACGTACTTTCATCCGGGTTTGTACGAGCCCAAAATGTATTTTCTAATGTATATACATCCGGACATTTTTTCAAACCTTTCATTTAGCAACCATTTTCGTTCAGAAAATGATACTCTAGCCAAGTTTTCTTCTTAGCACAATCTTTACTCATCACTACCGGTCTGGCCTTTCTTAATATACCCTAAATCACATTAGGATTTTTATCATTTTTTAAAAAATTTTCACACATAGTTGGCTAGCTTCGTACTATATTTCACGTCATTATCGATACTATTCAGCTAAATATTTTCTTTCTAGTGTTATACTGAAGGATATAGAATTTAAGGAATAATATTGAAAGCTGTTGAAATTGCTCTCAGAATTCAGGAAATAGAAGAAAATGAAACCTCTGGCCATGCAAGTCAGGGATTTATAAAAGTGGTAACTTTCCTTTTGAAATAAACCTGGTTGTAAAAGTTTTTTTTATGATACTTTAAAACTCAATGTTGAGGAGAAATCGATGACTAACACTTGAACACTTTCAAAATTGCATAGATAAAAAAATTATATTTTTTTTTTTTTTTTTAATCATATCACCCCGAGAAAGGCGGTAACGCCACTGATGTGCAGGGGGCTACGTGAGAGTGAAAAGATTTGGAAAAGAGAAAGCCGGAAACCACATCCTGAACAGGGAACAAGGGATGAGCCTCTACACCTGTACAATAGACGTGGGTGGAGTGTGAACCGGGTGATAGTTTAATCTATCTACTCCAATTAATCTATCTACTCCAATATATGTATATATGCATGCATAAATATATTTTTATACGTCCTAAGTTACATTCAAATATATTCTTATATGCTCTAAGGTATGCTCTTCTTATATGCTCTAACATTGTAGAAATATATTTTATACGCTCAAAGATATTATGCATCCAGTTAACGTAAACATTACTCCAAACATTATCAAGCACTTTCAACTTTCTGACCATTGTTGCTTCATGCGAGACATGATCCACCATATATACCGAATTTGAAAAGTATTCAAAAGTTGAAAAGCAAATAATATTCACATTTTTTCCTGATCTTGATAAAACGTTTCAAATGTGCCAATTAATTATAATAGAAAGTTGTCATATGTGATCTTTACAATGAAATATAAAAAAATAAACTTATTTTTTATTAGTTTATGTAGTTGTCTGTGTTTGTGAGAAAGTGGAGAAATATGTTTGAGTGAATGACGTATTAGTTCTGATAAACTGAAATTCTTTCTCCTTTCTCGGTAGCGGAGTTTTTATTAAGAATTGAAACACTCGACTCTTTGATGACGATGTCTTGCTGATCAACGTTGAATGTCCGATGACAAACAATTGTAATATGAAGGTGAACCTAAGTTTGTCATTTAAGTACGAAGCGGTCATGCGTTTTAAACGTGTCGAAATATTCTACTGACAAAAATCGTCCACACACACACACACACACACACACACACACACACACACACACACACACACACACACACACACACACACACACACACACAGAGTGCAAGACACGATATTTAATTTTTGCAGAAGTTTTTCACACAATCAGTATGACTTTGCCCACATTTTTACAATACCTGATAATAAAATAAATATTTCAGCCATTCATTGCATACACAAGTCTTTTCCCCCCCAGTAAATTATATTTACAAAAGAAACAACTGTAAATTAAGATAAAAAGATTTTTCAATGCAGCATTGCATTTATATAAAAAACTATTTCCTTTTTTTTTGACATTTTGGAAAATGAGATTTCCATAACATTACATCCTGGTATTTTTCCAACTTATTTTGTCCACTTTTAGAATTACCTGTTCATTTCATTTAACATTCAGTTTGTGTTGATTTGAAATTTAAATCGGTGATTTTATCTCTTCTTAGAAATTCCTGCAACTAAACTGATCATTTTTACGAGTTAGTTGCTTGAAAATTTAGAAAACCTTAATGATGCGTGAATCTGTTGAGCGAATTCATGATGATACATATTATTTACCTTTTGATATTTGATTTATGCCATTACTATCCATTTTCAGTTCCTCATGGAGACCATAAGAGATTAACAAGTTAGACGTCAAAGTTTCGTTCTTGCAAACTTGGTTTGTGTTGAAGAGTAAATAAGACACCCCCGGTAACACAAAAGAACTAGGCAAGACGCCGTAAATAAAGAACTCAAAATGAGTAAAGGGAATCTTATTGGAATTAGTCGAAGAGAATTTCTAATGACATCACGGTGAATCACCTAAGCGAGACGTAATGTCAAAACTTTTGATAAAGTTATAACAGTAGCGATGAGGGATCAAAACTCTTACGGAGTAGGAAAAATACATTTTTTGCTTCGGCACACATCATCACAGTGACCACGAGAAATTAGAACTGCATTGGTTTTTTTTATTCTTTAGTGTGTGTAAAAAAAAAGGAAAAAAAATAACAACAAAAAACAATCAAAAACAAAACAAACACATATTCTTTAAATATGGAAGAATTAAGAGTTGAAATGGTAAAAATACAACAACAGCAACAGCAGCAGCAACAACTCCAGAAACAACAACAAAATGTAATTGAATAATACAGAAGAAAACTAAAAATTCACCAAGTTCTTTCATTGTAGACGCAGTGGCAAAGCCACAGCTAAATTCACATACAATTCAGATTATGGAATTGCCTTTTCTACTTATTTTAGAGGTTACAAGCAAATTCTCAAAGAAAAATGCAACGCAGAAGGAAGACAAGAAAAAAGCAAGACTTTTGCTGAGAAAATTGGCACTGGTAGAACGTGAAAAATACTGTAATTTTGTACTACCAAAACAAAAAGGAGAAATTTACTTTGAAGAAACAGTAATAATTCTGATTAAATTTTTTTGGCGAGAAATGTTCGTTACATTTACATACACGTTGGATGCTTATGAATTTAATGAAAAAGAAGACGAAGATTTTGTCCTATTCACGGGAATCAAGGATTTTGATTGATTCCAATTAAAGGAAATGATTCCGAAGATATTTAAGGGTTAATTTTCGTTCACGTGTTAACGGCGAAAAAAAGACGAGAAACACTCCGAAAAATGTCGGACGAATATCAGAGAATCCTAAATTTGAGACGCGATACTGAAGAAAAACAAAACACAAACATACAAGCTAAAGAAAATCGAGAAAAAAATTAATCCATGTTTCAGATGTGGAAGCATACATTTTGGAGACGACTGTCCCTTTAAGAATTCAAAGTGATATTAATCTGAAAAAGTAGGATATAAAATCACACTGTAAAACTAACTCAAGCAAAAGTTATCACAGAAAAAAACTCGCACACAACATTGGAACAGAAAAACAATTGCAGAAAACAAAAAAAAATGTGTATGTGAAAATTAATAATAGGGATGTAAAATACAACTAGACACTGGTAGTGATATCACAATAACCAACAAAGGCAGGTGGAAAGCAAAAAACATTAAAAAGAACTTTGAAAACGCACGTGGCGTGTTGGGTAAGAATTTTTTTGTTTTTGATGATTTTCTTTTTTCATTTCGTAACAAGTATGTAAAAGCTAAGGCTTATGTGTCAAAAATACAACAAACCTATTCGGTACTGAGTGGATGGAATTATTTGAGCTTTTGAATTTACCTATAAATATTTATTGCAAAAATATAAGTGAGCAAGACCCGACAATATTTTTCGGACACTTTAGTATTCGACTTTCCGAGTACCATAGAGTGGCGAAATTCCTTCAATAGAATAGCATAAACATATAAAGACAATACCTGTAATAAAAATGGAAAGAAATCGATTAGGTAAGGAAAAATATTTATTTTTCATCATTTTTTACAAAACACACGCGACATTATTTTTCGGACATCGTTGAAAAACTGTTAATAGTCTGTAATATCACCTTTCTTCTCAATAACTTTTATCAATCTCTCTTCATAATGATCAAACATATGCACAATAACATCTCTACGTGTTTCTATTAGTTGTTTTTTGGCATCTAGTATCCGTTCCCATAGTTGAGCCTCTTTCATTATTTCAGGTCCATCATAGACAAGTTGTGCAAGCATTTCCCAAACATTTTCTATTAAATTTAGATCTGGGCTTTTTGCAGGTCATTCCAAAGTAGTCATATTCACTTTAGCCATCCATTCTTTCATGAGTTTTGACACATGGATGCTGCAATCGTCTTGCTGTAGAACGAAATCATTCCCTATCTCTCTTCTTATCCTTGGTAGTGTAATATAACAATCTGGCCCCACCCGAGGAAGTGACGCAAGCGATGGTGTTTCCCGTCGGTGGAGGGGTCGGCGAGCGGCAGGGCAGGTGTTTGTGAAATACATCCTGTCGAG
This sequence comes from Ascarosepion bandense, assembly GCA_037127315.1. Taxonomy (NCBI): domain Eukaryota; kingdom Metazoa; phylum Mollusca; class Cephalopoda; order Sepiida; family Sepiidae; genus Ascarosepion; species Ascarosepion bandense. Next base: position 664,123 of record JBBBDQ010000789.1, on the reverse strand, counting down.
GCCGGAGCGGATGTCGTTTGACCTTATTTCCGACAGCGGCGGAAATGACTACGGAGGCAAACAGAACAGGTGTCTCTGGGAATTACGTGGGCGTTGCGTGGGCGAGGCAAAACCGGAAGGAAAGTCCCGGTTCTAGAAGACTATATAAAGACCTCGACACACGGATTCGCTAGCAGAGAACGGCCAGTGGAAGCAGAGAAACACCACAGGCAAAACTACACTCCCGTCAATCCATTCTGTGTGCGCTCTCACCCTTCCGTTCTCTATTCCACACGGTTCATCGTCACTAATAAAAATATAACCTTATATTTTTATATATGCGTGTTTGTTGTTTTGTCGTCGTACGGCGATATATAACATACGCAAATTGGTGCCCAGTGACTTGCTGTTTTAAGACAACAACAACAACAAAACAGATAGATACGAGCTTGGTTACCACGGCGACAATTGAAATTCAACGGAATTAAAACTACCAGATAGAAGACGAAAATAGAAAGCAACCGGACGACATTAACGAAAAGTAGGTGACTTTTGATTCGATCTTGTGTGTGTTCTGCTCTTGTTCATAAGTTTATAATAAGTCTAATTAAAAAAAAAAATAAAATAAAAATGGAACAGCATACTTTTGCCGATTTTGTTCAAGGTCTGACCCTGGAATTGAGAAATGTGGCTTGTTCGGTGTCGAACACTTTAAGGGGAGAATCTTTTTTAAAAAATATACAGCCATTAGCATGCAAAGAAGATGGTGGTTATAGTGCTTGGTTGGAGGATATGGAGAGGTATTTTAAAGTTGTGCGCGTGGCAGAAGAAGACAAGTGTCAGGCAGCTCTTCTCACAACAAGGGGAGCTGTTGGACACTATGTATATAGACTAATCTCTAATAACCCACAACTCACATGGAAGGAGTTAAAAACTTCTTTAAAGGAATATTACGGATTGGTTTTAGACCCCGACGCACGGTTAGTCGAATTAGTGAACATTAAGCAGGGTAGAACGGAGGGGGTGCAGGACTACATGTACTAGAGTAGTACGCCTAGCAGAGAGCGCATATGTTGGGGTTGACGGGAGGAATGAAGTTGTGACAAAACAAGTTCTAGGATTTTTCATAAAAGGTCTAAGGGATCGGGAAATAAAGATGGCAGTTATGAAGGATGAGCCACAAACACTAGAGGCTGCCTATCAGAAAGCGTTATCTGAGTTGAGATGGAAAATTCGACTCGATGCAAACTCTGAATACGAAGAGGAGCCTATGGAAATTTGCCACTCTCGGAGACGGGTACCGATAGAAGCCGTAAGCCCCGCTGAATCTAATACTAATAATAATAGGAATAAGAACAATAGAAAAGTTGGTAATAGGGGAACTAAATACAAGACTCGTGAGCGGGAGAGGAACGGGAGCGTTGTTAGGTGTTGGAATTGTGGGAAAGAAGGCCACATAGCGAAATTTTGTAGACGCGCCCCGGGAAACGGCAGAGGTCCGTTCGTGCGACGCCCAACGAACGGAACAAGACGGTACCAACGCACATAGTTGGTAATATGGGCGCGCCAAATTCCATCTTTATTAGAATAGAACGTAGACCTTATAGGGCATTGGTAGATACGGGAGCAGAGGTATCGGTTATAAGCTGTAGGGTATTTAAAAAATTGCGACTGGGACTTGAACTGCAAAAGAGGGACATTAAACTTCGAACTGCGAATGGATCCCCGTTATACGTTGAAGGCCTTTGTCGTCTACAGGTCCAGATAGGAAGTAAGTCCATACCCCATGATTTTTTAGTCGTGAAAAATCTCAATAGAAACGTTATACTTGGCCGAGATTGGCTGATGCAGAACGGGGTGAGAATGTATTTCGATTTGGGGGCATTGAAGATTGGTGAAGAATACGTGGCATTAGAGGAGGATGTTCATATTTCCTCTATTGTTAGGTTAGCTCAAAAAGTAACATTAAGACCTCAACACCTGCATGCTTTTCTGGGATTAACCAGGCTGAGAAATGGACGTGGCAAAGAATATGAAATCGAACAGCTGAGTAGTGGATATGTTAGCAACTTATGTGGTATATCAGTAGCCAACGCAGTTGTAAAAATGCCAAAGTCTCGTAAGTTTCAGTTGCTGATAATGAATAACACTAACCAGACAATCACTTTGAGACGGGGGTGTCCGCTGGCTAAATTGGAAAGGGCAGGTAATATTACTGAAATTACTATGCCCGATAAACAAAATAATAAAAGTCCTGATGTAGATTTGGAACAGGTACATGTACCGGAGGAATTCAAGCCTGAAATTAACAAATTGCTAAAAAGAAATAGGGACATGTTCGTTAGTGACGACAAGAACCTGGGCAGAACCGATACTGTGGAGATACGTATCGATACTGGAACGCATGAGCCCATAAGAAAACGCCCATATCGCACACCCCTCAAACAAAGAAAGACAATGGATTCAGCAATCGACGAAATGATGCAGGCAGGTGTAATTGAGAGATCCAATAGCCCGTGGGGTTTTCCAGTAGTTTTAGTAGAGAAGAAAGACGGTGGTAAGAGATTTTGTGTAGACTTTAGAGCACTTAATAAAATTACAAAGAAATATGCTCGACCTCTTCCTGTCATCGATGATATACTGGCATCACTTGGTTCGGCAAGGTACTTTTCGAAGCTTGATTTAAAATCAGGGTACTGGCAAGTTAAGCTTCATGATGATGACAAAGAAAAAAGTGCATTCACCTGCCACAAGGGTCTGTTTCATTTTAATGTTATGCCATTTGGACTTGCAAACGCACCCGGCATCTTCCAGGAATTAATGTCAGTTGTTTTACAGGGACAGGAAGATTTTGCTCTGGCATATTTAGATGATATTCTGATATTTTCAAATACGGTGGAAGATCATTTAAGACATATAGACACAGTCTTGAGTAGTCTACGTAAGCACAACCTTAAACTGAAGCCAGCTAAGTGTGAGTTCTTTAAGAAAGAGACCCAATACCTGGGGTTCAAGATAAGTGAAGAAGGAATACAACCAGACCTCAATAAAGTCAAGGCTATAAAGTCAGTTTCTACTCCAACCACTGTTAGGCAAGTAAGAGCTTTTATTGGGATGACCTCATACTATCGCCGCTTTATTAGAAATTTCTCTGATATAGCCGAACCGCTGGTCAATTTGACAAGGAAATATGCACGATTCCAATGGGACGATGCTTGCCAAACCGCTTTCGATACACTAAAAACGAAGCTCGCGGAGATGGTAACACTAGCCTATCCCAACCCAAATAAGGCGTATAGGTTATATACTGACGCATCCGATCAATCGATTGGCGCATGCCTATCCCAGGTGGTGTACGATAAGGAAAATAGGAAGGATGTAGAAAAACCAATTTATTTATTGTCCCATAAATTAAGTGACACACAAACGAGGTGGTCAACTATAGAGAAAGAGGCTTATGCCATACACTATGCTCTTCAAAAACTGAATCACTACCTGCATGGCGCAACATTCACAATATACACTGATCATAGGCCCCTGGAGCACTTACTTAACTCGCCCATACAAAATAAGAAGATACAGACTTGGGCTCTGAGCATGTCTGGCTACAATTGCAGCATACAGTATCTTAAGGGTAAGGATAATGTTTGCGCGGATCTCTTATCACGCGCTGTTGATGTGAACGAAGACCATATTGCTTCTCCAGTAGATATAGATGATAGAAATTACTTGGTTAGTGTTATAAACTCCAACCTAATGGAGCCGGAAGAATTAGCAGCCCATAAAAATGTCGGAAATTCATCAGAGGCACCCGAACGGCCCACATTGAAAGGAATAGACATAATCAGGGAGCAAGAATCAGACAAAAACATCTTAGACCTGAAGATTAGATTACGAAATGGTAGGGCTACCAAAGCAGAACAGAAGAGATATATAGTAATGGATGAGGTGGTGTACTATTTGTCTCAACCTGATGATGAACCCCTCATCAGGCTGTATGTACCATCTCACCTTAGAAAAATGGTGCTAGTTCAATACCATGATGACAGTGGCCATATGGGGGTGGATAAGACATTCCACTCAATAAAACAAAAGTATTTCTGGCCTTGTTTACTTAGAGAAGTAAATGATTTCGTAGGTAAATGTATCCTGTGTCAGACAAGAAACCTAAAGAGGCAGCAACCCCACATACAGGAATGAGACTTCCCTCCTTTTCTTTTCGCAAAGGTTGCTTTAGAATCCAGTGATTCGGATGACGAATCCGGAGCGGAACAGACCGACTTTCCAGTGCACAAAAATCGACACCAACGTGTGGAATCAGACGATGAGTCTGATGTTCCATTAATGGAGCGTCGCATCATGACGCGACGTAAAATGGCGAATAAAAACGTGTCAACTATTGATAGTGATGATAGAATCGGTGGTATAAATAATGTTTCATCCACGTTCGAGGATGATTGCTCAAAGTGCGAAACGTCTGGATCTACTCATGTAGATCAGGGTTTTTTTAGGGAATCACCTAGCAGCGAAGATGTCCAAATGAGGCAAACGTCTGTTGGGGCAAAAAGCACGGATAGACCTGCAGATTCCACAGTTGATCGGAACAAAAAGAAAGAACAACTGAAAAGTCTTGTAGACTTATTGGCTGATATGCTATAGGATTGGGAAAGAAAGCAGTGGGAGGATTAACGATAGTTTAAGTGAAATAGTTAAGCCACCTTCCTTATAGCAAAACATGCGGAAGATACAAACTAAGGAATTACGAGTCACGGGTCCATTTTTTTTAGACTAAATTAAGATAGATGAAACCTCCAATCCTCCACAAGTAAATTGCATACGGATTAACGTTGGAATCAGGGTAATTTTCTTCGTTTTCTATTGAACATTTCTCGGTCAGACTATGAATGATATGTCCTGCAGATAATGGCAGTTTTTCTGTGTTCAAACATAGTATGTTTGAAATTAAATTAAATTAAATGAAGTTACATGTGTAACAATAAACTCGAGCGGAAACACGCATGGTGTTGGTCAAAGGTCATTTACTCGATGTCAGTTTAGAAACTGGGGCGCGGTTACCGCCTATGATCATATGGTCGTGCATCGAGGCGTCTACGCGTATGGACAGAGTCGAGAAAGGAAACGAACATTGAAAGTTACAGAAACTTAAAAAAAAAAAAAGAAAAAAAAGAACATTATGAAAATTCCACAATGGACACGAACATTGTTGGGTTGCCGATGTAGGCTCCCCCATATATTTTTTTTTTTGTTGTTTTGTTTGTTTCGGCGTGCACATGTTTTGTACAATTGTCGGGCTTGTGTGGCATGGGGGTGTGTGTGAGGGTGTTGCGCTTAAAATGTTCTTAGGTGAACATTTTGGAAAATGGGAGGGCGAGGAGTGTAATATAACAATCTGGCCCCACCCGAGGAAGTGATGCAAGCGATGGTGTTTCCCGTCGGTGGAGGGGTCGGCGAGCGGCAGGGCGGGTGTTTGTGAAATACATTCTGTCGAGGCCGGAGCGGATGTCGTTTGACCTTATTTCCAACAGCGGCGGAAATGACTACGGAGGCAAACAGAACAGGTGTCCCTGGGAATTACGTGGGCGTTGCGTGGGCGAGGCAAAACCGGAAGGAAAGTCCCGGTTCTAGAAGACTATATAAAGACCTCGACACACGGATTCGCTAGCAGAGAACGGCCAGTGGAAGCAGAGAAACACCACAGGCAAAACTACACTCCCGTCAACCCATTCTGTGTGCGCTCTCACCCTTCCGTTCTCTATTCCACACGGTTCGTCGTCACTAATAAAAATATAACCTTATATTTTTATATATGCGTGTTTGTTGTTTTGTTGTCGTACGGCGATATATAACAGTAGGGCTTTCTCGTCCAGCAACTGTTTGTAGCTTTCGCTGTTCTGTCGTCCTTTCAGCCACTCCAACCATATATTTCCATTAGCAAAGATCATACCCCAAACCATAACTCCCCCTCCTCCCATCTGTCGTCTGTTCAGTACAGCAGGCTCACCCCTTCTCGACCAAGTACACCATCCATCGGGCCCATCAAACTTGAAACGCTTCTCATCAGTAAATATAACCTTCTTAATGTCAACATGCTTTGTTAACCACCTTTTAGCACACTCCAGTCTTGCTCCTTTGTGTTTCTTTGTTAGTGTAATTTTTTTCTTAGCCTTTGTATACTTCAAACCAATCCTATGCAGCGTTCTTTGTACTATTCGGACGTTTACATCCAATTCACATTTCTCCTTCACTTTTCTTGCTGTAACTTTTTCTCCAGATGTCAAAAGCCGTGTCACAGTCCTCTTCATTCTCCTTTCAGTCCTCCTGCCAATTGATCTTTTCCGTCCTCTCTTCTTTTTCCGCTCGGAGTTTGTCTTCAGCATGTATTCGACCGTTGATTTCGACAGCTACAAATCCATGGCGATCCTTCTGATGCTAAGGCCATCATCCCGCTTCTTCTGTGCCAAACAAACGACTTCTTTTGAATATATTTTACCTCATTAAACTTAATTGTTTTGCCAGTAAAATAGAACAGATAATTGATTCTAATGATGACAGCTAAGTGTACAAGCAGAAAATTTGCATACAGCAACATATACATGAACTTAGCTCTTAATAAAATAGGATTTTTTGTCATGTCCGAAAAATAGTGTCGCGCAAGTTTTCGCAAAAATCACAAAAAACTAAAATTATCAAAGCCAAACTAAAAAAAATGATTACACTCGTAGTGGATTTTCACTCCTCAACTACGTACTTACAATCTCAAAAGTTTTTGGAACTAGTAACCACCTTGAAGTACTTTTTTCAAAGTGTCCGAAAAATATTGTCGGGCCCCTGTACCAGTTAAAAAAATAAGTGCGAAAATTTAAAAGAAGAATTATAAAATGTTTTCCGAATGATCTGTCGCATGAATTGCGTTGGTGTTTCAAAGTCAAAGAAGTGTTGATACCAGTTTTTAAACCGAAATGTAGTCTACCGTTTGCAGCAGCAGATTTCGCAGAATTGACAGACTTGAAAAAATAGGTATAATTCAAAAGATTAATCATTCATGGATGTGCGTTGTGGTACAGTGAATATCGGCTCGGAACGAGAAGCTGAGGAGCCGAGTTCGAATTCAAGCTGAATCCATTGTATTCACTTACGCGCAAATACCCTTGGGAAAGGTATTAATCCTTCTCTTCCTTCCAGTTATGGGTTAAATAGAAGGACAGATTGGGTTCTATAGCCTTGGTCGGCAACCAGTCTACCGCAGAAAGCAATGGCAACCTACTGTGGGATAATCTTCTGCCCAGTCAGTCATGTCTCTTTCGAGACATGATCGCCCAAAGCGGGTATCACGTATGGCACTTAACTGACTGACTGAATCATTCAAAATGGGTAGCACCAGCAGTGTATGTAAAGAAAAAAATAATAAAATTTGTGTTTGCGCTGATTTTTTGACAGGGTTAAACAAATGTTTAGAATCCCTTGGGCACACAAGTATACTTACCAGAAAAAGGAAACGCACGGAAAAACTAGAGGTTGACTCAAAACGAAAGAGATAGAAAGTTCAGTACGTGACGAATTCTCCAGAAAGTGGAGAGGGTGAATACTATTCAATAAAATAAATTATTTAATTGTAAAAAAAAAAAAATCTCAAAAGGTGGCATGTATGTTGTGGAGTAAATAAAGACACTTCCGGTAACACAAATGAATTTGGCAAGACACCTTAAATAAAGACTTTAAAGGAAAGTCAGCCGCACTCAGACAGTTTCTGGACATCGATGTGGTGTAATGGTTTGCAAGCTTGTCTCGCTAGAACAATTACGACTGAATAGTGAGTTCATTCCTCCTGGGCTGCCTCCACAGTTTCGGTCCTGTGCCTCATCTAAGCTGCGCTTATAAAATTCTCAGTCAGACAGTCTGCTGTCTGGATTGCGATTGTCAAACTCTCTGTCTTCGGGCTGAGTTCGACTCAGTCGGGGATCCATCTACGGACGGAGACTCGGCTAAGAAGAAAAGACAATCTCTGTGCCTGATCTCGCGTATGCGAGGGCTAGACAAATTTTGACCATTGACCCGAGTGTAGACACTCAGGTTCTCCATGTTAAACCAGAACTTCTGTCACATCACTTCTCACTGGGGGTGGGAGCCATAGTTAAATACGAATGGAAACAAAATACTGTTGGAGTCAGTCGAGGACATTTTCTAATGACTTCACGGCGAGTAGATAACATTATAACATCTAGGTGCGTGTTATAACAGTTTGTTTAGAGTTATTTTCAAAAAATCATTTCAGCTTATTTCACATCACAGATTTCCAGCTTTCTTTATTGTTAGAGTTCATTGCAAAGTCTCTGTGCAATGATCTTTTATTTTCTGCCATGTTTTATTTTCTTATCGCCTTGTATTATGGATTTCCAATATTCTTTAATTGTAATCTTTAGAAGTCGAATAGTTTTTCTCTTAGATTTCCAAACTGAATGAAATGACATGTACAAAACCTTGAGTTATAGTCACACCAGCATAGTTGGTGTAGTTACATGTTAAAACTCTATCACGACGTTCGATCAATGACGCATGCTTTTTTCATTTCTATGAATTCCAACTGGGAATTCCACTATGGTTCCAAATGAAATGATAGCGAAAATTAAGAAGACTGGAATCAAACGTTTTGAACATAAAGATATTATACACATTTAAAATCAGAGAGTAGGCTGGGCGAAATGATAGAAATAACAAATTGAACAATTCTTGAAATTATAGCAAGCCTACATTTAGGAATTTTCTGTTTCATTTAAAATTCAGGGAAAAGTTTTGTTTTCGATCTTTTTTTCCGTAGAATTACATATTTATTATTCACTTTATAGGAAGTATAGAAATCCTCTTATATAATCAAGATGCTTACCATTTCTTAACTGCAGAAATTCATGACGGATTTAAAATAGAATTATGAAAAAAAAAAAAAATTAAAAGATTAAAACTAGGCACCTCAACTAAACCGCTAAAAAAAAGCAGCATAGTATGAATAAAAAATGGTCCCAAACTTAATAAGAACGAACTTTTTCAATCAAAATATTTTTATTATTATTAAGAGGAAAGATAAAAATAATTTTAAATTATTTTTAGAATTTTTAATCCTTTCTAACATGTTTGAAATTTTGGCAGAAAATCTTGTTTTAATTCGAGTTAGCGACTGTTTACAAGGGAAAACGTAAGGATGAAATAACCCTTTTTCCGGTGACAAACACATTAATTTGGAAATTTTAGCAAAAATCAAATTATTGTCGAATTTTGATGAAACTTTCAGTACTTATTTAGAAATGAGTGAAATTATTTTTTAAATTAAATTTAAAAAGAAATCTTGGTAAAAATATATTTTTTTATCTCTGTTACCCTACCTCGAAGAAAATCCATGAAATTTTGATAAATTTTAAAGTGTTGCGGTCTATAATTCTATTAGTTAAACGCAGGACTCATTTGGGAACATAAATCATCTATTTGTTTTTAAATTTTTCCTCTGTATCTGAAAATCTGCTCCGAAGAGTAAAAAATAAAAAATAAAAAAAATGCAATAAAACTCTGATATTATTTAATTTGATAAGTTTTTAATTGCTTGAATAAATAATAAAAATTACGAAATAAATCTTAGTCTGAAGAAACATTTTTGCCTACTACTAATGAAATTTTAAAAGAATTGTTTTCATTTTTTCTTATAATAATTTATAAAGTTTCAAAAATATTTTTTAAATCTTCAAAGAACTGCTGCAGTTAGATCTTTTAGTTAAGAATTGATGAATATATTGCCTATCGAAAATTGGAAAGTTTAATAAAAATCGTTTTGCCTCCATATTTTTCAAATAATTATTTTTTTTGTGTATTTGAAGCTTTCTTTTTTTATGGTAATCTCTATGTGCAAATTAAAAGGTCAGAGTTTCCTCCCTTACCCGAAAAAATTGTACAATTTTGTCACTTATAAACGCCGTCTCTAATCAAGAACTTGTCAACAAGTTCTTGATTTACGGTGCGGACAGGTCAAAAAGTGATTAAGAAATAGTTTTATATAAATAAAATATTCTTTGAAGTAGTTTTATCTAAATTTCACACTTTAAATAAGTAATACTTGTGTAAACCAGATTAATTTAACATAAAATTTATTAATTTTCAAAAAATAATGTGTCACAGATGTATATTTTATTTTTTCAAGATTTTTAAAACCGAGAATTAAATTTTGTTTAAAAGGCAAAATTCAAAAATTGAAAAAAAAATCCAAAACTTTTATATTCCAATCAATATATTTTCTATTTGAAATAAACCAGAGAGTATTTTGCTTACTGGAAATTGTAAATTTAATCCTTTACCTTTCAATTAAATCTAAAATAAAAGTTTCAAGAAAACTTTTTCATTTTTAAAAATAACTATGCAGTGTTTTTCACGATTTAGTGGAGGTACCTAGTTAAAACTATGTTTTGAAGTTTTTTTTGCACCATATTTCAATGTTCAGGAATTCAACAACAAATTTACAAGATTCATTCGACACCGATGTCAGAGAACTTGTGTAGTAGCATGCAGGAATTTAAGAATATAAAAAGAAAATTGACCACACACAGACCGAGTTTAGCATTCAGTGTTCAGGCTTGTAAATAGCATTCAATGTTTATGTATTTAAGAATAAAAACTTAAAATTGACCATTATTGAAAAGAGGTGGATGAGCAGCATTAAGTTTCTAAGATGTTATTGCATTTTTCGAGATTTTTCCCAGCAATTTTTGCTATGTATATTGTCCAGAGGACTTTTAAGATTAAGTTTATGATGAAACCAAGTATTGACCATGTAACCACCCAGTTGAAACAAGCTTTATGTCACATCGCTAACGAGATTCATTGGTTTTTAGTTGCTTTTACATTGAAAATGTACATTGTTTTCAAAATAGAAATTCTCACTCTTCAAATTTAATTTACAATGTGTAATTGCACAAATTTATCAGGTAGTACACGACATTTTCAAATGATTGTGACAATAGAAATATTGAAAAATATTAATGAACATAAAATGTTTTCTATTTTGTATTTGGTTTAGATAATGATGACATATGGCAAGAATGTATATGGTTGGAATGTTTTAGTGAAACGAAAATGAAAAAAATAAGGTCCTGATTAACAGTTCGATTGATTTTAATTTCGGGCGCATTTTTACAAAACTAAATTTGTAATTTTTTAGTTTGCAAAATAGATAAAATTAACGAAAAGTACAAAAATAGAAAAGATGAAATAAAAAAAAATGGAAAGAATGAAATAACAAACCAATAAGAATTTGAAAAATAAAATATAAAAAAATAATAAAATTATAAATTTTGGAAGTGAACATTTGAAAGAAAATGGAGGACTGAAACGTAATTGGGTGAAGATAAAGCTTAAAAATTGGAGAAGTAGACAAAAGAAAGAAGAAAAGTTAAGAAACAAAGAAATGGAAATATGAAAAATCAGTTATGAAACTAAAAGCTAGTAATGAATAAAAAGAAAACAGAAAGTGCTCGGTAAGAGAAAATAAGAATTCAGTATAAATTTGGAATGAGTTTTGATCAAACAAAACTGAAAAGAATGATGCAATCGTTCGTCTCTTTCGACACATGCTTATGATAGCCATATGTTTTTAGGCTTTTTACAAACGGAGACGAGGGCTGAAGGAAAAGGAAAGAGAAGAAAAAATAAAATGTTCCAAATTATATTTCGTCACTTCCGGTTAGGATTAGAGGTGAGCAGTTATACATGAGTTGAATTATCAATTCATCAGCATCATTTCGTTGTTGTTGTTGTTGTTGGTGGTGTTGTTGTTGTTCAATAACATTTGAAAAATAGTATTTTGAATTCTGATTACAAAGTACATAGACAAACTCCATGAACTTGGAATGTTTAAGTGACCTAATCTTTTGCTGCGTTTTTCGATTTAGCCTTCTAACCAACTAAGTAAATATTTGATTCTCTCGTCAATCTTAAAATTGGCCTACAACGTCACGGAAGCGGCAGGGAAATGTAGACACTCCAAATAAAAGATAGATAGATAAACACACACACACACACACACACACACACACACACACACACACACACACACACACACACACACACACACACAAAAGGAATGCCGAAAAGTTTTAGAACCGAACCAATTCCAAAAATCTAACCAAGTAACTAATCAACAGAATTTATTTTAAACCCCTTATTGATCCTACGTTAGGTATATATATATATATATATATATATATATATATATATTTAGAAAATAGATTAAATCCGATATTTTTAATTTGTTTGTTTAAGCGTTATTTTTAATGGATACTCGTATTTGAGTAGATGCTCTGTTTTTATTATTAAACATTATATTTATTTATTTACATCTACTAGCATGAATATTCGTTAAATCTTGTTGAAAGAATATAGGCCAAGTAGGACCTCCTGATCAGACAAAGCCCGAATACTGCTTTTGAAACACATTTCTTCCGATTCTCGAAATATACATAGCCACAAATAGAGAAAATATGTTCTCTACTAGGTACTAGATGACCGTGCGGCCAAGTCACGTCATATCTAATGACGGTGTTTTTCTAGGGTACGCAGGTTCGAATCATGCCGGAGGTTGCATATTTTTCTACCAAGATTTCTCGGATATTTATGACGGTAGATGAAAATAAATAAATATACCGTTTAATGAAAAAAATAGAGCATCTATTCAGATATACGTATTTATTAAGAATAACGTTTAAACAAATAAATTATATATATATCCGCAGACAGATCTGTTTCGCCGTATCACAGCTCATCAGTACTGTTAGACTCCGATTGCTTTTTTACCCAGGATTGAAACCCGACCGAAATGGCGTCATGCAGTGTGAATATAGAAGAATTTAAAGGAGTATCCTGTACATACAGTGGTAGGATAACTCTCTAAGAGAGCTCTAAATATATATATATATAGAGCAAATATAAGAAAAATTAAGGCAGACACGTTATTTCATGGTAAATCGGAAGTATGGGCCTATTTCAGGAGAACAATCATCAGCTTCCGTCTTTATTATACAAAGGATTTTACATGGTTCGTGTAAAATCCTATCTATAATGTAACAGCTTACTCTTGTTTTTAAGTGTCGCATTGTAAAAGTTACTTTGGCTCCAAACAGCAATACATAAAAGTAATTTCTTTAACACATCCAACAAATATTTTTTTACTTTTCCCTGTCATATTTCTCATGTAAAAATATATGACAGAAATTTAATATATTTCTTTTTAATTAAACTCAACTTATATACATTTTTCTTCTCGCATTTTCCTAATATGCGTTTTACTTGAAAGTTTGAAAACATCATGTGGGAAGAGTTAGTTATAAAGAGATAGAAAAATAGACAATAGATAGAAAAAAGATGTTTAAAAATAGACGCATGGAATCAAATTTAGATAGATAGATAGATAGATAGATAGATAGATAGATAGATATTCTGCTGTAAAGCAAGAGTAATGTTCACTTATTTTCAGATAATATGCTACAGTGTTTGAGTATATCTTTCTAAAAATTTAGAATGGACAGAATTTTTGCAGCTTCATTTTCTGTTAATAAATAAGTTTGTAAGCAAATGTCCAAATGATTAAATCCTCTTTTTACGAGAAAGCCGTATAACTCGTGTACAAAGGGGGAGAGAAACTTGTGAGTGTGAATTAGTTTAATAAAGATCATTCTAATCTTCATAAAATTTATAATGTTATTGTAAAGCAAAATATTAAAACAATTCTAATAATCTAATTCATTTTCACATCAAGTTACAATCAAACTGCCTACGGTGTGTGGTTTAGAATGCAATTTTTCACAATTCGAAGCCACAACGGAATACCCTTACATGTAAGAAATAAACTTCATAGAAGAGACAAAAAATGTCAGGCAACAAGTAGAAATAAAATATTCAGAATTCCAGGTTAGGTTTAGAAGTCAATTTGTATCGCGATTAGAAATTTGAGATATGCTTCTCTTTATTTACTTTATCGAGATGTTGGCGTGAAATTGATGTGCCTCATGGTGTATATGAACCAAAAGTACCCGTGCTTGCAAATTGCAAATCGTATATTCATTAGAAAGGGAAATGCATTATAAGAGCGGTTCCTGAATCTTTCTTGATCTGATCAAGGGATTTAAAAATAAATTTTTGGGATGACTAGGTTGGTTCGGCAGGGGTTTCAACACACCCTCTGTCTGATTAATTATTTTACTTTTCATTGAATCCCGAAAAAGACGTTTCCACTAAATAGGCATTATTATAGATTCTCAAATCCTGCAGACTTTCCTGTAGAGCAACATTTTAGGCGGTTTATGTAGCAAGTAGTTTTTTTCCTAGCCTCGTACCCAACAGATTTTGAAATCATAGTTGTCCTTTAACTCGTGTAGTTGCCAACCAAAGCTGAATAATCCAGCTTATCCTTCTATTTAACCCATAGCTGGGAGAAGATAAATGGATTCATACAATTCACCCGAAAGTGAACGTAAAGAACTCTACTGCAATTTGGACTCGGTTCGCTGTTTTCTCGTTCCGAGCCGCTAACCATTAAACAACCTTCTTAATCAACTGATATATATTTTTCTCTTCACTATCTGAAACTTAGCAACAATTATATAGAAAAAAAACTTTAAAGTTAAGAATTAGCACATTTATTTTCTATAAAGCAATATAAGCATTTCTCTTTTTGCCTTGTGTTTTCACTGCTTGTATAGGTGGGGCGGAAAATATTGATTTCCTTGTCTTACAGTTAAGCTTTAATTTGGTGAGATGGCTTCAAGTTCAAAAATTGAAAAAATATATTGAATATATTCAGTTGTTAAATTCCATTTTTATCACAGTTTGGTTGATTCAAACGAGGAATATCCGAATAAATCGACTTTTTTTCCATTTCATTAACAACTAGAGACAATTTTAAGATCATAATAACATATTATATCCGAATAAATCGACTTTTTTCCCATTTCATTAACAACTAGAGACAATTTTAAGATCATAATAACATATTGTATATATTGAATCGTTTACAAATGTCTCAAAGTCTTAGTGCTACATTCTTTTAGAAGATATTTTTCAAATGACAGTAAAATTTTACCTAATTTTGGCAGAAAAAAAATTACTGATATAAAAATTTAAACCTGGATACTTAGAAATTCTGTCACATTTTGCCATATGAACTATTTTTTGCCAGTCTGGGTTCAATATGGCTTATCTTCTCTATCAGCTGCTCATACCTTATGAAAACTTTTCCTTGCTACAAACTTGGCATTGTGAGAAAATAGAATTTTTTATTTTTTTATTTTTTTTATAAGCGTTTCACCCCGAGCAAGGCATGTCACTGCCACTACTGCGCAGGGGGCTACATAGAGTGGAGAAAGGATGATTAAATATAGGAAATGTCAGAGGGTGGGTGATAGGCGGGTAGGGATACCGAGAATGGTTAAATATAGGAAATGTCAGAGGGTGGGTGATAGGCGGGTAAGGATAATGAGAATGAGAGTTCGGTTGATGAGAGTGTTCTGAGAATAATTGGGAGTTAGTGTGATAGGAGGTGTCTGTTGACCCTACATTTAAACACCTGGAGATTGTAGCTGTCGGGAAAGCAGACTTGTGGAAGGGAGTTCCACAGGCGGGAAGCGCGATAAAAGAAGCTGTTGGAGTAGAATTTACGGTTACATCTTATCTGTTTAACTGTAAAAGGGTGGGACCTAGTTGCTAATCTAGTATCTCGTGTAAATTCGTGCTTAGGCGGCACCAGTGATCTAAGTTCATCGGAGCAGAAGCCATGAAAGTACTTGTAAAAGAGGCACAGGGAAGCCACATCACGCCGGTGAGAGAGTGGTTGCAGCCGGTCTGCCAAGTCAGTATCGACCATGTTACAGATCCTCCTTTGTATTTTGTCAAGAAGCCCAAGGAGAGCAGCAGGAGCACTCGACCAGATATGGCAGCAATATTCAATACACGGGCGGATGGTAGATTTGTATATGTGCAGAATAGATTCAGGTGGGAAAAACTTCCGAGCCCTGCACAGAGAGCCGACTTTCATAGCGGCAAATTTGGCAATGGATTCGATATAGTCATTCCATTTGAGAACCGCCGAAAGTGTAAAGCCAAGGAGGCGTAGTATTTTACTCTCTGGGAGGCTAGCCTGTCCCATGCTAATGGGAAGTAGATGCGATTGTCTATGGTGGTTAGTTGATAACAGCTTCGTTTTAGAAGCATTGAAATGTACTAGCCATTTCCTCCCAGACTTTTGTTTGTGTGGTGTTTGGCATAAGAGCAGGCTGCAGCATCTGTTCCATCGTGATATTTGCTGACAGTGTGTTTCTTGGACGTACTGATTTCCAGCCCGAGTTTATAGCTCGGGCCACGGTAAAGTAGTGTTTTTGGACGCGAAACACCGGAAAAAAGTTGTCCGGTGTTCGGCCACTTTGGTGGCAATGGCCTCGAATGGGCCGGTGGAGAGTGTTCCCCCCACCACGGCGTCGGTGGGAGGAAAGGAGGGTGACTGGCAACTTCCGCCACGGGAGTCACCCTCCGTAGCAGCAGCAGGTTCCCCCATACCGTCCACTTCGGGGTGGACAGGAAGTAAAACCAGTAGCATAATGATAAGCAAAGACGAGAAGTATTATGAAGATATGAGAGCCAAATACGCGGAATACATCAAGGGCACAGAGCTGGTCTCTGTGCCGGAAAAGTTAGCCGAAATTGAGGCAAGAATTATCACTTTGTACGCAAAGGATTTAAAAACGCATAAGCTGGTTGGAGTATCTAGGGACATGTTTGAGGAAGCGATTAAAGCTTTAAACATTAAGGCCAGGGCCGTGGCGAGGAGGGGCAATGCCATGTGGGACGTCCTGCTGGGCACGGCCGACGAGGCGAAGCGTCTGGTCGGAGCCGTACTGGAAACTAAAACACTCCAGTTCAGCACCGAGTACATGGGTGCCAGAAAAGTAAAAATTACATTGCATGGCGTCCCCATGGACATTGATGAAGACCACGTGGGCGCCTTTTTCGCAGGATACGGAAAGGTGGCCTCAGTCTCCTCGCTGCGGTCAAAAGCTGGCATCATTACAGGTGATATGACACTGCAGGTGACTGTATCCAAAGAGAATATCGGGAAAATCCCCAACATCCTCACCTGCAGGGGACATAAGATATTCATCATCGTCGAAGGTAGGAAGCCATGCTGTTGGGTCTGCGGGGCCGCGGAACACATCGCTAAAACGTGTCCGACCAAAAACCCGGCCCCAACGGCCCAACCAGCGCAAACAGCTAAGCAGCAGACCATGGGACAGGAGAAGGAGGGCGCAAAGCCGGTAGCACCCCCACAAGCTCCGGTAGTAAACAAAGAGGGCGAATGGCAGGTGGTGAGCCGGAAAAAGGCGAAAACACCTTCCCCGGCAAAAGTGACGCCACCTGGCAAGTCGCCCGTAATAACAAAGGAGGCGCCCGTAAAGAAGTCTCCGCCGAAGCAGACGAAGGAGAGAAGTCCATCCCCCCCAGAAGAACAGCATATGGAGGTGGAGAGATCAGCTTCCCTGAAGCGAGGGAGAGACGAGGAGGAAGTAGACTGCGACAACCCAAAAAATCGGCGCAAGAGCAGGAGTGTCGAGAGGAGGAAGGTAGTAAGCAAATGTTCCTCACTGCCGGTCTCCCCCGTAAGATGTACATACGCCCAAAAGGCTAGGAGTCTCCCCTCGTCCCCGCGTAAAGCTTCCCAGTCCCCTGTCTTTAAACTGACCCCCCTGGCTAAATCTAGCACATCAACTCCCACTCCCTCCCCTTCTCCTACTCCCACTCCCTCTCGGGCTAAGAAAAAAAATGCCCTCCCTCGAGGGGATGCCCTGTTGAAGATCAAGGACAACATCGCAGAAGAGTGGTCTTCCCACAGAAGAAGGCTGCTCAAGCCTCTGCTAAACTTGACCTCGGTAAAGGGTCTCTCCACGGAAGACCCGAGGAACTTTGCCCAGGCCCCAGGCGTCATCACCCTGGTAAGAAACACCGGTGGGAACCTGCGGGTCTGGGACCATATTGCAGAGGCGCAAAAACATTTCTCGCAGCTAACAATGGTAAAAGAAAACACACCCGATTTAAGAAAAATGGCTAAGAATTGTTCGGGGAGGTTCCCCGTATTGCTCCACCCCTGCTTATATAGGGTGGTAAAACTTATTTATCCAACGGACGTCGGCGGGATTGTCCTAGACGGACGGATTACGTCCGATATAGGTACAGGGTCCCTAGGACAGTCCGTCGGGGTCCCATCCACCAGAGATTTTTTCCCCGTATGTGATTAGAGCCGTTGTTGCATGTTTTTTCTGTTTCTCTTTTTCAGGCCTAAGAAATGTCTATCAAGATAGCCAGTTTGAATGCGTATGGCCTGAGGGATCGGGGCAAGGCGGCTCGCCTGCTTCGTGACCTCTTGTCGTACGGCGTGGATGTGGCCGCGATCCAAGAGACTCACTTTGTTTGCGAAGTCGACTCGTGTGTGCTGGATGACGACTTTGTCGTTTATTCAGCATATGGGAGCCGGCGGGCCAGAGGTGTTTCTTTGCTGGTTAAGCGTACCCTGGACGCGAGGGTTGACCTTGTCCATGTCGGTGCCGAGGGCCGGCTGATCGTGGCCGATATTGCAGTGAAAAGCAAGTCGTTCCGGCTGATTGCGGTTTATGCGCCCAATGTTCAAGGTGAGCGTGTCTCTTTCTTTCGGCTGTTGGAGCCCTTCATGGTGCATTCAACACGGCTAATCTTAGTTGGGGACTGGAATGCCATCCTAACCCCCAAATGGGATAGAGGGAGGGGCGCTAGCGGGTGGAGTGGTGATCGTAGCCTGGTCAATCTGGTCGGCGATTTTGGTCTCGTCGATAGATACCGGGTCGATCATCCGGAAGGGAGCATGTGGACGTGGACGCGTAGTTGGCCCTCTACCCGGGTATCAGCGTACCTGGATAGGGTGTTAGTGAGAGAAGCCGACATAGACTTCTTAGAATGTCCAACGTTCCACTGGTTAGGCTACACGGATCACAAACTCGTTTGTGCCCGTGTGGTGTTAGATTTTAGGCCTAGGTTGGCTGGTTATTGGAAGTTCAACCAGTCCTTACTGGACAGGCGGGACTTTCGTGACCAGCTGACAAAACTAGTTCAGCGGGCGTTAATTGGGCGAGTCATTGGGAGTAAGTGGTGGGTTAGTCTTAAGGACTCCATTAGGTCTTTCGCCACCAAATATAGCCAGCGGCTCAACCTAGATAAGGCTGCGGAGGCAAAGACACTTAGAGCTAATTTCGCCCGGGCGGAGGCTGGTGGGGATTCCCTAGAAATAGCCTTAGCCAGGGAGGCCCTGGAGCGTTCGACTAGCGGGCGCTACATGGGCCAGGTAATTAGGGCTAAGTTAAGCAAGATGTCTTCCGAAGCTGTGAAAATGGGCGCGGAACTGCGCAAGGAAGAAATTCGCCGAGCCGGCGACCGGTACATTCGAGAGGTACGCGACCCGGAGGGACATCTCCTTAGGTCGACCGACGACATGTGCGAGGCGTTCCGGCAGCATTTCGAACACCGATTTACCAAGGAGCCTGGTCTCCGTGACGAGGACTTTCGCAGCTATTTGGCTGACTTTCCCCGGCTTTTGCCGGCTGAAGCGGCTAGCTGCGAAGGGGAGATTACGGAGGACGAAATCTACGTGGCTTTGAAGAAGGTCGGCAGTGGCAAGTCGCCAGGTTTGGATGGTTTGCCCTATGAATTGTACTTGAGGATGTCGCACCTTTTTGTCCCGCTCTTGGCAGTCGTGTTCAACCACTGGTTTCGGCAGGGGTCCATCCCCGGTCGGATCACCAGGGGCGTGATCACGCTGTTGAGAAAAGGCAAGAAGGTTGGGAGGGAACTAGACGATTACAGGCCCATAACTCTGCTAAACACAGAGTTAAAGATTTTGGCCAAGATCCTGACGAATCGCTTGCAGCTAGTTGCCGAGTCTCTGTTGGAACCGGATCAGACTTGTTCTGTGAAGGGGAGAACAATTCAGAGCAACCTGCACTTGATTCGCACGATCATAGAGGGTGTAGAAGACGACGATGAGGCCGCGCTGATCAATTTAGATCAGTCCAAGGCATTTGATAGGATTGACCATGGCTACCTGGCTGCTGTCCTGCAGGCCGCCGGATTCAAACCCGACTTCAGCCGCTGGATTAGCCTTCTGTATCGCTCCCCCCGGGCTGTGGTACAGGTGAACGGGAAGCTGTCGGGCGCTTTCGCGCTGTCTAGGTCGGTCCGACAGGGTTGTCCACTGTCTTCTCTCCTTTATGTCTTGGCGTTGGAGCCCCTCCTTCGCCGGCTAAGGGACGAGACGGGCAGTCCGGTCCTGCGTGGAATTGAAGTCCCTGGCGGAGCTCGAGCCAGGGTTTCTGCGTACGCCGATGACGTAACGACCTTTGTGTCCTCCCGCAGGGACATAGAGGCGGTACACCAGGCGCTTGTACGGTACGAGAAGGTGACAGGGGCCAGAATTAACTGCGACAAGTCATCCGGCTTGCGGTTAGGTGCCTGGAAGGGAGTTTCCCTCCCGGGGCCCTTCAGCTGGACGGACGGGCCGGTCAAGCTCCTCGGAGTTTGGTTCGGTCCGGACTTACAGCTGGAGAAAAACTGGTCAGAAGTACTGGCAAAGGTCGGCGCGTCGGTCAAGATTTGGCGTCGACGGGGTCTCTCCGTGAAGGGCTTGGCGGAGGTGTGTAACACATACCTCTTTCCCATGATCCTTTACCGGCTGTCAGTACTTCCCCTTTGTGACGATCATGAGAAGGCGCTCGAGCGTTTGCTATTCTCCTGTCTTTGGAGAGGACGCAAACACATGGTCGACAAAGGAGTCTGTTGCCTCCGTCCGTGTCAAGGGGGTCTGGGGATGCCACACTTGAGGAGCCACGTGCTCGCTTCAAGGTTGGCATTCCTCAGGCGCGCGTTAGAGGAAGATCGGTTGCTTGCGGGGGTAGTGAGGGACATGTTCCCTTGCCTTACCATCACGCCCCCGACCCTATGGCTGACCGTCAGGCCTTGGGTGCGACCGAAATTCCTCCTCGAATGTCTGGCGGCTTTACAGGCCATTCCACGGTCCAGTGACCTTTCACAGCCTAGGAAAATCTTCTATCGGGGATTAGTGGAGGGTGCCGTGAAGGATAAGCTGTGGAGTAAGCTCGGCATGTCGAGAGTGGAGTACCGCTCTCATTGGTCTTGGGCGCCAGGTGCAGATTGGCTCAGCAACTCTGAGTTTTCTCTGACCTGGCGATTGGCTCGGAATGGTTTGTCTCTCAATGACAAGCGTTTCGCAATGGGCCTGGCGGATTTGCCAGATTGTGAACGTTGCAACCTTGGAATTAAGGAGACGTCTGCGCACGCCTTCTTCCATTGTTCGCGCGTTCGCCCGTTGTGGGCGCGTGTCGGCGAGTTGACTGCTCGTATCGCGCCGCGGGAGCTCGTGCTCATTGATCGCGCATACGCTGTGGACAATGTGTTGCCCCCGTACTCTGGAGTGAAGCGGATGGTGTTTCTGACGCTGCTGGCTTCGGCTAGAATGGTGATATGGACGACGCGACTGGAGGAAGTCTTGCGGGGCGGTCGTCTTTCGGATCAGGATCTAATCCGATATTTTGAGCACCAGCTCAAAATGAAGATTAGATCTGAACGGAAACGGCTGCACCCGACAGACTTTTGCGAAAGGTGGATACATGCAGCGAGCCTGGTTCGTGTGACCGGGGCTAGCCTTGATTTTCTTTTTTAGATCTGCTAATCACATCGGGGGGGATTCCTTTGGAACCCTTCCCGTGGTTAAGGTAGATATTCTTTTGTGTACCTAGTTAATGTGAGTGTATGGGTTGTCCTAGCCTGTTCCCGGCTCCAATACTTTTGTTATGATCCAGTTCGAGATCCCCTTTGTCCATCGTTATTTTGTCCCGTTTCATTCTCGGCTGGGTCAGCCTTATACATTCTCCAGTCCAATTTATTTTTGTTCTCTGCTACTCCATTCCCCTTAGAAAGAGTGCTTCTTGATTTTGTCTTCTAAGACAGAATACAGCGGCCTCTTTAATTATGTGGGTGTGTTTGGGTCTTACTAACACCTTGTATATGATGTTCATTTGAAATTGTTTTTAGTTTGGGGATTTTTGTTTCTTCATTCCCCCTTCCCATCATGTCATTTCATGCACCAATTTTTAAATCTATTTTTGTATTATATTTGTCACAAATTTTTATGTACATTTGGGGCGTTTTGTAGGTCCCTGGTATGGTTTTTGCGGTATTTTGGTGTACGATATGTATGAGTGTTGATGGACAAATTCTTATGGTGATTGAGAAAATTGTAACGTATGTATGGGTCGTGAATCCGATTAGCTAGGTATAAGATAGAGTACTGAAGACCACCCCAAGTTTTGTTCCCCCTCCCATTTTTCGGCCTTGTGCCATAATCTTTGTAATATAAGATAAATAAAACTAGCCATTTCCTACCCCAGGCCACTACGGATTAATTCATATTTATTGTCGAAGGTTAAGGTTAGACACAGTAATTCTGAAACTATGCTAACTTAAATTCCAATGCATTATGTGAGGCTTTTCAATATTCACAAACAAAATAAATTTGTTAGGTGAATGATGAAAAATCTACCACCAACTGGCTTTAATTTTAATAAGCACCTGAAATATTTCTTTCTTTCTTTCTTTCTTTCTTTCTTTCTTTCTTTCTTTCTTTCTTTCTTTCTTCTATGATTGAATCACACAAACCAACAATATTTACCAGTTCTTATAGTACACACAAAAAATATGTTCTGTTATTGAAAATGTTGGCAGTTTTCGAACAAAAATGAATTTCAACGGCAAATATTTACCTTAAAATTATTTCTAATTAAAGTTAGTGAATGTAAAATAAAACGGTTTTGAAAAAAACTATTTTTCACATATTTTAATTTTGAAAGTTTTACGAGTCCGAGATGAAATAAACTTTTGGCGTGTTAATTGCATGTGTCCGTCTCTTCTCCCTCCAGCTATGGGTTAAGTAATACGGCAGATTGGGTTCTAGTACCTTGCTTGGCAACAAGTCTAACGCAAAAAGTAATGGCAACCTACTACAGGAAAATATTCTGCCCAGTCAGTCTGCCCTTTCGAGACATGATCGTCCAACTAACTGACTGAATATTTACAGGGAGGTTTTATTAAAGTCGTAAATAACCCCTTTTATTCTAAGGTTGAATAAACAAATACGAAATAATATTGGTGATTTTCTAGATGTGGTACAAGGTCGAAAGTATGGGTTACCTAATGAGAATCGCACTCACAACTCAGTTGTAATATGTTCTAGCGAGATAAGCTTGCTAACCGTTGCACTACGTCGGAATACGAAATGATATTGGAATAGTTCTTTTTTGTGGTATTTTGGTTAGAGATTTTCTTTGCATATAAAAACATTTAATTGAACGTTTTACATACGAAATTATTTTAATGAATTTCTTCGTTTATAAAATACTTTAATAATTTTATTCATAAAAAATATTTTAATACCTCTTTTTTCATGCAAAATATATGAAAGGATTTCTTTGTTTGCAGGTAAATATCGATGATTTTCTTTATACAAAACATATTTCCATAACCATCGTTGTTCGCAAAAATATTCGCGTAAAACTTTTGTTTATTAAATCTTTTCATCTAGGTACCTCCACTCATTTTTGATGACTAACTTTAAATTGAATTTTTAAAAATAAAATTGTTTCTTGAAACTTTCATTTCAGTTTTAATTAAAAGCCAGATAATTAAATTTACTATTTCCAGTAAGTAAACTGAATTTATATTAATTGGAATATCAAATTTTGAGATTTAAAAAAACATTTTTCAGTTTTTCAACCATTTTTAAGCGATCGACACATTTGTAAACAAAAGTTAATTTTCGGGTTTAAAAATATTGCAAAAATAAATATACATCTGTCACACATTATTTTTGGGAAATTAGCAAATTCCATTTTAAATTAATTTGATTTAGACAAGTATTACCTATTTATAGCATGGAATTGAGACTAAAACTATTTGTTAATCACAGAGTTAAGCTTTTGACCTAACCGCTGTATTTGAAATGTGTTGACAGCTCGCCAGATGCGAGATAGGTGTATGGTGATCACAAATGACATCATTGTACAAATATTTTTTACAATAAGGGGAAGAAACTTTGAAACACAGGATATTTTAATGTACACAGAAATTACCCTACTAAAAAATTCAAATGCACACAAAAAATACTAAGATTATTTTAAAAATACGATTTGTATTAAATTTTTCAATTTTCGATTAGTAAATGTAGTCTTCACCAACTTACCAAACTAACGTCTACAAGACTTGGAAATATTTTAAAAATATTTTTGAAACTTTACAGATAGATATAATTAAAAAACAAAACAAAGATGAAAATAATTCATTTAAAATTTCATTATTAATCTAAATAATTTTTCTCTTCAGACTACAATACAGAAATTTATATTATTTACTAAAGCAATTAAGAAAAAAGCTTATCTAATTAAATAATGTCATAGTTTTATTGCATTTTTTATTTTACTATTCGGCACAGATTTTCGGTAAAAGGTGTTAAATAGTTTACATTCCTCAATTAGTCCTGCGTTTAACTAATAAAACCAGTTTTGCCTACAGAATTTAATTTCTTGAAATTTCATGAATTTACGTGGAGGGATGTAACAGATGTAAAAAAAAAATTTTAGCAATATTTGTAAAAAATAATGATTTAAAAAATAACTTCATTTATTTGTGAATAAGTCTTGAAAGTTTTATTAAAATCCGACAATTATTTGATTTTTTACAAGAATTTTCAATTTAATGTATTTGTCACCGGAAAAAAAGTGAGTTATTCAATATTACGTTTTCCACTGCAAACTCTCGTAACGATGTGGCTCTCCACTAACGAAAATAAAAAAATATTTTATCAAAATTTCGAACGTGTTAGAAAGGATTAAAAAATTAAAAATACTTTGATTTTTCCTCTTAATAATAACATCAACATTTTGATGAAAAAAGTTCGTTTTTATTAAGTTCGGGAACTTTTTTGTCCATACTATGCTGTTTGTCAGCGATTTAGTGGAGGTACCTAAAAAAGTGAGTGAAGAATTGAATTAACAATCAACCAAAAATCTCACTTTTGCAAACAAACTTGGTGGTCTACCTTCATATTTTGAAGGTGTTAAACACATCATGGCTGTTCGTAGGCATACTTAAAGAGAGAACAATAGTGAAAGTCACCTTCTTATGTAGTCCACTACTGACGTCACTTAGTTGTCCTGGCAATAGAGAATTTTAGCGATGAAAATGAAAGATTAGCCGTATAAGTGAATGAAAATTGTGTCATCAAATTGTAAGTAACGAAGATAAAAATGAATTTTAAGCTAGTGTAGGAGGAACGTTTTTGCATTTCCCGTTACGGGAAGTAAATATTTATGTCTTCGCTGCTATACATTGCTTATTACAAGCCAGTAAGTCCAAACAGCAATGTGAATCAACTTACAAAAACTTTTTTATTAAATCTGGGACCTTACTATGCTGTTTTTTCAGCGATTTAGTGGAGGTACCTATTTTAATCAATATCTTTGCTTACAAAATATTCAATAAATTACTTTGTTTAAACCGATATTCCAAAGTATTTCTTTAATTAAAATATTTCAGAAACTTTATTTTAATACAGAAATATTTCTATATGTTTATTTGCTTAAAAAATGTGTGGAATTTGTTTATACACGAAATATTTAAATATATTTTCCTTGATAAAGTCCCTCAGAGGACGAAACGTGTCGATTAAGATGTTTTGTCTTTTTATTCATATATTTCGTTACGTACAAAATATTACAGTGAATTCCTTTGCTTAGAAAAAGATTTCAGTAAATTTCTCTAGGTGAAAAATTATTCAATATTTGCTAAAACATATTGCAGCAAATAACTTTATAATATTTCAATAAATTATTCTCTTTACAAAAATAATGTAATAAATTTCATTGTTTACAAAGATATATCAATGAATTCATTTACTTACGGAAATATTTAAATTAATTTCTTTTACTTCAGTAAATTTTCTATATGCACTATTTCAATAAATTTATTTGGATACATTCAGTGAACTTGTTTGCTTATAAAATATCTCAATCATTATTTTCACGTGTAAAAATATTCAAGTAAATTTATTTGCTTACAAGAATATTTCTGTAAATTTCCGTTCATTACGAGAGTATTTCAGTGTTCGGAACATATTTCAAGGAATTTCTTTGCTTATAAAGATGTTTCATTAAATTATCTTGCTTTCAAAAACATTTAAATATTCTTTTGCTTATAAACATTTGTTAATAAATTTCACTGAAGTAATATTTCAGTAAGTGTCTTTATATAAAAAAAATATTTCAGTAAATTTCTCTGCTTATATTTTTCAATAATTTTTCCCTAACAAAAATATTGCGATAAATAATATTCCATAGAATTCTTTTGCAGGCAAAAAATATTTTTTAATATGCAAACATATATTAATAAATTTTTTGCTTACAAAAAAAAAAAAAATTCTTACAGATAATTTAAATATTTTTTGTTTTCAGCATATTTATATGATCTCTAAAATGTTTCATTAAATATCTTAATTTAAATTATTATATATCTGGATTAACATATTCATCTTTGTTGTTATACCTAGTTTTGGCAGTTGTAGTCTCAGGCTTTCTTTAAATGATTGTCTCATACTCAGTAACCTACTTGCAATTTGAACTGAACTCACAGAGGTTGATTATTCTCATTCCATTTTTCATACTTAGGAGAGATAACTCGTATCAATTATTATTCATATTCAGTTTTGTGCCTTTTGTCTGTTTCTATCACTGAAACAAAGTAGGTGACTTTTCAACGCTACTAGACAGAAGGATTAAACTTACAACTGCCAGGAAACTCGATATGCGCTAACCAAAGCATTAACCAACTAAGCAATAAGAGAAACACCTAATAACTAGCCCGCAAGCATCAGCTTACACAAGCAAGTACATAAAAGTTGAAGACAACAATCAAAATATGTTACAGTTTGTCTACCATATATAAAGTGTATATTTAAAAAGGTTCAAATAATCTACTTTGCATACATCAGGACGATATTTAAAAGACATCTTACCCAATAGAAACTTCACCAATAAGAAAACATGGTCAATTACTGTTTGTTCTCTATCCCATGCTGTTTTGCAAAGGACTGCAAAGTAATGGCTAGCCGCCCTCTAAAAGTAACCTTCTGTCACTTTTGTTATTATATCTCTCATATTTCCCGAGAAAAGTGCAATGTAAGAACCTGGTTGCAAATTTACCGTGAATGATTCAGCAATTAAAGCACTTTTTAAAGCATTTTTATCTTAGTAAATTACTTTCTCCTCTAATCAGAGTAGCAAAATCAAAATTATGTTCAAACTCAATACGGAAAGCAACTAATGCATTTAGTGTGTTGTTTTGAAAAATATGTCTTTTGTGTTCACATAAGCTTTTATTTAAACTTCTCAAGGTTTCTTCAATATATTCCTTGTCGCAATTATTATCGGTGATAAAGTAAATTACCTATTTTAAGTTTTAGCTTATCATTTTGTTTTGTATAAAGTCTTTTATTGTTTTAAAAGTCGTTGTAGCAAGTTTTATCATTGGCAAATTCTTTTCAATTGTGATTGTAACAGAGTTGTTGGGTAGAACAATATATATAAATTTGTTGTGTTTGTCAAGAAGAGCCGTTTTTCTGTTTTTAAATATTTTATAAGCCTTTAGTTTCGCGTTGAAAATATCCTTTATGAAGTGAAATCAACGTCATTGACCGGGATCAGTATTAGGGGATAAGATGATTGAATCACAATCAATAATCGATTTATGATATTAATTTAGATAATTTAAGATAATTCATTTTGAAAGAAATTTCCACAAAATTGTCCTCAGCAATCAATAAATAAATGAATCACTGTGCAGTGGTGTGTCTTGTTTATCTGTGAAATACTGAAATTATAAATAAATCCAGTATTCACAAGAGCACAGAGTTTTGTTGACTCCCAATTGTATGTGGCCAAATTTGCTTTAGTGTCATCCTTCTGAGGAATTAAATTTCCCTTTCACTTTATCTCGAAAACTTATTTACCTGAATTTACTCCAGATATTTTAAAATGTTATATCATACACAAGTCACACTGTGTGATTTTCCGCTTCTGTTATATTAACATGTACATAACTATCATGGAATCCAAAAATGCTCCGCTTTTAGAGGAATTCATGATCCAACCGAATAATAGTTCAACATTATGTTACATATTTACATTATGAGAACATATTAAGATGATGACTGCGTTAATATGTATGTGTTTGTATATGCACGCGTTTGTCTGTGTATGTATGTGTTTGCGTGTATACACGAAATGGTTTTACATTCAATGGGAAAATAAAAATACAAATTTAATTTAGAAATTGGAAAGAAAGGCTAAAAATCTGAAAGTGCCCTGCGCAATTTGAGAAGTAGAATAAAAACAGAATTGAAGATCAAATTTTAAAAATATAATTTTTTCAAAATTAGTACCACAGAAAGAAGGCCTAAAAGAAAACGTTTAGATTTATTTACTTAGCAAAGCTAAATCTGGCTCAAGGCTACAAATGTATAGCACCTATTGAGGATTTAAATCTTCACACTTGCGAATTGGCGTAAGAGACGTGTGCTTTATGTTAAAAGAAAAAAAAACTGGTATGAACTGAATATTCTGCAACGACATTTAAACAAAACGTACGACGGAAAACCAGCATTGTTTTCACTGTTAGACAATCTTTAATTAATTTACGTCTTTCTTAAGAGAGAGGAATTTTTTCTGCATACAGTATTCAATTATAACCTTGTTACTATCACCTTGAAAAAATTTTAATGGGTTCTTATACGTCAATAAGCAATTGCGGTGTGAAAACCGTAGTTAGATTTAATGAGAATCTATTTAAACATTATGAGGTATCAACATCATCTGACATGCAACACATGCATAAATACACGCGCGTGCGCGCACACACACACACGCACACACATACATATATATATGAAAAGTGATATATAATTTTTTATATATCAAGATCAATTTTAGGGAAGATCATGTGGATAAATTTTTTGTGTAACGCGTTTCATCTTTTTCGGACTAAAGTGATGTTTACGTCGATGCAATTACGCATGCGCACGAAGGAGAAGAGACACTGAGAACTTTCAGTTGAAATATATGAAATAATTAAATTTTTACAGAGCAAATAAACATCAATCGTTTCTTCTAGAGTAGAAATTGTGGACAGTATCAATCAGAGATATGGTGTTGAATTATGGTGTTCAGTAAGATGTTTAGCACAACGTCAAAACCGGTCCACACAATGAGGACCACACTCAAAATTCAACAGCAACGATATTCAATACTAGATTGCTACCACTATCACATAACAAAACAACCATTAATCGTGATTTCTTCATTATTAAAATTATGTCGATCATGAATGACATAACTTTTTTTTAATCGTTTCGACCCAAGCACAGCAGTACCACCACTGATGCGCAGGAAGCTACATAAGAGGAGTGTGAAAGTTTACATAGGAGGTGAGCGAAGAGAAAGAGAAACCGCTTACAGGGGGTGTCAGAGAAAGAGCAAAAGAAGGTTGGGAATACTGGTGTTAAGAAAGTTGTGAGAGTAGAGTGAAAAAGGAGAATAACAAGATATGTGGTGTTGAGAAAATACAGGACTGGAGTCAAGGGGATAAGAGATGGCAATTGATACTTGAAGATTGTAGCTATCAGTGAAGTAAGTACATGGATGGGAGTTCCACAGGCGGGAAATGCGAGAAAAAACTAAATAAAATACAACTCTTGAGTGCCTTTGGTGTTTATGAAAGAAATTTTGAATAGTTACATGTACATTCCGAATAGTTTTCAGCTCGTTATGCTGATATTCATGCAAGAGGAAGAGGGTTTACTTTTCCATCAGGCCAATGCCTGCACACATGCTCGTGATAAGCGTTCTACTCAACATTCTCTGGAAGATCTTCCATAACTTCCCAGTTCGACACGATCGCCAGACTTGTTCGTTGCCTACCATTGAACATATATGGTTATTATTAAACTAAAAATACTCGAATGTCTGTCCGCAACATGATGCAAGGCTGAACTGGACTCTTTCACTATACTGAAATATATAACAGTATGAATCGTAGTACAGGTGGTGCACTGGCATAAGTCTTACTACATTGCATGATGATCGAAGACAATCGGTATCATCCTTCAAGATTTTCCGTTAGTATATATCACAGAGTAGTAACAGTCCGTTTCATGCTTGAATGCAATCTTCAGACCATGTCGGCTGGATTATAACTCGACGATTTATATATGTTTGTCATTAGGGCATTCTTGGTAGCAGCATCATTTATTTCCGATTTATTGTGAAAGGTTATTTTAAATTATTCCGGTGGCTATTAATTAATTATCGGCCAGAAAGTGGTTATTTTATAATTATTGTATAGGGCTGTTTTTTATCTATTAAATCACTCTTACTTAATTTATTAACTTAGTGCATTTTGTATTTATTCAACACTAGCAGTATAGCCCGGCATTGCACGGGTGGAATGAAAGCTTTAAAACTAATCCATGGCCCTGGAGCTCAGACTCTTTGGACGTTGGCACGAAAGACTAAAAAGCAATAGTTGTTTCCAATTAAAGCGAAACCGTAGACTGAAAGAAAAGTGAATGGATGTAAGTCAAATTTTGGTTTCCTGGTATCGATATCAAATTTTCTGCACTATTGTAAGAACTGCAACCTTGAAACTTATGAATATCGTTTCTTATGTCTTTGTCTATGAGCGTATCAAATTTGATTAAAATCGGACCACTCCTTCTATAACTCGATTTTTTCGATTATCGATTTTTGATATTTATCGGGGGTATCTCGACACAAAACCTAGCTAAGAACACTCGCAGATGCTTATAGCACAACTGTGTAAATTTTCAAGAAAATCGGTTCAGCCGTTTCGGAGTCTATAGGTAACGGATACACACACACAGACACACACACTCAGACAAAGTTCCATTTATAAATAAGTTTAGATTATTCAGTTAATTATCATTATTGTTACTAAATTTACTTAGTTGTGGTTATGTGTACATTTCTTATGTTTATTATTCATTCACCTATTTGTTTAAGTAATTACTGTACCTATTATGTATTTACTTATTTATTTATTAAAAAAGATTGTGTTGATGTGAAAAGGTTATAGTTATTTTCTCCTCCAGGCAAATTTTACAATATTTTAAATTATTGTTATAGGCTGGTGTTGTTTTCTTTATTTCCAATTATATTTTTCGTGTATTTTGATTTTTGTTCATTTCCCATATATGCTTAGAGAGTGTTGTGCACACACACATACATACACACCCGTATATATATATACGTATGTGTATGTGTGCGTGCATATATATATGACAGAGAGAGAGAGAGAGAGAGAGAGAGAGAGAGAGAGAGAGAGAGACTTTACACATAAGAATAATCACTGCATGGAACCTGTCATTTTCACGCGTTAAGGGATCTTCAGATTATGTCAGTTATAGACCTGAAACTGATAGCCAACTTAATTGTTGATTTCTGTGTCCAGACTGTTTATATCTACAAATGCTCTATCCTTGATACGGATCACTCTTCCTCTTATATATATATATATATAGATAGATAGATAAATAGATAGATAGACGGAGATAATGTACTGAGAAAAAATTAAGTTGCAAAATATATAGATAGAGAGATTGATTAATTACTGAAAACTTATTTCCCTTAAATCTAATGTTTAGTCAGGTTTGAGAAAGTGGCTCTGACCAACCAAAAGTATCCTTTTGTTCATATAGAAAATATATATAAAAACATCAGTAGAAATAGATCTACTTGCCCATTATCATATCAGAACATGTATTTTTAGATATTTTTTATGCACACGCACCCATATAAGCTCTCACACACACAAGCACCCCCTATATATATAAGGTATATATTGATACCTCCAAAAACTGCCGAATTATTTAACCTAAGATATTTCGTTTTGTTTTGAGATAAAACGACGAGCACACATTCATCAGCTATCAATTTAAAATTATGGTCTCACATATTTTTCTTTCATTATATATATATATATATATATATATATACATATATATATATCTGTGTGTGTGTGTGTGTGTGTGTGTGTGTGTGTGTGTGTGTGTGTGAGGTAATGTGGATAAAGGCAGTGGTTTCTGCTCTTCACTTAGAAATGGATAATTCCCACGAATATACATTTTTGTGAGCAATTAATTTCACGCCTGTAGAAAAAGTTTGACATTTCAGCGCCGAATTTTTTTCTTTTTCATTTCGTCTTTTTTTTTCTTTCTTAAACCCGTTTTTTTCTTTTCTGTCTTTCTGTTCTTAAAATCCTTCCTTTTTCTCACATTCATTTTTTTCTGTTTTCTTTCCTAATTTTATTTATTTATTGTTGCACTGTTCTTTTTGTCTGTGTTGTTTCTCAACACAGCTATCAAGTGTCCACTTGGTGTTTTTTGTTATGTGTTTTTTACTAGCATTAATAAAGATTGGCTACGTCGATGGGACAAAAGCTGTGTCTAATTCTGGAGTTCTTGATGGATGTCCTTTGTCTAAGTTTTTAAATGCGCCTCGTGCACGCTCCCTCGCACGTAACAGACAAGAAATGACATTTTTCCTTGTTGCTGTTGTTGATGTAGTTTCATCATCGTTATTATTATTATTGCCTTAAGTGTTCAGACCTCAATGAACTGATGGTTTACACCGAAAACTAAGTGACGACAAGTCATCTCATTACCCAAGCACTCACTATTCTCATTGTTTTTAACAGTGCTACCGTTTTGGATAGTCTAGTCTAGATTCTTAGTTTGATTTCTCACTTTGTGATCTGCCGAAACAGTGAAATCCACTATCTTCGTTGTTTACATCTACCAGATCCAACATTCTGGCCTATATTGGGTGATTCGTTTGGATGTTAAAGGTTTTGAATATCATTAGTATGTTCTTACCTCATATCTGGAGATATAATGACAACAAATTTTCCCTCGACTCCAGTGACCTTTTCGGCATTTCGCTAACAAAGCTGTGGTTTCATCAGACACGATTCTCGTTCGAATTTTCAGATAAACAAATATTGATTCTATGTTTTCGGTTTCAGGTTTCTATCCAGTAACAATCGTTGTTGATCAACTGACACCAAGTTTCCACAAATCACTCCTCTTTCTGTGATATGCTCTCCATTCTTTCTTTATTTTTAAGTTTTCCAATTTTTGGTCAAGTTCTTTTTGGAGCATGTTTACTACTTCAGAGATTATGAGTTATGGCTATTCAAAATATGACTAAATTACCATGCCTTTAAATGTTATAACAGCTTGATCAAACACCAGAATTTTAGAAACTCATCTTTGCAAATTTTTCGTGAGTTTTTTCTTTCCTTGCTTAACTGCTACTTATTCAGAGGAACAGTCAAATCTCGGCAAATCATCCTTGTTTCATGCACAATAAATGAACCTGTGAGTCGGGAAGATACCAAATAACAACATGTTTTGGACATCAAGGCAAAGAGAACACTTTAAGGATTATACATTTAACGTCATTATTTTTCAGTTATGTTCTTAGTTGTCAGAGTTTGAAAAAATACTTTATCTACTGCATTTAAGTTGACACATTGTTTTTTTATTTAAAATGTTTCTGTTTACCTGGTAAGATACGGGTGTGTTTTAAACTAGAACTTTTTGTCAGATGTTATTTTGTTTCCACTTCATGACATGAGAGTTTCTATTTAGTTGATAGGAAGAAAATCTTTCTGTTTAGTAGAGTAATAAGAATTGCTTTAAAGTAATAGTTAGAAATCTGTGCAAACTCCAGAGCTACGTTTCTGAACGTTTGTTTTATTTTATCTAATCTTTCCTATCAAATCGTGAAATGAAGGTTGTTTTGAACAGGTAAACTTCCAGATTCTTTCCTACGAACGCTGGCGTGCCTCAAAGCTCTATCATAGGTCCTACGCTTTTTTCTGATCTTCATCAATAATCTTCCTGATGTAATCATGTAGACACCTATGCAGATGACACCATCATTTACTCTCGTTTAAATAAGAAATCTGACAAGGCTGACAAAGTAAACCTGGCTGCTGCCCTTCAAAAGGGCCACTAATCTGTGGTTGAAGGGGGCAGGAAATGTCTCCTAAATTGCAATACCTCCAAAATGAAGCTGATCTCCTTTACAAACTATTAAGAAACATTCCTGCCTACCATCAGAATGGACGACGCTAGTCTCCCAGAAGTCCTTGGACTCACTCTCTCAAATGACCTCAAATGGAATGCTTACATCGAATTTATAGCTGTATCTGCTGCTAGGAAGTATTGGTCACTATGTCGGACCAATATGTTTTTCTCGACAGAATCCATATTGCACATTTATAAATCTATTATTCATCCGTGCATTGAATACTGTTGTCATATCTAGTCGGATGTTTCTGCTTAATTATTAAATGTGAAATAGTGTTGATTGGTGATGAGACAGCATATTTTTATTATTTTAGCCATTGGGTTATATGCGTTTGAAAGAGATATAAGCATTTTTCAACCATGACATTAGTGTAAAGGGATTTTTTTTTATCTAGACTGACCATAAGTTCGTCAGTCATAATTCTTTCCCTCAGATTTTCAACTAGGTTGGCTCAATTTGTTTTTATATGTGATGGACAGATTGTTCCAAGGAGTGGGGTTAAAATTTTAGTTATGACTTTCACTCCTTTGTGTGAAGCACTGTCTATTCCTAAAACAGTGCATTGATGGTTTTAAGAAGACTTAAAATTTGGGTGTTCTAGTGTGATATTCTATTAGTCTATGTGATTTGTTTTCATTTTAAATTAGTTTCCTAATCACCATCTTAACGCGCATTTTTCTATATATATATATATATATATATATATATATATATATATATATATCCACCGTAAGCTTACACGCGAATAATCGTTAAAACAAACTGTAGACAATAAAACACATTTTAATGAGCAATCTTCCCTTTCAATATAAGTTTCCATTGCCTGAATTTGATCACACTAGTCCTAGATTTCATGATTCCGCACAAAACTATGCAGTTTTGTTCTGTTCTTAGATTTCATGATTTCGCACAGTACGATTCATTTTTGTAATGCTCCTAGATTTTATAATTCGCAAAGTCGTTGTAAACAATAAGTCAATAGTAATTTATCTTGACATGGAAAAGAGACTTCCAAGCAATAGTTATTAAAGTTTTGGTTACATCTTATCGTCTGATGTTGTATTCATTTTAACTCACTCATTAGCTATAATTTTTACAAGAAATGGATATAAGAGGAAAGTTTAACATGAGGTTTTATTTGAAATTCAATATGGGCACTAGATTTTGCTACTAGCTTCTTGAGCAGCACAGGAATCACGTCAGTCATGTTTTAACCAGGAACTCTTGTGGGATGGAAGACTTATTGTATTCGCCCTTCAAGTTCTTCCAAAGTCTTTGGTTTGGTATAGTAGCCTTATTCCTTGAACTCCAAAGAAAAAAGTAACAGGGTGTTAAGACAAAACTCCTGGATGGTCACTCATATGGATCTCGACGACCCATCCATTTCCCCCGGGAAGTGGTCATTAAACCATTCACAGACGACAATAGCAAAATATGGAGGGACGCCATCTTACATGAAAATTAAATGTTCATCATTCTCCAATCCACCGATAACTGGCTATCTTGCAGCATGGTAAGGTACCTTTCGGCATTCATGGTATCGCGAAGAATGTTATGGAATCACAATTCTGTCCGAACTCAACTCACACTATATCGTTATTTTGAACAAATTATGCATTTTTTTTCAGAGATAAAAGTATCTTCGCCTGCCCAATAGTGACGGATATGACATTTCACAAACCCACCGATGTGAAATCATAAAAATATTTTTAAAGCGATCAATTTTTATACCAAGCCAGCATATTTTCCCCATTCGCCATGTGAATATTGCAATATTCAGCGGAGAGTGATTGACAGTCGTGCAGCTTCCTAGACTGACATTTAAGTTCTTTCTTGAGCGCAGTTCGCATAGTGTGAAAGGAGAGCCCACTTTTGCCTTGCTGCTTGTCGAATTGACTTTCTTGGGTTGCGTGTAAACCTGGCCGCTGGACTTGGAAGGGCGACCTCTTCATCGAGTATCAGCTACAGCCACTGTAGCCATGAAGTTAGAATTGTTAATTGTCTTTGCGTCAAATTGAGCATGTACTCTTTTAATGTTTCGCCAACATCTTTGCCCTCGAACAATAGCTCCCAGCTGATAGTGTTTGAAACAAACAATAGTTGTCAAGAATCAAAATAGCAACCCCTATGTCGACATGAATAAATAGTTTTAAGTAATAAGATTACATTTAATTCCGATATTATCAGTAAAAACATAATAGGGATCGTTTATGACATGAAATTCGGCAAGGTAAAAAGAATACAAATAATAATCTTGCTGATTTGTCTTAAGATAAAAACAACGCTGTGTTATTACTAATAAACTGGCATTTTTTGCTATCAATAATTTATCATAGATAATTCATTAATGAGGTTAGAGGTTATTAAAACTTGAAACTCGTATAAATTTATGTCGACAAGTAAGAATCATTGGGTATCAGACACAAGAATATGAATATTTTGTGTGTGTGTGTGTGTGTGTGTGTGTGTGTGTGTGTGTGTGTGTATTTTGTAGTCAAATTAGAAATTTTTTGCTTCTGTATGAGTATGTAGCATTTCAATAAGGTTTAAAATGTCTGCATAAGTTAGTCACTTGAAAATTCAAACAAGAAAGGAAAACCCGGTTAAAAAGTTAAAGGTAAGGATTATTATGATTAAGCAATTATTTGATTTTTTCATAACAACATGACGTGCAGTAAATAACGACATAAATAGCCTTTTTCTTGGTGATTCTAAAGAAAGTGTTTAAAATCAATTCGATTACACCTGCTTTATTTCCGACGATAAAAGTAAGTTCTATTTATATAAAGATCTCGTATATATAGGATTTTAGTAGATACTTGCATGAACAGAAAGGAAGTGTTGTTTCTTCATGTGAAATCAAGATTTACAATTCATGTCTTTGAAATAGGCAATTTTACCACCCATTGATTCATTGCCAAACCTTTTCCTGCTTCTTGTTGCTTGAAACAGACGATAAAATAAATTTTTATCCCTTGTTCATTTTCACCAGTCTACTGCTTTCACCAACATAAAGGTCAAACTCATTGCAAAATAATAATAATAATAATTTGAGAATCCAGCTTGTTATGATTTGATGGCAGCGAACTACAAGAAAGTTTATCAGACATGTAGAAATATATCTGCGTAATATCATTATCTATGAATATTTAACACCAGAAAGGTTTTTCTTGCAATTCACATATATCAATTCCAATCGTCAGTGTTTACGAGGTGACGCCGGTAACTGTCTTTCGAGTTGAAAGCTAAAATTTTGAAAACTGCAAACTCTCTTTAATTCGACAAATGTTACCATACAATCTACTTCTATTCATTTTTCCACATTTGGTTTTATGGTATACTAAAACATCTATATCCTTCTGTAAATTAATTGAAACAAAACGAATAATATCTTCCTAGGGTCTTTCACACTTTCTCTGATCACATATACGTCGTCTCTTGGTGTTATTTTTCTCTCCCGACCGCATTTCATTTACGCTGTGGACTGATGAATCCAGTTTGCTTCATCGCCTTGATGACACGACTGACAATTGAAAGGCTGACACCAACAATATCCGCGATCTCTCTGTAAGGTTGGAGTATCTGATTTTCGATCATTCATTCTTCCTCGAATAGTTCACGATACAGATTCAATGATCAAATCGTATGGTTATTATGAATGTAACAATCAAACACAAACTCGATTACTGGAGTTTCGCTTAGAGGCTGAATAAGTCCACGGGAGAAAATATATTTGTAAGATCTCCTGCGATTGGCAGTCAACTTACATCCCAGATCATCGAGATATCTAGTGACTCATTAGATTCGTAGGGATACAACGTGTACTGCAGCCGCAGTAGAAGTGGTGCTTCTTTGGGCACGACAGCCTGACGGAGCTCAACTTTATCTAGGCTGGTTTGAATTCAGAGTTTTCCTTCTCCAAGACAAGTTGCTATAGAACCATGTCTTGTTATTTTGCCTTTAGCTTGAGGGAAGAGATAGATTTATACCTTTCAAAAAGGTATTAGCGCGGTAGTAAATGTAATGAATCCGACTGGAACTAGAACTCTGATAAATCTGAGCTGCTAAATTTCTACTAGCTTGTACTACTGAAATGCCTTTTGTTGATCCAAACAACACTATATATATACAACGTGACGGAGTCTCCATGGGTTCAGTGCTTGGTCCGACTTTTAGTAATTTCTACATGTCTAACCTTGAAAATACTACCTTTGCAAAATTTAAAAAACCATCAATATATCTACGATATGTTGATGATATCCTACTATTAATTAAAAATATCGACGAAATCTTACAACTTCAAAAACAATTTCAAAATAACTCAGTTTTAAAATTCACTTATGAACTTAGCAATGATAACAAAATTCCTTTCCTTGACATACTAATTAACACTGATGACAATAAATTCACTATCTCACCGTATAAAAAAAACAAAAACAAAAATCCCTCCACACTCAATTATATTAGTGAATGCCCCCACTATTACAAAATAGCCATTATAAAAAATCTACTATATCGTGCAAAAACCAATTCGTCTACAAAACAGATCTTCCACAGTAAACTAAAAAACATAAACAGACATTCATCAACAATAATTTTCCCAACTACATAGTTGATGAACAAATACGATATTTTCTTAAAAACCTTAACATGGAAAAAACAACACATGATACTAGCCCAACCAATCCCAAACATATCACTCTCTTATACCGTAGACAGATGCACTCCAACTACCAACTAGATGAAAATATCCTAAAGAAACTCATAAACACTAATATTTCTCCGACAGACCCTAACAAAAGAATTAAGTTTATTATATATTACACTAAATCCACTAGATCCAATTCATTCGTCCGCAACGACTCTTTCCCCACCGTTAGTGATTTGCAAAAAACCAATGTAGTTTATAATTCAAATGTCCATTTAGAGAATGTATCTCTAACAACGTAAATAATATCTACATTCGCCATACTACAAATTCGCTCTCACGGCGTCTGACGTTGCACTTAAATGACAATTCAAATATATTCCGACATTTAAAACAACACGGTTATCAACGCACACTTCTGAGGAAAACGCTCGTTGATAACACATACATACTTAGACAAGAAAATAATAAACAGAAACTCAAAATCCTGGAAGCAATTTACATTAAACAACTTAAACCTGGTTTGAATACGATCAATTTTGATATTTCCAATAACCTACTCAAATGCCTGTAATCGGATCAGGGACCACAATGCCATTATTTTGTCACTGTCTTCGGCCATCCGCCACGGTAGGGATGGACTTGTATCTTCAATTTAATTCTCTTTATTGTTAATAACTTAACAATAAAGAGAATTAATAACTTCTATGTTTACTGTGTGTTAATATTTATTCTTCGATAATGGCTTATGTGCGCCAAAAGCTTAGACCCGATAAAAAAATCAACAATTACTGTGATTTTTTGTTGTCTTTCAACGATATCACCATCAAGTATATCAGACGGTACGAACGGATCCTACACAAAATTAATAGACAAAACTGGTCTATATTATTCAATGAAACATATATATATATATGTATATATATATATATATATATATATATATATATGAAAAAATGATATATAAATGTTTATATACCAGAAAACCAAGCATAATGAAATGAGCTAGATGATATGCCGAAATACACACCACAAAAAAAAAAAAATTACATTAAAGACTCAGCGTTCGCACCCCTTCGTAGGCATTACAACAGAAATATCAATTTTTTTAAAAATCGTATCACCCCGATCAAGGCGGTAACGCCACTGAAGCGCAGGGGGCTACGTAAGAGTGAAAGATTGAAAAAGGAAAGCCGGAAACCACATCCTAAACAGGGAATAACGGATGAGCCTCTTCACCTGTTCAATAGACGTGGGTGGAGTGTGAACCGGGCGATAGTTTAGTCTATCTACTCCAATTGAAAAAAATAAAATAGTGAAAGATTGGAAAGTGAAGGAGGAGGAGGAAGAAGAAGACTGCGGTAAGGAATGTGTCATCTCCTCCGATAGTGGACATTCATTATTGCTATTCTCATCAGATTTTTCGTGCTTTGGACTTGGGCATTCATTTTCATCTGTACTGGCCTCGTCTCCCTCATCATTTAAGCCTGGCTGACAATAATATCCTGCCATACTGGTTGTTGCTGGTTGGAAAGCTTCATCATCGTCTTCCAGTTCTGGCCACATATACACACTAATACTGTCATTGTCTGTGCTTTCGTTAAAATGATAATCCAAAACAATACTAGGTTTGGGATAGCTGTCCACGTCAGATGACCTGTTGTATTTGGGACACGATGGAAGGTATTCCCTGTTTTGGGGCTTCAAATATCCATAACTGTCACAAGCCCTGCAGTTACTGCAGTTATCATAGATCTGGCCGCCATCACTTGTACGACGGTTTACTTCTTCCACTTTCAGCGTAACCCGACGAAAATCATGGCTACGCCTGCGATAGTTATCCAAGAGGGTTCGTATTGAATCATCCATGGTATTGATCCAATGAATTTCCTCTGGGATTTGAAGTTTGTTGATGGATTCTGATGATCGCTTTACTGTGTTATCAAAATTGTAAGATTCATCCACTTGCCATTGGATTTCTTCATTTTGGGGGTAAAGTTGGTTTTGAGAAGTTGAAAATGGCTCCACAGATAATGAAATATTTGTTTGATCATTTGGCACTTTCTCCCGCACTGTCTGCAGATAGCCAGATTTTCTGGAACGATCAGCCGAGATACAGAGCCCTCCCAAAATGGGAGCCATGTTTGTGTGATCATTTTCTGTGTTCAATTTAAAATTGTTCTCACTGGCTATATTTGGTTCAGTTCTAGATTTAATCCCACACATGTCTACTGAAGAATTAGGATTAGGACTAAGAAAGGGAGATTTTCTCCCATCTAAGATATTCTGTTCCTGTTGTGGCGTCTTGTCATGCTGCCCATCACTATACTCATTATTTCCCACAATGGGAATTTTCTTTATATTGTTCAAATAACAGGGAAGGTCTTCGTGCTCAATAACTGGTTTATAATTATGTTGTGTGCTGTGGTAGAGTTTATTGGCTCTAGGTAAAATTTCAGTGCTATCTCCAGTGTCTGCTTGCAAGGGTTCCCCAGAGGAAGGCCTATGAAGGAAGTAGATACGGGCAAAGGATGAGCAAAATGTTTCATTGGTGTCTGCTTATAAAAGAGAGGAAATTGTTTAATATCATACATATAGGATGTACAGTTAAACACGTTTTTTTCTTCTATTTTTGGAGGAATGTTTTTTTTACTTCACTCATATTGTGAATATACCATAATAAAATATTTGATAGCTAATTCTTGAAATTATACAATTATTTAAAAAAACACAATACATTTTAACAGTAGAAAAAACATCCAAACTGAAACCACTTAGAGGCAATGTGAGATTTACATATGGGCTAGTATTTAAAACTAAGGACTTTAAAACTAGAGGTGCCCCCAAGGGTCTTCTGGTCTCTGGCTCCTAATAAAAATTTAAAAAAATAAATAAAGATATAGGAATAGAGGACATTTATTTTTTTTAGATTTAATGAAGTTTCTTTATAACACTTTAGAGTATTTGGATCTCTCTAGTTGGAGTGGGTCTTTTAAATTTGATAGGGCCCCATTTAGATTTTTTTTACAGACATAGAGACAAACATATGTAATGAAGCCCCTCATTATTCTATTAGCCTAGGGATTCCTTATGGCTTATATCTGGCCCTGCTTAAAGGATACATTCTTCTGTTTATAGTACAATTATAACACAATGCAATAGATTAAACCAGTAATATAAACTAATTTGCATGGATATCTATTTTATACAATAAAATGAAAAAGATTTCAAAAGCAATACTCACAATATGAATCATAGAAAAAAAAAACCGAAAAACCAAAAAAAAAACAAACCAAAAACCAAAAAAAAATCACCTTTAAATATTCCTCCATAAGACCAAACTTACCTGCCAGGTAAAAGACCATTCACAGAAACAATATAAGACGCGAAATAAATTATATACACAATTTGCCTGTTATAA
This sequence comes from Ascarosepion bandense, assembly GCA_037127315.1. Classification (NCBI taxonomy): domain Eukaryota; kingdom Metazoa; phylum Mollusca; class Cephalopoda; order Sepiida; family Sepiidae; genus Ascarosepion; species Ascarosepion bandense. Next base: position 621,723 of record JBBBDQ010000789.1, on the reverse strand, counting down.
TATTTCTAATTATCGTTTTCTTTAAATTTCATGTCTTTTCAGAATGTAAAGCCATCAGGATTATCCATAGATGTCTTGTCTTTATTATCTATGAATTGCTATGACTTATTGAAAAAAGACGGTAAGGTTATTTCTATTTAACTTCTCTACAGTTTAAAATTCAAAACTATCCTTCTCTAAACCAGTTCTCAGTTGTACCCTCATAATTTTTTATTTTGTTTTAATATACCTGCTTATTCAACAGAAGTAAAAAATACAAATAAGTATAAATAATATATATTTATTATATAAATAATAATTTTTCTCATGAGCAGATATTTATGACTTATACCAAAAGGAGACAGATATTATCAGTATTCATTTGGTTAACATAGAACAGAAACATTTGATCTTGTTATGAAATGGAACGTTACTTTTATTTAATGTGAGAAATTGTCCAGTGTATTTTAAGAAAGAATTATATTTATAGACAAATTTTAATGAAGCATGTTGGGATTTCTTTCTAGTCAATAAAAATAGACAATTCTCAGTTTTAATTAAAAATGAATATTTTTGTTGCCTTAAAGTCAGAAGGCTATAGCCACTAGACTGTATCTCTTTTGTGTGTGAACACTGTTTCTATTTAGTGATCTTTTTACTTGGGAAGATGACGTCATAAGTTCGAGAGAGATTCCATTAGTCAAATAGAATGCCAAAGGACGAAACGCGTCGCACAAAAACATTTTTCATCATTTACACACACACACACACACACACACACACACACACACACACACACACACACACACACATATATATATATATATATATATATATGAAAGAAAATGATATATAAATGTTTATATACCAGAAAACCAAGCATAATGAAATGAGCTAGATGATATGCCGAAATACACACCACAAAAAAAAAAAAAAAAAAAATACATTAAAAAACTCAGCGTTCGCACCTCTTCCTGGGCATTACAACAGAAATATCAATTTAGTGAGATAAAATGCCAAAGGATGAAACGCGTCGCACAAAAACATTTTTCATCATTAATTAATATACGTGCACACACACACACACACACACACACACACACACACACATATATATATATATATATATATATATATATATATATATATGCACACATACCTATACATCGGGGAAACTATTTTTAGTGTTTTTTCTTTTCATTTTACAATGGAACAAACTCCTGGATCCAGGGATGCCAAACCTTTTGGCAGTGTCTTCTTCAAGGCACTAAAAGTGGTAGGTTGGCTGTAATACTGCCGCCAGCATGACAGTCACGGGGACTGGACAGTTTTTGTTTTTGTTTTTTGTATGGCCAACCTAAATTAAAAATAAAATCCTTGTGTCACATCCTAACTTTATGGGGAGGTCAAGTAAATAAAATCAGGGAAACCGCTTTAAAAGTGAATGTTCCTTTTACCAATTAGGCCATGAGAATTTTTAATGTAATTCACTCCTTCTTATCAAATAGCGAAATTAAAGTTATCTTGAACGGCTACTTTGATATAACTTTTGTATTAATGCGGGTATCCCCCAGGGTTTTATCCTTGTATATTACGCCGTTTCTAATTTTCAGTACCGAGCTTCGCGATGGCATCAGTTCTCAACTTAATATGTATGCTGATGACACAACTATTTACTTCTATCTTGATGATAAATCTGATCGGTTCGATAAGGACAAATTAACAGCAGGTCTCAAAAATGATCTATAATCTGTTGTTCACAGGGGCAAGAAATGGCTGGCTATTATTAACGTCTTCAAAACAAAACCACTCGCTTTTAATCATCTCAATCTTTATTTTTAGCTTCCATCAGTTCTAATTGCGTTTTCTCGAGTTAACGTTTCTCGCTAACATGAAGTGAAAAGATTATATTGAATCAATTGCTACGTCTACTGCTAGGAAAGTTGGTTCACTATGTTGTGTTAAACAATTTTTCTCGATAGAATCAGTCTTCTATTCGTCTATGCATTGAATACTGCTGTCATATCTGGTCTGGTGCTTCTGTTATGTATTTAGAGATTTTTGATAAAATCCCAAGTAGAATCTGCGATGTTATTGGTCTTGGTTTGGCATCTCGGCTTCAATAACTTTCCCACCACTGTAACGTAGATTTCCTTTGTATTATCTATACATTTTCACAGTAATTGTGTTAATAAATTTTCAGCTTTGGCATCTCAACTTTACAAATTTAATCGCAGTACTAGATTGACAGCTAGGTCTCATCATTTTACCGTTGAAATGGCTGGATGTAACCGTAAGTTCTAAGTTAACAGTTTCTTCTTTCGCTCTTTTTGATTCTGCTTTCCAGTTAATTTTGATCTTCAAAAATTTAAATGTATTGTCAATCGTCATCTTTTGTCTCTTAAGTCTGTTCTTTTAGTGTTCACTCTCCTCATTAATGTTTTTCTTTTTCTCTTATTTTTTTCACACTCAGTAACTCCCTTGCGTCTTCGTGGCTTTATCGACCTGCTGAGGTGAAATTATTAAAAAAGAAAACTATCTGCTATCAACCAGTCTGATTTCTTTTCCACTGTCTATACTAATCTATAAGCTTAGTTGATGCTACAAACCCTTAGACTGTTTTCCCTAACTTGCAGACGATGGAAACTCTAGATTTTCTTGAACGCTAGGATACAAAATAATGCGCTGTAACTCAGACCCCGAGACCCTGATAACTGGCGCAGTACAGTCGATGATGATGAATGTCTGCAACGTTGTTCTTATATTCAATTTTTTTCTATCTTTTCAGACATCGTTTATTATTACAACTGGTCTATTAAGCATTTTTTATATATACTTTTCATTTTATTCATGTATGAGCTAAATCAATGTTGAGGCGGCTTTTTACGCAACTCTCGAACTTGCCTCTTTGAAAGAAATTATACATGGACCAGGAGAAACGCTTCAACCTTCAATCGCCATGTAGCCACATGTATAGCCAGCATTCCTTAAATGTCTTTACTCCCTTTTCCCTCATGGACATTCACTTCCTAGAGAATAGTTAATTCAATTATAATATTTCTGTTTATATTACTATGTCCAGTCTCTGTATTGTGCACTACTATACCCCCCCCCCCTTACACACAAAACAACCGTAACATTTAACCTAAGATCTGAGATCGAGGTTGGTTGATTTCGGCTTTACGGTTTATCAACCTTTTGCAAATTATTTAAAGCCGAAACATATTTTTGGATTGTAACAATTTTTTGAGATAATAATGATTTTCCTACTATTTAACCCATAGCTGAAAGAGAAGAGGTGAATACATACTTTCCCCAAGGGTATTTGCACGTAAGTGAATTTAACGAACCCGACTGGAATCCGAACTCGGTTCACCATCCTCATTCCGAGCTGTTATCCATTACACTACTCGCTCATTCAAACTTACCTGACATTCTCATGTAGACACCTGAGATCCAGAAGACCACAATCTTCGCTATATGTATTCCTACCAGTTTGATATTGACATAGAATGATTAAGCAGCCTGTCTAAAAATGATATTTCTGATTGTGTATCAGTGGACACACTAATCGAACAATCGCTGCATATATTTCACCTTTTCGAGGCTCTATGCATATATGATATCAGAAGATGGAAGCAAGTATGGGGTGGATGGAAATTGCTCATTCGCCAAATTTAAACCTAAGAAAATAATCCAACCACACTGAGCATGATCCTGAATATGATCGTTCGTTCTGTTCGAATCAAAATAGTGGCCTTCATAACCAAATTTTTTCCCACTTCATCCATCGCTTGAACTGTATACCAAATTTGATTGCAGTTGAACCATTGAATTTTACGATTTACTGAATTTATTTATTTGTTTTATTAAATTATTTATTAATTTTTTTGTACTCACTCTTCCAGTAAATGGTTAGCAAAATCAAATTGTTAACCGTTGTACTGTGGCAAATGGATTTAATGGCTACAAAAGAAAAGTCTTATCAAACCAAATAAAATGTATATTCCTAGTTTTTGTGCTTCATTTACCAAATTTGTGCTGTCTTAAAATGCTCTCATTTGTGACTTCTCTTTTCCCTGAAACCGAAGGCTGTATATGTTTAGATAATACACCGAAGAAATTTGGAAAGGTCCACATAATTACGGCAAGTGAACGCCGGTTGATATTCTAAATATTTGGAAATAAGAGCCGGTGAAAATGCGTATAACATCCACTCTTTGTCTGTGACAGACACGAAGACATGGATCCGACATTAGAAGTTTAGTCGTTAAAATATATAAGTAAGATTAAAAAAAAAGAAGATAATGGAAAACACGAAAAGAGTAGATTTTCACTGTTTTTATGGGTTGTGTGGGTAGATATCAACGCTTGGGGCTTAAACTGAAAATTCTAAGCATGTGAAGAAGCGATTCGATTGCCTGTTTCATAAGCCCCGCCGCTCTTACAACTTTTCCTTCGTGTCTCGTCCAATTTCATAAATGATAATACGATGGGCAGAAATGTTACGTATTACTAGAAAATTACATTATTTCTATTACATACAAGCAAGACACCCAGAAAATATATACAAAATGACTGTCTAATAACAACCAGAAAAATGAAACGAATCCCACAAACTATAAAATACATGTACTCCGTGAAAAATAATTATAATAGACATTTTTTAAAAAGATTAAATATTAGTAAGGAATTTTAGCAAATACCAATATGGTGTGCTTTGCTATAAAACGATGCTCGGTAAGTTTTCATTGCTTAATTAGTGCCACTCTACTGTGTTCGAATAAGGTAAGCTCAGAAGAGAAATAATGTCTACTGTGGAGCGATGGTTGATAAGAATGATGTATCGGGAATTGATTAGTCACTTCAGTTTTTCAGGCTAAGCTAAATTTAGTAAATATTTATTTTGACCTCCTGCCCTTGGACAGTGATTCGATTCTCACTGAAAGTTTCATACCGATAATCTTGTATCATAGATTCATTATGGGTACAGATACTTTAATGTAAACTTACTGTACAAGTAATGCTCGCAAGCTGGTTAACCATCACATTAATGTAATGTAATGTGATGGTTAACAAGCTTGCGAGCATTACTCGTACAGTAAGTTTGATCCCAACTTAGCGCATGTTTGTGTGAGACCTATGAGAAACTAGATCCAATATAAATATCGACATAGACATTTTAGGATGTTAATTTTCCTTGTAAATTTTTCACTTGCTTGAAAAATAATGTTTTTCCCCAAGGGAAATAATGTTCCATTAAAATGTAAAGAAATTATCTTTAGAAAAAGATAGATTAGGTTAAAAGTTACATTTTTCGGTTATTCAAACAAAATTTAGCAATCAACATTTCAGAAATGTCCAAGAAGAAAAATAATTGAATAAATTATTTAAAAATGTTTTTAAAATCTGTAATTTAATTAAATTTTTAAAGTTATGTCTTCTAAAAATTGATTTGTATCAAATAGTTTTCAAATACCAAATATCTGTAAATTCATCTTTATAGATAAGTAAATATTTTGACTGTCCAAATTGACATTTCACAAAAAGAAATAAATGCGAGGAGAGGTTGACTTCAAAAATATTTCCACAGACTGTTTTTACAAAAAATACACATTTTGTTATAAAAAATGAAATCTCTCAAAATTCTATTGAAACCTGAGAATTCAATTTTTAATATCAAAGTGGTTCACTGAAAAATGTACTAATTTACATTTTTTACACAAACATTGTTTTACCGATAAAGACAAAAAAAGTTCATTAGAATAGAAATAATATTTATATCCGATTTTACTGCGATCGTTCTTCTTCCATGCGACACATTTTACAATAAAATGAACATGTTTTAGGCATTTTTATTGATCTATTTTGTCAAAAGTATATCGCGGTTCTAATCTTACTGGCATTATCAAAATGTGAAAAATTAGTCTTAGTTCAGAATTCAAACTGAACAGACGGTTAGCTATAATTGCGATGGTTTTACTGTGGATTTATATGTATAAATCCCGTTGAAATCTTATGAGACTTCGGAATTAAGAATTTGATTTAAGGAAATCAACTTCAGTACACTGACAGTGATAATCACAGTGAGATAAGGAAAACATCATCTTGAAAATCAAAAAGAAAAAAGATTTAACTCAACCCTAAAGCAAAGCGAAAAGAAAAGAAGAAAAGAAAATTAAAGCGTGATCTATTTAACAGATACAACTTTTATTCAACAAAGAGAAAAGAAAAACAATGCAAAAGAGGAAAGAGAACTGAAGAAATCTGTTCCACTGATAAAACTTTCCATCTGTCGAGGAAAATAAATGAAAAACAAGAGAAAAAGAAAAAGGAGAAAACATTGAAGAAATGAGATACACACAAAAACACCGAAAAGAAAGAAAAGAGGAACGAGAAAATTTTGTGAACCTCAGATAAGTCCATATTTTTGACTTGTTTAATTTTAACTTGTTTTGATTCTCGTTTGAAATGCATGTCAATTGATTTTGTATTGATTATGAAGTGTTGTTCACGTTTTATGATAGGATAATCCTCCTTTTTATCTCATATCGAAATCCTTATCTTATTCTCATTGCTCGTGTCATTCTCTTTATTTTTTTTCTTTTGCATTACCTGAGAAATATCTTTTTTTTCGCTATCTGTACATACACGAAACAAAATATTTATTTAATCCTTTACATCATTGCCTTTGTCGCTTGTTTTCCATTGTGTTAATTGGTGAATCATTTCCGTCTTGTTAGTCGTGTCTAGCCTAATCGGAAAGAAACAGGAGTGCCAGAGGGTTAAGGACACATGGCCCAGTGGATATAGTTGGCTAGTTCCTGACTTGACTCTTACAGTTGTGAGTTCAATACCAGGCTATAGCAGTGGTGAACAAGAAACTTGCAGGATTAGAGGGAGATAACTCATGACTTCCAATCGAGCTTTACGCACGGAATGAAGTTCATATACCCCAGTGATTGTAATAAAGGATTCGGTTCGAAATTTCTAGCACCTAAAGAAGGTCGGAGCGTACAACGGCCGAAACGTCGTACAAATGGCAACAAAGATGAGGGCAATATTCGAAGCCATCATCAATGCCGAGGTGGTACAATATCTCACAGCCTACAGATTCTTCTCTGACAAACAGTATGGTTTCCGCTTCACCAGGCCTACTGCTGATATGCTCACGACTATCACTGAATATATACACCGTGCTCTCGACAAGAACGGCGAAGCCCGAACTGTTGCCTTAGATATCTCCAAAGCGTTTGACAGAGTCTGGCATGGTGGCCTTCTACGCAAGCTGCGAGATTATGGTATAACTGGACAGTTGTTTGACCTAATACAGTCATTCCTTTCAAATCGCACAATGAAGGTAGTACTGAACGGACATGCCTCCAAATACTATCACACGAACGCGGGTGTCACTCAAGGCTCTATTTTAGGCCCCACACTTTTCTTTATCTACATTAACGATCTCCCCGGTGTCATAAAATCCCAAGTAGGCATATACACTGACACACTAGGCTAGTCTCCCTGAAAGTAAAACACAGAGCCTCCTCGGGTTAACTCTCACAACAGACCTCAAGTGGAATGACTATATAGAATCCATAGCTAAATCCGTTGCTAAGAAGGTCGGTTCTCTGTGCAAAGTCAGGAAGTTTTTCCCGTCTGAAACAATCCTGCACATATACCATCCGCACGTGCATTGAAAACTGCTGCCATATCTGGTCGGGTGCTCCTGCTATCCACCTAGGCGTTCTAATGTCATCGATCCCGCCTTGTTCTTGTTTTCGTTTTTTAAAATTTCCAAAATTTACTGTTGTTTAAAGACAACATGTGATTGTTAAATCTCATTTTTCACCTATTAGAAGTTTTTCTAAAGTAAAATTTAACATCATTATCATCCGAATGAATTCGAATGGCCAATGTATGTCCGAAAGTATAGTTTATGCAGTGGACATTCAGTGGGCAAGTTTTACTTTATCAGCAGTTGCCACTATTGTTTTGAAGGGTCATTGTTGTTAGTAGTATAGTGACTGATATTATTCAGGTGGACCAAGTATTTTTTGATATGATAGTATTATATTGTAAAATATATTTATCTATGTTCCTAACGCAACTGTAACTAACTTTATAATTGCTTTTGTTGAATTTTTTTAGTATTGTGGTGAATGGGAAAAATGTTTGTGAATTAAGTTTAGGAAGAATTTACCAATGTTTGTTTGTATATTACGGTTGAAGGGTGGGTTAAATCAAATAATGTTACGTTTACGTTGCCTATTTTGTTTTTAACGGAGTATTTTTGTTGTGGGATCTCTCTTTTTTGTATATAATAATGGACTCGATTGAGGGTACATATAATCATGCCATAGAGAGAACAGGAGGACAGTTGTAGTTGGGGTGGCAGTTACAGTGGAGAGTAATCGTAGAGATCTGTTACAGTTATCGAAGTGTTCCGACAGATACCGAAGTTACCCAGAGACCAGACTAGCTCTGAGCTCCACTCAGCTAGAATAATGTACCAAGACATACTATTTCCAACGACTTCACATCAAGACTTGTATATAATTATTTCTACTTATAGTATTCCTGAATTGACTAACCCGCATTTCAAGTTTGTATATTACGGTCAATATAACCTACTTTTCTATCTCCATACCTCTTTTTGTTGTTTATTATTTTGTGTGGTTCCTCATCCGGAATCCACAAAAATTGGCGACGAAGATTCGAACTCACGTATACCCCGAGTCGCCATAACAAACTGGCGACGAAGATTCGTACACAAGTCGCCACAACGAATTGGCGACAAAGACTCGAACTCACGTACACGTATACCCCGAATCGCCACATTGGCATTAGAACATTTGAACAAAAATAGATAGAATGAAAACTGTAAAAAGGGAATTGAAAGTCAATATTTTTGTCTCCTTGAACAGAAAAATTTTCCATAAACTTTTCTACGAGATTAATTGCCAGAAAGCAATGGTTAAAAAACCGAACCCCTCACGGAATCAAAGCAGCAAACCATGGATGGTTTCAGAAAGGAATACTAGAAATCATGAAAAGAAGTGAAGAAAGACAATATAAATTAGAAGAAAAACAAATGGAAATGCAAAAGGCAAATGAAGAAAGACAATTACAACTACAAGAACTATTACTAAAATTAACAAGCAACACACTAGAAAGGAACACGGAAAAAGAGGAGACGTTTTCGCAAGATGCTGTGTGGAACGCGATAGAAACTTTTAGTTATTCTATTGATGAAAACAAAAATTTTGGAGAATATTACAATCGATATGAAGACATTTTTAATATCGATAAAAATTAGGTACGGATGAATACTCTAAATTTGTAAATTATATTCTACCAAAGAAGACAAACGACTAAACGTTCAAGGAGGCAGTGACAGGCCTCACTGAGCTATTTAGCCCCCAAATTTCTTTGTTTCACAAAAGGTGGAAATGCCTTAATCTCGTGAAAGACAAAAACGTGAACTATTCAACATTCGCAGCCATCGTTAACAAACAATGTGCCGACTTTAAATTAGCTGAGCTAACTCTAAACAATTTTTAATGCCTCATATTTGTCCAAGGGTTAGTCGCTGTTAAAGACAGCGAAATGCGAAAACGAATGCTGACTCAACTCCAAAATGAACCAGGTTTAACAATGCAAAAACTATCAGAGGATTGCCAAAAATGCCTAAGTATTAAAAAAGACAGTAAAGATAGTAAAGACAGTAAAGAATCAGAAGTCGCGCATATTCGTAAGTTAAAAAAAGATTACGTTTTTTACCCTCCCCAAAAGTAAAACAAGATTTTAATGATAAAACTGCAAGATACAAAGCAGCTAGTGACAGAAACCAAATAAAAAACAAGCCCCCCGCTTCTGCATGTTAAAGATGTGGTGGATTGCATTGGGTTAGATATTGTCAGTTCAAATACAAAAAGTGCCTAGTGTGTGGAAAGATGGTACACAAGACAGCTGCATGCAGAAACAAAAACCAGCCTAGTAGGGTAAGATCTACTAGAATGGAATATGAAAACAAAGAAAACACGATGAAATATGTAGAACTTAAAATATTGAATAAAAAGATCAAATTACCACTGGATTCAGATTCGGACTTAACAATAATCAGCCTACAAACATGGCGGAAACTGAATAGGCCGACTATGTTACACACAAAACTTGTTAAATTGGTAACAGAAAAACGGATCAATTTCGAAAGAAATAATCGTGAATGTGAAATTTCAGGGAAAAACCAAAAAGTTAAAAATATGCGTCATGAAAAACACACATAACCTGGTAGGAACGGACTTGATGCAGAAATTTAATGTATGAGATTTACCCATTAGCTCTTGTTGCAAAAAAATAAAGAGAGTGCCGACAAAAGCTACGAAATTTAAAAAAAGAATTACACAAACAAATTCCAGAGGTATTCTCAAGCAGTATAGGATGAGATAACAAATTCGCAATAAAAATCGAGCAAAAGAAGAATGTGCAACCAGTATTTATTACACCCATAGTTACGGAAAAAGCATTCAAGTCATTCAAGAACAAGTTTACTTCAGAATGTTAAAAAATAATATGGTACATTAGGAGCCTGGAACAATAATAAACGGACTAGGAAATGCGATATACACAATACAAAAAAATCTATCCATAAGAGACAGACAAACCAAATACAGAAAAGAAGTGAGGAGCCAAGCTCGTCACTCTCAAAAAACGATGTCGCGATGGAAGAAATTTTTGAAGCCGTTGAGAATAATAGAAAACAAACGGAAAAATATTAACTCCTTCCAAAAAAGAAGCTAGGGAGCGGGGTGTTATGGAATCTTTCCCATTTTGTATATGATAATGGACTCTACTGAGGGTACATGTAATCCTGCCATAGAGAGAACAGGAGGAAAGTTGTAGTTGCGGTGGCAGTTACATACTTGTATATAATTATTTCTACTAATAGTATTCCTGAATTGACTAACAAGTTTGTATATTACGTTCAATATAACCTGCTTTTCTATCTTCATATCTGTTTTTGTTGTTTATTATTTTGTGCGGTTCCTCATCCGGAATCCACAACAATTCTAAACTTGTGTTGAGTTCACTCAACACAAGTTTAGAAAGCATTAATGTATTTAATTTTAGAATTGTCAAGAATTTCCTTTATTGCTAGAGTTGGAAATTGGATAGATTTGTGTAGGTTGTTGGTGATTCTATGGGGGGGATTTGATTCCTTATTGATGTATTTATGGTTGTGTGAGTTTTTAGTTTACGGACCATTGCTTAGGCTGAAGCTAATATCAAAGAAATTTACGACTTTAGCATTAATGATGATGTTAATATTAAAATAATGGTCTTTGAAAATCTTTATGAGATCCTTACTGAGTTTGTCCGTTTTTTGTGGATTAGTTTTGTGGAGGATTATCAGTCCGTCGTCTCGGTAAAGTCCAGTGTTACATAAATCGAAGGTATGCCTAAGATTAAAATAAAAACAAACAAAACAAAATAAAAAAACAAAAAACAACCCCCCCCCCCAAAAAAAAAACAGTAAAACAAAAAAAACAAAAAAAAACCCCGAAGATTTTTTCGGCCAACACTTTATCGGAGGGTATCGTTGGCATGCGTAATTGAAAAGAAAATAATACTTAATTAATTTATGAGGACAAATTGGAAAAAGTGGGGGTAAAGTTGAAAGGTTACTAAAAAATAATTCATTTGTAAATGTTATGGTGACTTACATGGACTCTTCCAAACTATATATATGTAGCAGTTCTGCTTAGGAGAGAGTGAGAGCAGAAATTATTCCAGGTGAGGATAGAATTTGATTCATCTCTCAGTTACCTCTCAGTTGCGTCTCTGTCCTCGGGCAGAGTGCGGCTTGGTTGTATGTCCGTCCGCGAAAGATTATACTGTGGGGTGCCAAACCTCAGGGGGCCATCCTCTAGGCTTTATCTCTCCCTAGGGAGGGGGATGAATTTATTGCCAGGCGCTTGAGGCGTCTCCAGAATGGGAAACACCGAGGGGACTTTTTCTACGGTACTGACGATAAACCCACTTAAACAACTGACCGTGTGTCACATCTGTTGCGTGGTGGGTGCAAGAGTAAATATCACAGAGCAGAATTTATTCCAGCAGATAACTCTGACGGCCAGACTAACAGTCTCACTAATAATCTCTCATTGGTATATGTTTGTATTACTGTCTTTTTTAAATATATTTGTTTAACTCTACTCCTTCTTTGTATCTTTATTTCTGACCCAGACAAGGCCACAACAACTTGGGGACGAAGATTCTTAAAGACTCTTAAGGACCCCAAAAGGGTTGCGCGGAAATTGTCAGTATTGGTTCAACATTCTACGCACGGAATTCTATTTTTCATCGCACTTTGTTCTATTCAACAGTACTTGAGAATCCAGAAAAGGAAACCGAAAAAAAAAATCTGTTTTCATCACACTTTGTTCTGCTCAACAGTACTTGGTAATCCAGAAAAGGAAACCGAACGAAAAAAAAGTGTTTCTAACTTACACTGAACCGCTAAACTACGAGAACTCATGCTTTTCGAGAGAAAAAAAAGGCACTCGAGGTTCTTTAAGTGAGTAAAAAATTAAATTTATTCACTTTCAGTTAACTGTTATTTCGTTACTGAGTGAGTAAGAAACTAAAGATTTTTTTTGTTATTCAAAGAAAAGAAAAGTTTTCATTTGAATTTGTGCTCGAGTAATCCTAAAAGAAAAAAAGAAAGAAAGACACGGATAAAAATGGACGAATTTAAATCCACCATGCTTGATTTTCTTAAGTTCCAATTTGAACAGCAAAACCGACAGGTGCTTAAATGGCAAGAGTAGCAAAACTAACGCCAACTTAAATGGCAAGAAAAGCAATTTGAGTAGCAAGAAAATAGAGCAATTAGAGCTGAAAAAGAACGGCTTGAATTTCAAAAACAAATTGAAGTCATTCATCAGAAACTCAAAAAAATTCTACTTCAAACTCAACAAGAACAAAGAAACTTGCATAAACCGGCAAACTGGGAACAAATCAGTGTAAACCCAAATACATTCTTCTTCGAAAACTGTTCACCACAGAGCACACCAAGTTTGTGAATTATATTTTACCCCGTAAAACAAGCGAATTGACATCCACTGAAGCGGTTAAACTTCCTACAGAGCTTTTTAATTCTGAAACTCCACACTTTCATAAGAGATGGAAGTGCATGGATTTAATCAGAAACGATTTCAATGCGTTCGAGTCTGACGTGAACAAGCATTGCGACGATTTCAAACTGTCAGAATTGAGTTCAGGTAATTTCAAGTGTCTGATATTTTTTCAGAGACTCGTTTCAGCTAAAGATGCTGAAATTAGACATAGAGCTCTAAATAAATTAGAAAATGAGCCAAACGTTACTCTCCAACAAATAGCGGAGGACTGTCAGAGATTCGTAAGTGTATTCCAACATTCGAAAAATATCGATGAATCTGGCGTAAGAAAAGTACGCCAAAAGAAAGAAACAATTTAATTTTCCCTCAAAATCAAACCAATAAAAAAAAGAAACGACACAACTTGCTTCCTAACCCATGTTTCGGTAGTGGATTATTACATTGGTATAAAGACTGCCCTTACCGGAATAATAAATGCCTAAATTGTAGCCGTATCGGGCACAAGATCTCACAGCATCGATCGAGAAAAAGGATAAAACACAATATCAGATGAACAAGGCGGGTTAAACATTAGGAATTACAAGTCCTAAATAAAAATATTAAACTGCAGTTGGATTCTGGTTCAGATTTAACAATCATAAATCTACACATTTGTTAAAAGTTGGGAAAACCAACCTCGCTAATAACTGATTACGGGAGAACTTATCACGAATGTAACATTTCAAGGAAGGACGTTAAAACTAAAGACATTCGTAGTAAAAAATACAAAAACTTATTTGGCACCGACTGGATGGAGAAATTTAAGTTGTGGGACATGATAATTCTTTTTCCCTAAAACTCGAGGATCCGACCACCAAGGCAAATAATTGTAGAGAATTTAGTTTAGTGCTTGTTGGGTTATTATAGACTATGAGATCAATTGTTTTAAACTTTTTATAATATATAATGAGTTTAATTTGATTATTACTTTCCACTGGTTTAACATTTCTACGTATTATGTTTTTGAGAATTTTTTCATCTTGTTTATAATTATTATGTATTTGGTTGCAAAGTTAATAGTGTTATGTTTATTTTGATGTAAACCATTATTAATATTATCATTATTGTTAGAGCTATTGTTAATTTTGTTGAGATACATTTTAATTTGTTGATCAATAACGGAGTTAGGAAATCCATTATTGACTAGTGTTTACTTAATGTTGTGTAATTCTTTATAAAATATAGATTTGGAAGAAGATATCATTTGTGTGCGTTGAAGTAAGTTTTTTATAACAGCTAACTTATATCGTTGGGGGTATTCACTATTATAATTAAGAAGACACGAATTTATGCTAGTTGGTTTCCTATATAGAGAAGTAGTAAATTTATGTGTGCTAGAATCAATGAATACATCAAGGAATGGGATTTTGTTATTAATATTAAGTTCTAATGTAAATTTGAGGACGGAGTGACTTTCAAATTTGAAAGAAACAACATTTCTCTGAAAAACATAAACATGTAGGTAATATCAGACAGATTTTAGTCAACAATACGGTGATCCTTACTCATACACACAGTAAGAGGAACCTGCAGATATTGGAGGTCATGTACATCAAATCTGAACAACCAACACTCAATAAAATCAACTTTAAAACCGAAATAACATATTACATTTCATTTGAGTACATGGTTTTGTTGTCATTTCGCGCTATCACGCGGTGTGACGTCATAAAACCGCATCGCAAATTTAAGAACTGCGTTTGTTATTTTTGGTAACTATTGCCGTTGCCAAGCGGAGTTGTATGTCAACACAAAATAAAATCGTCGGTGATGGTGGATGTTATGATATTTCAGTTTAAACAACCTCTCTGAAGTTGGCTCATGTGAGCCGAAAGCTTAGAAGAAAATCAATAAATAATTATCCAAATGTTGGAGAATTTTTGTCTTTATTTTCAACTGAAATTAAAGCAAAAATACGACGTTTAGAACGGCTCATGATTAAACATAATAGACATTCATTGTTTCTTATATTTAACAGCATATGCTTAGAATATATATATATATATATATATATATATATATATATATATATTCAGACTAGAAAAAATATGTTCTACCTATCCTCTAAATGGAGAAGGCCTACCTATTTTCAAGATCAGTATTTGCGTTATTGAAAACCCACCACTATTAGTAGAAAACGCAAAAATATGGCATAGCAAAAAATAAAATATAATCTAGAATAAAGAGAGGAATAAAAATAAAATACAGAACAATGAAACACTAGTGTATTCAAAATTAACCGGAAGAGCTGCCACTGCTAGCAAAGCAAAACGAACACTTAAACTTTTATCTCGATTTCCTCTCTCTTTCTTTCTCTACTAAGCCGACGTTGACATCGCCTGTTAAACCAGAAACTTTATGATGTCGAAAACGGCAACGACCAATAAAAATGAATCTTGTTACACATCCTACAAATATCTTATATGTAAAACCCGGAACTTTGACAATGAGTCGCAATATCAACGACCAATTAAATACTTACAAATTCCTATACATTACCCATACTTATATATATATATATATATATATATATATATATATATATATATATATATATATTCATGAGAAACGCAATCAATTTTGTCTGGGCGCACACCTCCTTATGCACATAAACAGGTGATGAGACTGGTCCAGTACAAATCTTCAGCTCTATTTGGGTTTCGACTGAAAATAACACAAATTTTCTTATTCCATGCTGGGCATTTAATAGTAACATATTTATACCCAAATAAATATTTCATTTTGCTAATATCAATTCGTTTGTTATTGCATGAAGTCTTGGTACCATTAATCAACTGGAAGCTAACCACTCTTTTCATCACCGCACAAGTACCTGTTATAACAGAAAGCTATCACCTAATATAGAAATTTATTTTGTCAGATTTCGAACCTTCTTACGAATCGAATCTATCGATTCATAAAAGAAAAATGATCGGAAAAATGGCGAAAAGCAACCATTTCAACCTCGAGCAACCTGCTTGGTTTATTTATTATAACTAATGTACATTTCGTATGAAAGTGTTCAGCTTTCATACGAAAAGAAAGGTCATTAAGTACATTTAGCGAACATCCTTGGTGTGGAGAGGTAGTGAGTGTGAGAGATAAACAGAGAGCGATAGATAGATAGATAGATAGATAGATAGATAGATAGATAGATAGATAGGGAGCGAGCGAGCAAGAGAGACATAGAGAGAGAGAGACACAGAGAGAGAGAGAGAGAGAGAGAGAGAGAGAGAGAGAAAGCTCACGACTATTATCTAAACTTTCAAAGTGAATTATTGTCTTTATTTTTGCTTACGACACGCATCTAAATTATCTGATATTTATGCTCATCTTTTTTCTTGAATGTTAACAATTCAACTTTAAAAAGTAAACCTCCAGCAGATTTTCATTATTTCACCGAATATTTAAAAAAAACTTTAAATAATCTAATAATGTCATCAATAAATATAAACCGAAATAGCATCGAACAAAAGCAAGAAAAACTAGACAAAATAAAAGTATCTTTTGGAAAAATACCATCAAGAACATTTTGGCAAGATAAGCGTTGAGCACGTGTTACGTCGTTTGATAAACCAATAGAAAAGACGCTGGTTGACATACTCTTCTTGGAATGTGATGATGTCATTCTTTTCTGTGTTCTTCCATAAAGCAGAAAGCAAAAGGAGTGTTTAATGTTGCTTACAACAATTTTACGTACTTACCTATTTAAGATCGTTAAATAAAACTATTAAGTTGTCTATCTGATTTATTATTATTATTATTATTATTATTATTATTATTATTATTATGATGTCTCGGAGTATCAGTGTTTGCATATTTAGTGATTGAGCAATCTGCTAAAAGATTGAAACATCACTTTTGCCTTAATGTTATTGCAAATCGTTAAAACTGAAAACTTAAAATTATATATATATATATAATTCTCATGCAGAAAAAAATACTTTTATGTACTGGTATACGTGCAAATCAATATTAGCCAATATTAGCATATATAACTTAAGCATGTATATCTTCAGATGCTGCGAAATTAATACACGAAGAAACGAATAAACACTTTCATTGTAGTATATTAAGTCCTTCGATTAGGCACCAATGTCTCTCATGAAAATCGAATTCATATTCACTCAGATCCTATTTAGGGATACCAGAAAATTTCAAACATTCTGTGGTGATGGATGTGAATGAATAAACAATGGCGACTTCACGGGAGTGGAATGAAAAATTATATTTTCAGGCAGAGAGAGAATTACAACGGGGCTTGAATTTTTCTATTAGATTAACAGACTATGAAATATGTTATGGGATACTAGCAATTATCGGAGTTCTTCCAGTGAAGATGAAAATGAAGATCTTTAATATAACAATCATCGTCATATAGCCACCAGCATCAAAAGGCACAGAAGAAACAGATAAATTCTACAACATACTAGATTATTTCAAAATAATATGCAAAAGTACAGAAAAACGACTTCATCAGTACACAGCTAACGACCAAGTAATTTGAGGAACACTCTGATGTTTATGGACATGGACGTTAAATAATAATAATAATAATAATAATAATAATAATAATAATCGTTTTTCTCTTTGACTTCCATCGCGTCTCTGTCAACTATCGCTTGGTGACCCATTTAGGAGAAGGAAAACTCCGAGAAACAACTCGCAATTCAAGATGTTAATCGTGCTGAGGAGTGAATGGCTACTGCGTTATGAGGTCACAAACGATCCTCTACAGGCTTCAGAGCCCTGTTTGTAAAAGACCGTTACCTAACGTGCCGGACAACTTTGGGTGGATTTTTGGACCCCTGCGTCACTCGTGAATATGAGAATTACAAATAGAAATAAAAAGTCCTGTATGGCTCTTCCAGTGGATAAACAGGGAGGGAACCTACCTGAGGTCGAAAAATCTGTCATAGGAACAAACTCCGACACAAAGAATGAATCTTCAGATCCCCACAACCAGGATAACCCTAATGATGGTCCTAAAAATTTCTTAGCTAGATTTATAACCGTATATTTAAAGAAATAAAAAATAAAATGGTCTCGTGAGGATTGTACTCCTTACGAGATCATTTTATTTATTATTATTTTTATTATTTATTTTATTATTTTTTATTATTTTTAGACATTTCATGAAGTGTTACTCAAATCGGAAAAACATCACTCGTCAAGCATATGACCTTTGGCGAGAAAAGGTTGGACAAACAAATAAAAGGAAAATAAATTAGCCAATGTACATCCTGCGAAATAACCGATTGACAAAGGCTGAAATTAATGGGATAAAAAGAATTGCCACCAGAATAGACGAATCAACAAAACATGAAAGGGAACCGGAATCAGAAAAAAAGTTGTAACATCACACAAGTCACAGGTCATATTGAAGAAACAGAGATACACACAAATCAGTTTGAAGATAATGCTGAAATTTTAGAAGTGTTGGAAAGGTGTGATCTGAGTCGGTTACAAGACAGCAATGAGACGAGTTCGAAACACATTGAACAGAATTATTTTACGGAAAACAAGAACATTATACAAGAAACCAATGAATAAATCAAGAGTCATATAAGTCAGATAAAAAATATTGCAATGGAGGAACGAGAACAACTTCCAAAATTACAACCAACAAAGCATAACCTCAAAACTATTAAGCTCTACAATGCAGCACTCAAACTAATTTTGGATGAAGAAGACACTCATATAAATCTCATTGAAGCAATATATGCATAAACAATAGCAACAACAAAAAGATTGAACGTCAAATTAAAAACAAGGCAGTCTCACAGACATGAAGATCCACCTTGGAAAAGAAAAATAGAAGAAGAAATCGAACAATTTAGAATTGAATTATCAGTACTCGATGAACTGGCAAGAGGAATAAATGCAAAAACTAGAAAAGGCAGAAGAGTCGAAAGAAAAGAAAATATTAGAAATGAAAATGAAATTAAAGCAAACAATACAACTGAAGGCTCAAAGAATAAGACGATATGAGAAAAGATCAAGATTCTACAGACAAAACAAGATTTTTCAAACCGATACAAAGAAATTTTACAGGGAAATAGATAAAAAAGAATTAAAATGACAGCCCCCTCTTCCAAATGGAAGAGGTTATACAGTTCTGGGAAAATATGGATTTGCCCTAAAGGACATAACAAAGAAGCAGACTGGATTGCACAAGAGATAGAACGAATGAAAAATAAACCAGAACAGACATGAGCTGGAATCAGAGAGGAGGGTGTTAAATGTGCACTGGAAAAAGCAGACAATTGGAAATTTCCAGGAATAGATAAAATTCCTAACTTTTGGCTATATTATTAAAATACAGCACATCAAAACTAGCCAAAGAACTTCAAGAAATGGTTAACGATCCCAATTCCTGCATGGATGACCAAAGGAATTACCTTTCTTCTACCCAAGAAAAGTGATACAAATAACTCGAAAAACTACAGACCAATTACATGCCTTCCGATAACATACAAACTATTCACATCTATTTTAACAAAACAGACATCTTTCTTCTTGGAAAGAAATGACATACTACCGCTTGAACAAAGAGGGTGCAAACGTGGCTGTTACGGATGTAAAGACCAATTACTTATGAATAGAATGATCTTGGAAATCTGCTTCAATGCAAAGAAAAATCTTAGTTCTGCTTGGGTAGGTTACCGTAAGGCATTCGATAGTGTACCACATTCCTGGATCTTAAAGACTTTAAATATGTATAAAGTATCATCAAACAATATATGCTGATAAGGAAAACAACACTTCACCCCAATCATATAAATGTGTCTCTTTGTCTTTCTTACGGTTTTGCATATCAGTAATAGCATTAACCAGTCAACTTAATAAGACAGAATGTTGTTATAAAATAGCTCAAAAGAAAATAAGCCATCTATTTTACATGGATGACTTAAAGTTGTATGTTAAGAATGGCAATGAGCTGGAAGGTCTTCTGCAAACTGTAAAATGCTTCAGTGAAGACATTGGAATAAAATTCAATTTCATTTAACTAAATGTGCTAAAGCTACAGTTTTACGAGGATCGCTACAACAAACATCCTCAATTAGACCCTGCTGTAACAATAAAAGATTTAGAGCCAGAAGAAGTTTATAAATACCTAGGTGTAAATAAGAGTGAAAAAATTCACCATAAAAATGACAGAAATAATGCGTAAAGGGTACTATAAAAGGCTACGACTGATATTAAAAACTGAAATGGATTCTCAGACCAGAATTATGGTCATTAAGAACCTTGCCATTCCTGTGGCCCACTATAGTTTCAACATCTTGAACTGGACTCTAAACGACATCAAAGGAATGGATTCTAAGACAAAAAAGCTTCTTTATAATCATAAGATGCATCATCCAATAGCTGATGTAGTCCGTCTATACCCCGTAAAGAAGGTGAAAGAGGTCTTATTCAGCTAGAATTGTCATACAAGACAGCAACTATTGGCTTACTAACATACATAGAAACAACAAAGGACTGGATGATACAATTAGTCAAGCAACATGGAAACAGAAAGAAAAAATATTCAATAATGAAAGACGGCAGTAAATACAAATAAGATTTACATTTAGTAGGTTCTGTAGAAAAGCAAAAGCAGAAGCTAAGAACCAACTATTGCGGTAAAAAATATGAAAAAGAAAGCCAAGGATGAGGCTCTTGAACAGATGAAACAACGCTTGCAAGACAAACTTCCGCATGGCCAATATCCAGAACGTGCTAATAAATCCAATGTAGATAAAGTTAATACTTATCGATTGATACGTGCATATGGATTAAAGTCTGAAACTGAAGGCCTTATTCTAGCTGCGCAAGACCAAAATCTTTTCACTAGAAACTTGCAGGCAAATATTATACGTAATAATGTGGATCCAAAATGCAGGTTCTCTGATAAATGTCAAGAAACAATAAACCATCTAATTTCAGGATGTTCTGTATTTGCCCCAAATGAATATAAAAATAGTCACGATAGAGTGGGGCAAAATTTACACTGTGCAAACACTATGGAAAATATGTAAACAAACACTGGTATGAACATCACCCAGCTCCGGTTACAGAAATAGATGTCACCATTCTATGGGATTACACCATCTACACAGATAGAAAAATTGAAGCAAATAGACCGGACACTATTGTTAAAAACCAGAAAGAAAAAACTTGCCTATTAATTGATATGGCTTTTCCAGCGGATTGTAACATAGCAACCAAGGAATTCGAAAAACTGTCAAAATATAAAGACCTGGGAATTGAAATAGAAAAAAATGTGGAAATGAGGGAGTCAATATTTTTTTCGCTTATGGTCTCTTATTAGCGGGTTCTGTGAATTTTCTTTTCCTGCTTGTTCTTCTAATCTCAATGGTTAATTGCGGTCTTTGAATTTCAAATGCTTCAAAAATCGCCTCCATCGAGTCTTCATTTTCCGAAGATGACTAGCTTGGCTCCTCTACCCGTCTTTTTTTTTGTATCTGATTGATATGTCTGCTGTGAGTGAATTTTTTGCGTTGGATCGTGTCCTAGACGAAAGTCCTTCAGAATTCGTCTTTGTAGAGATTTGGATATGACCACTTTGTCATTATAAAGTGATCACAAATTGAAAAGCTGTCCATTAGATTTCTTTCTTTTTCTTCTATTTTTCTTTTTGTACTTCGTATGAATTCATACATTTCAGCTTCTCTTCTGATTTTTAACAAGGTCACTAGTAATTCCCTGACTGTATTGCTTAGAACTTTACTAATTTCGACTTCGGCTCGCAAAGCCACTATGACAGAATCTTCTAGAGGTTTGCATTTCGCAGGTACCAATCCAGATAAGCCATCCGCATGACCAATTTTCTTCGACGGTAGGAACTCTAATTTGAAATTATAATTCAATAATATAGTTCTCCATCTCAGAAGTCTGTTGGCTGTGTAAATTGGTAGTCCTTTTTTCGATCCGAATAAAGTGAGAAGAGGTTTCTGGTCAGTTTGAAGAGTAAACTCTCTTCCATATATGTATCTATGGAAGGGAGTTATGGCGAATATTATGCCTAACGCTTCTTTCTCAATTTGCGAATAATTCATCTCCGCTGGTAACAACGATCTAGATGCGTGAGCTATAGGTTTCCTTGTGCCATCCTGCATCTTGTGTAATATACAAGCTCCCACTCCGTGTGAGCTTGCGTAACTAGCAATGATGATTTCCAGTTTGGGATCAAAATGCTTCAGTGCTAGATCAGATGTTAATTTTTTTATGATCCCCCTTAAAAGTTTTCTGACAGTCTTCCGTCCAATTCCATTGATTATTTTTTTCAATAGTTCATTGATGGGAGCCCTCAATTTGTGCATGCTTTCAATGAATTCATCGTAATAGACGCTAAACCAAGAAAGCTTTGCAACTTTCCGACATTTTTCGGCTCAGGAATATTTTTTATTGCAGATGCCCTATCTGGATCTGGTTTTCTGCCACTTTTATTGATTATATGGCCTAAATACTTAAAATTGTTTTTTTTAAAAACTCGGAGTTTTTCTCTTTCACTTTAAAACCAAAATCCTGAATGCTTTTTCAGACTTTTATAATGTTCGTTGCATGTTCTTCTACATTATCGCTTTTGATTAAAATGTCGTCTAAGTAAGCAATAGCAAAGTTCTGTCCCATGAGCATGGTATCCATAATCTGTTGGAAGATTGACGGTGCTACTCTTATCCCAAAAGGCAATCTGTTAAATTAATCAAGTCCTTTGTGAGTATTGATACATAAATTTTTTGTATTTTCTGCTTCTACTGCAATCTGAAGATAAGTTTCGCTTAAATCAACCTTAGAAAATGCCTTACCACCATTAAGCTTGGTAAATATTTCCCCCGGACTTGGCAATCGAGAGTCGAGAAATCTGTGCAAACACGGGTTTTTCCGAATTTTTTCTTTAGGTAGACCACTGGCGCCGCCCATTCATTGAATTCGATTTGTGAAAGGATTCCAGTTTGTACTGATCTATCTAACTCCTTGTCAATTTTTTCTATGGTTGCGAAAGGCACGTTTCTCTTTTTCTTGAATACTGGCTGAACATGTTGCTTTAGCTCAATTTTAGCTGCAAACTTATTACATTATCCCAAACCGCTCGAGAATACTTCGGGGAATTGACTGTGTAGTTTTTCTTTTAATTTTGTAGCTTTTGAGTGCTTGCACTCGATTTTCTTACAAAATGAGCTAATGGGTAAATCCCATACATAAAATTTTTACATCCAGTCTGTCCCACCAAATTTTCTGTGCCTTTCATTACAAATATTTTCAATTTTTTTGCTTTCCCATGGAATTTTACGTTTAGAATTACGGAATCAATTCTGCTAATTTAAAATCATCGCAGTGTTTGTTAACAATTGCGGGAACGCCGAGTAGTCCTCATTTTCGATTTTTACGAGGTTGAGGCATTTGTGAAAGAGTGAAGTCTTTGTACTGAAGAGCTCTGTAAGGCATGTAACTGCCTCGTCAAACGTCAAATCGTCCACAAATTTTGTGTATTCTTCTTTTCTCAATTTTATGAGTAATAAACGTGATATTTTCGCTTCCGTCCAATTTTGGCAATCTATATTGAAAATGTCTTCATGACGTCTGAAATAGGCCCCGAAATTTTTATCGTCTTCTAGGGAGTAATTAAATGTTTATATTGTGTTCCATATCGCCTCTTTTTCAATATCCTTTTCTTGTGAGTTAACTGTCACTTTTAATAGTAATTCCTGGAGTTGTATTTGTCTCTCTCTATTTATTCTTTGAGCTTTCATCTTCTTTTCTCTAATTTTAACTGTCTCTCTTCATTTTTTTCTGTGCTTCAATTAAATTTTCCCCCAATTTTAGCTGTTTCTCTTCACTTCTTATAATCTCAAGTATTGCTTTTTGAAAGTCATCCATTTTTTGCTTTGTTTCAGTGAGAGGATCCACCTTTTACCACTGATTTTTGTATTAATTCTTGTAAAAGATTTTCCTATTTTGATTGTTGTGTAATATTTTTTCTTATTTAGTCGTCAATTAATTGTGGTGACTTGCTCGAGGAGAAAAATATTGACTTTCAAATACCTTTTCTTGGGAGTGACGAATTTTTCTTTCTATCTCTTATGTAATTTTTTTTTCTTCGTACCTTCTTTTATGTTCGTCGCTAGTTGTTGTGACAAGTGGTTTGCCAATTTTTATGGGATGAGGTCTTTCTTTTTGTGCCTTGCTTCCTTGCGAATCTTCGTTACCAAGTTAATATGTGACCAGATCTACCTTTTATTTTCTGCAATAATTCTTTCGAATTCTTGTGTCAACTCGTGTGGCAATATGGGTTTTTTCTTGTTCTCTGTGTGAGTTCTATCGAGTCTTGTCACCAAATTGTTGTTGTCGACGTGACTCTTGAATTCTCGTCGCCAAGTTGTTGTAGATCCCGGAAATAAATGAACAACGACCAGTAATTGAGATAGAAAATAAGTGTATTAACGTAAAGATACAAACTTACATGAAGATTAGCAGTCCAGGAATGCGGGTTAGCAAAAAGTATATGTACAAGTCTCTGGAAGTGAAACCATAGTATATTGAGTATGTCCGGATCGGAAGCTGATGGGTACTGCGTAATAATCTTCTCGATGAGTGGAACCCAGAGCTACTATGAACTATTGTGTACTGACTGCTAATCTCTCTCTGGACCCTCGTATTCTTCGGTTAACTCTCTGTGAAAACGCAGTATTCTTCCAGTTTCGCTTCTATAGCAGTAGTATAAGTATACTCTGGACTAGTCTATCTTTATGAAAAAGGAGAACCTCACAACAGGTAGGATGCATAAAATCTAAAAAGGAAACATTCATCATAGGAAAAAAATACTACACAGATGGAACAAATTCATTGGAGATTTCTAAAAATAGACGAGCTGAACCTACAAAAACACATAAAAACATTAAAAGGCCGGAAGAAATAGAAAATCGGCAGGACTAGATTAGATTGTAATAGAAATGCTGACAGCTTTAAAAGATTTCCTAATCGATTAAGTTTACGGAATGATAATGAAAATATGTTACTGATAAAAACAAAAACAAAAAAAAACAAACAAAATTACTGGAAGACCTCAGTCAATCTATCTGAATAGCGTTGCTGTACAAGTGCAAATACATGCATTGGACAATCAGCTTTAATGAACTCCATAACTAAACTTATCATTAAGATTCTAATGAATAGCGATCATAGTAAAATTATAGTAGAAATAGAACAAGTACAGTGTGGCTTTGTAAAAGACACTACAATAAGAAATGTCATTTTTATTATGAGAACGAGCAGATAAATGCAGAAAGGCCTAATCATAGATTACACAAAGACATTTGATAGCGTTCGTCACAAAGAACTACTTGAAATATCAGAATTTCTTGATTTACACAGAAAATATATTAGAGTAAATCGTAACCTTCACTAGAAAGAAAAGGCTTGCATGTGGACAGAAAACGAGTTCAATGACTACACAAAGATAGGAAGAGGAGTTCTCATTATCATCAGATTTATTTAACTCTTACAGCGAGACAATCCCAGGAGAACTAGAAAACCTTCCTGGATTTACTATCGGTGGACAAAATCTTAAGATACGCGGATGACACTGTGCTGATGACAGACTCAGAAGGGAAACTGAAAGAACTGTTAAAGAAGGTAGTCGAGGAAAGCAAGAAGAAAATACTTACTATTAGTTGTAAATAACAAACAAACAAACAAACAAACAAAATAGAATTAGTTGTAAATAACAAACAAACAAAATAGAATGCCTGGTTGCCAACTAACGAAACAGTCTGAGATACAAGTTAGGTAATGGGGATGTAAAATCAAGCAAATACCGAAGTTTTATTTTCTAGGTAAAGTAGCAACAGACAACAAACAATGAGACATAGAAATTTGAAGGTGCATACAAATAGCAAAAGGCGTTTTGCAGAAATTAAACAAAGTATTAAAAGATGAGAAAATGTTAGAACTAAAGAAGAGTACTGAATTGCTATGTAATCTCATCTATGACAGTGCTATCACGATAAAGATGAAGAGACCTGAACCGACAGAGATGTGGTCTACTGATGAATGGTGAGAATACCATGAAGAGAATATTTCAGTAAAGATGAAATGTTTAAGGAAAATAGGTACTACAATGAAACTACCACTAACAATAAAATACTAAAATTCCTGGTATACATGACGAAGATATTGGGTCTGAGGGAATTTGAAACTCACAGGACATATAAAAGGCAAGAGAAGTCAGGGAGAAGGGACAGTGAATAAACTACTTAACAAATTTGTGTGAATGGCTAGCAGAACAGGGACATAGGTTACTTAGAATAACAAAAGTAAGGAAGATATGGAGAAACATGATCACCCAAAGTCCTGAAAGATTATGGCACATAAAAGATAATTAACTGAAAGGCAACTAAAATTTAAACCGGAAATTCACGTTGTTCACGTAATCGGGCAATGTCATAGCCAAAATTCCCTTGTCTGATACCACCATTTTAAAAGTTCTGTGTGTGTGTGTGTGTGTGTGTGTGTGTGTGTGTGTGTGTGTGTGTGTGTGTGTTGTGTGTGTCTGTGTGAATGCAATTTGTTTCTATTCTAAAGTTCTTGTCTCAATCCTTCAAACGCAATTTGTACGTTTCATTTTGCCCAGTTTGTCTTTGTATTATTCTATTTCTTGTCACTGCAGTTTATTTATTATCCTTTTCCACGTCTAACGTTGCAACAATTAAACAGGTTTTTTTTTTATAGTATCGTTGTCTGCATGTTTCAGTCCCTATGGTTACTTAAAAAAATCGAATATTAATTTTCCTTTTTTTCTTCCCTGTAAATCTTTTACGGAGATAAGCTTTTGTTGCTAATTCTTTTTTTTTATTCTCCGAATTCTGGAGTCAGAAGGCGAGATAATATATGCACTATTACAGTTCATAGAAAAATAGACCTTTTACAACTACAAAATAGACCTTTTACAACTTTTAGAACTTTTACAAATGACACAATCAATATTCAAAATGATTTACTATTTTCTATTACGTCATTCTTTAAACACTTACTGAATTTTATTTTCATGTGAAAGCAAATCAAATTCTAGTAAGTATGGACATGTTTCTTTCAAAGGATTGTCTGCGAATGAACATTGTATCTAATTACACTCAGAACAAAATTTACCAAGGTTACTCCTATAAATCATTTCTTTTAGAATGACTTTAACACTTACATGGTACTGCGAACGTCAGGGATGACCACTGTTGCAGCGTTGTCTCATATAATAATTCCTTAAGTAATTACAACATAAGACAATATATCAGCTAATGCATACACTATTTTCCGTCATATAAAATTAAAAAAAAAATTAAAATATCATCAAACAACATTTGGGTAGGCAATAGAGGTTACTGGTACTAGATTAACACTTAAACGCCGTTTTCGAAACTGAATACGTACGCTAGTTCTCCCATGACCCCAGAATTAAATATATATGAGGAAGCGCTGAAAACGTTCCAACCCACTTCCGATATATCTCGCTTTTCAGACGAGTCAAGCCCCAAATGATTGAAAGTCAAGTTTCTAAGGATTAATCTCCCAGGATTGCACTGAAAAGTGGTAGATTCAGTGAGCACACCCTGACGACTGCGACAATGTGCCCATGGAAATGGCTTATTTTGCACTTACCCACGCACTTTAGAAAACATGTTATCAAATTTTTAATTCGTGGGTAAATAGAGAGTTCCACTTTCCTTAGGGTGAGAGTAGTTTTTAAGATGTTTTTGGCTAATCATTATTCCCGAAATGAGTAATTTACTTACCATTGCCCTACAGCATGCTCTTTGCGTTAAAAAATTTTATGTGAAAAAGAAAAGAATTGATAAATGAAACGTGTTATGACAGCGAGATATTTTTCCTGAGAAAGCCGACGACCGTAGGTCATCATATGAAATCAAGGCGCAAACACGTCTGAGAATATTAAGGATAATTTATACGATGGAGCACCCGGTTCAGGCGATTTGACCAAATGCGGCATCTTCAAAGCATCCTTAACATGTCAGACAGACTCTTCCTTGCACTCCTGTTTTTTTTTTTGTTTGCTGTTTTTTGAGGGTGTGTGGGGAAGGGCTTATGTGACAGTGAGAAAATACTTGTCGGTACCTTACCATATTTTTTTCTACGCGTAATTCACTAGTGACGCACCCTACTTCAGTTTGCATTCTTTTAACTGTTTAGCTTTGTTTGATGTTGTTAACCGAGTTTGCTGACGACCAGCGCCTCCTTCCATCATCTTTTCTAATCTAGATTTCACTTCTCTTTACTCACGAGAATAATCTCTAAGTGCAATGGATACGAAAAGACCTTATGCATTCTCGCATTGTCTCTCCATGCATATTCACAAGTACCTTTATGAATGTCGTTCGGATCTCGTAAGCATGATTCTAATCTATAATCATTTAATCCTCATGCAAAAAATAAATCTTGCATGCACAAAATAATCAATCCTGTAACTATGTTTAATACAGTTTTATTATTCTTGTTATATTGTTCTCTGAGTTATTTTTATTATTAATGTGGTGGATTGGACAACCAGTCTAATGGTGACTCCACTTTCAAATTACTACCACGTCGTCCAGTCCAGTCCAGTCCACAACAAGACTATCTTGCAAGCAATGATTCGAAACAATATCATCTGAACATGAATAAGCTCTCGTCACTCGCATCGGTACACAACTGTCTCACTCAGCAAATTGGCCTATTGTTCTCATTAAATTATTACAAGCTACAAACTTAATCTTAATCTTAGTTTCTGACGTCCAAAACAGAAAAAGTAAATTTAACCGACAATCAGTGTCATTGCAAAAATTGTCCCTTGATCGAAGGCACCCTCCACAGGAGCAGAATTACGTAATCATTTTTGTGTGTAAATGAATATCTGTTAAAGTGATGGGAAACCAAGTTATTTTCTGATTTACCCTCCTATTTTACTTATGCCACTCCAATAACATTCAGCCAACCTGGATAAAAAGAAAGAAAATGGTAATAGGTATGAATATATTGAGACAACAAACGAAGTGTCGTAGAATAATTAGAATATCATCATCGCACAATCGCACATGCCTGTTTTCTTGATTGTTGTCGGCGGCTTAACATTCATCTATGACTACAGATATACAAAAATAACGAATATGTCGACGTTGAAAATATTATCGAGTCACATATTTTCTATCATAAGCAGCGGCCGACATTTTTTACGTTTAATAAAACTACCTCTACTAAATCGCGAAAAAAAAAAAATAATAGTTACTTTTAAACTGAATTTTTAAAAATGAAAAAGTTTTCTTGAAACTTTTATTTTAGTTTTAATTGAAAGCTAAATGATTACATTTACTATTTTCAGGAAGCAAAATACTCTGGCTTATTTCAAACAGAAATCATATTGATTGAAATATAAGTTTGAGATATTTTTTCAATTTTTGAATTTTGCCGCCAATTTTGAGCGATCAACACATTTGTAAACAAAAGTTAATTCTTGGTTTTAAAAACCTTGCAAAAATAAAATATACGTCTGTGACACATTATTTTTGAAAAATTAGCAAATTTTATGTTAAATTAATCTGATTTACACAAGTATTACTTATTTATAGCGTGAAATTTAAAATAAAACTATTTCTTAATCACAGATCTGTCCGCACCGTAAATCAAAAACTTGTTGACAGGTTCTTGATTAGACATAAAGTGTATGGCGTTTATATTTGACAAAATTGTACAAATTTTTATTCGGGTAACAGAGGAAACTACCATTTAAAAAAAAAACTTCAAATGCAAAAAAAAAAAAAATTAAATTATTTTAAAAATATGGAGGCAGAACGATTTTTATTAACATTTTCAATTTTTGATAGACAATATAGTCAGCAATTCTTAAATAAGAAATCTAACCGGAGCAGTTCTTTGAAGATTTAAAAAATATTTTTGAAATTATTATTATAGTAAAAAAAACAAAAAAAAAAAACAAAAAACAAACAAACAATTCTTTTAAAATTTCAATAGTAATCGAAAAACAATTTTTTTTCTATAATGTCCTTAATTTTTATTATTTATTCAAGCAATTAAAAGCTGATCAAATTAAATAATATCGAAGTTTTATTGCATTTTTTTTATTTTACTCTTTGGAGCAAATTTTTGGATACAGAGGGAAAATTTAAAAAAAGAAACAGATAATTTATATTTCCGAATGAGTTCTGCGTTAACCAATAAAAATATAGACCGCAAGACTTTAAAATTTATTAAGATTCCATGGATTTACGTGGAAAAGGGTAACAGAGGTAAGAAAAATATTTTTACCAAAATTTAAAAAAAAAAATAATTTCAAAATAATCTAATTTATTTGTGGATGAGTACTGAAAGTTTCATTAAAATCCAACAATTATTTGGTTTTTGCGAGAATTTTCGAATTAATGTATTTGTTACCGGAAAGAAAGTGGGTGATGTAATAATTACGTTTTCCATTGTAAACAGTCGTAACGTTTTGGTTACCCGCTAACTCAAATTAAAACAAGATTTTCTACTAAAATTTCGAACATGTTAGAAGGGATTAAAAATAATTAAAAATTACTTTGATCTTTTCTCTTAATAATAATATAAATATTTTGATTGAAAAAGTTCGTTTTTATTAAGTTTGGGACCTTTTTTTATTCATACTATGCTGCTTTTTTTTTACCTATATCAGTCACAATGGGTTTAACTTCGGGGAGGCTATATCAAGTATTCTGACACACATTCACTGAATGACCTATCAAAAAGAATTAATGTAAATGATAAACAAACAGCAAAGGTCGCATAGTAAAGATATAGCTGATTTGATTGACAGGGTTTTTCTTTTGCTTTAATATGGCTTTGTTAAAATGTTTTTCAGTTTTGCATAAACAAGAGTTTTGGGGTATTTACTTCCACTTTTTCATGAATAAATCGTAAATTTTTATTAAATGCTTTCTTTTGTATTCCCTAAATCATTCTGACATACTTCATACTTTTAAGATTTTATTATGGGGATATTTTATTGCTTCTTGAAAAAATACTTTAAGTTCTTTACTAAACAATGCTAATAGAACTATTTGAAAAGTTTGTCTCCATCAGATAAAAAAACGATGTAACGTTTTTCGGATGTAGAGTGGTTTATTTCTATCAACACTTCAAATATTAACAGAAAAAAGCCGAGCCAAAATAAAAACGATTTGACATGTAAAATAGCAAAACCATTAAAATCTAAAAATCGTATATCGTTGCATTCTGGACTTTTCTTTTTAGCTATTTTTTGTCCTGTTTTAAAATTTTCTCCGTGTCCTGGATAGCGATAGTGTCAATAAATAAATTGGAACGTGAAGGTTTGCAAAATTGTTTAACGGTTTAGTAAGTTTCATTCTGACACAGTGCTTTACTACTGCGGCTATGCATTTATAAAGATATAAAATAATTTCATATATAAATTGATACATGTATATATCTATATATGTTTTCTACATATTCTGTGCGTATTTTTCTCTGTAAGTTCCCTTTTGGGCACCTCGGCTTGCTGTTATCGTTAGCAATCTTGTTTTGCTAGAACCTATTACAACTGATTAGTGAGTTTGATTCTCACTGGGTACTCCGAACTTTCGGCCTTATGCCACATCTAAGCGGCGCTTAGAAAATCAACTCCGTATGTACCCTTTCCATGACCGGAAGAGTTGATATCTTTCTTGCAAGGTTTCACCTGAACTATTCATTCTAAGTATTTTCATCCGGTGTTAGTTCACCCTGTGCCTCAATGTAAAGCAATGATAGGTACAAGATTGCAAGCCCTAAAGGCAGCCCTCTACTGCTGGTCTTTAAAAAAGCATGATACAGTAAGATCAACATTGACTACATGGAACGTCTGACCTTGAATCTTAGTTGTCATCATTGCAAAGCATTGCTTTGCGGGGCATTAGAGCCGGCGAAACTGGAAGTATATGCCAGAATTAAATGGACTAATTTTCCTTTGTACGGTTCAAAAGAGATAGTCACCTCGATAGCATTAGTATGCAAATGGGCAAGTTGGCTATGACCTTGGATTTCTGAGAATCTTAATGTGTACATCGGTTTTTAACTCGTGGAAGTTTGGCGGCATTCTTGAAAGCACAAGAAAATTAAGCAATTCGAGTTGTTTTTCTTGGGAACTGTCACTGTCTACAGTTTTGTATCTTTACTTTCCTATGAATCAATAGGGTGAGAATAATTCGCAAAGCCAACCACTGTTTATTTTTTATATTTTTGATCTCCTCCATTGTAGAGACATAATTACCAGATGAAGTTTGATACTGTTCAGTTCGATCTCAATTTGTATTGTCAAATTGCAAGAGTAAGTTGTAAAAATCAGTAGTCTCCTCGTTGCCAGAAAGGTGAGGTTGCATGTTGGTGGTCAGCTGTTTGGCAGTGACGTGACATTACACATGTGATATTTGATGCTAGTATCGATAATATTCAATGTTGGGACTTTCAATCATTGAAAATGTTTGCCAAATATCTCTGTAGATTTCATGCCGTGTGCAGTCTACAACTTCATAGGCTAACTTGTGAGTCATCATTTACAAAAATGGCAACCGACTCCTTGAATACCAGATTCAATATAATTTCACGGTGAATGCTACATACTGGGTTGGATTTTGAGAACACTGCACAAAGTTCATTCTTTCTGAAATAGTGTTAAAGTATTTCAAATGGATTTATTCGCAAGAGCTATATTTCTCCTCAATGAAGTGAATTTTTTACAGTATCTCGTTGATAATGAAACTTGCCAATGATTTCAGATGCATTTAAAAAGATAATATTCAACAATCTCTGTTCTTAATGATGCTGCCTTGAACCATCTGTTCAAGGAATACATTGCAAACATGTAGGTCATCTGACATGTGCTGACTGGTGGAATTCATCCAGGTGGACAGCAAAATGGGCGCGGCTAAACTGCCATCCGTGCGTCTCTTTGAGGTATGTGTGTCATATAAAATGAGATCAACTGTACAGATGCTCGAGAACAAAATGAAAGATTGTAGACCTCCTTGTTGTAGTCATGCAAGAGGATTATTGAGATATCAATTGTATTAGAATATGTAGTTTTCAGATAGGTTACGAGTATGTATAGGTCAGTTAAAAAGTCGACAGGGAAAATAACTACCAGGAAACTCTTGAGATTTTGTGCATTCTATCTAGTCCTTGATGGGGGTGGGTGGGGAGGAATTTCTTTTCGAGACAAACTTCTTAAAAATTCCTAAATTTTTAAGAATTAAATTTTAAGAATTAAATTTTTTTAAAGAATTAAACTTTTAAGAATTAATTCTTAAAACAATTCCTAACCTATCTCGATTACTATAGCAATGAAGAACAACTAACTCTTAGTCTTCTAGTAGATATATAAGGAGCAGGGTTATATCATCCGCTATGGCATCACTTCATTTCTCATATATCCATTGCACACAGTCTTTGTTGGAAGGACCCCTTTTTGTCTAATGCAGCGAGGGTCACAATCTCCAACCATAAATTTACCAATTAAAGAAACATATTCTATTTCACTCAAGGTGTTTTAATTGTAACGAAAAGTATGTAGTTTCTGTCTCCCACCATGAAGTGAATATTGTAGTATTACAGCTCTGCGACTTTTTCTGAATTGCGCTGGTTCTTTATTCATTAGAATGACAATCTCTGATGCAGACTGATAATTTTAGCAAAGTTTCTGCTCTCCTTGAGATTATTTGCACACTTTGATGACAATTTAACGCTCTTTATAATTGGTTCCTTCAACATGTGATCTAAAGAAATCTTGAGCTGAGGAATGAATTACCTGTTTTTATGAAACAAGCGCATTAAGAATGAGCGTGTTGAATGTGTTTCTTACCCTAATAGCAAGCTTCTTGGCTTGTCAATTTAAAAACTAAAGTGTTGTCAACACACTGCTGGAAAGTCAATTTGATGGAATGTTTGTCCATAGATCGAGTTCCAGTCATTGGCTTCAACTTTCTTGTGGCGAAATCTCACCATCGCAAATCTACATCTGAATATTGTCAAGGAAGGATTTGCCTGTAAGTACTTGACTTGAACCAAGAGGAGTTCTATTAGCAGAAGGTAATTGAGTTATATTAGCAGAAGGTAACTGAGCCCTAGCTAGCAGATGAAGAGCTAGCTAGGGCTCAGTAATATGATCAGCATTTCAATAGATAACCGTAAACCTCTTCCTTCAGAGACTAACGTTTTGCGTAAGTTGTAGCTTCTGATGGCACCACTGTTTCAAGAGATGATGCGACCTGGGAACTTCTCTTGTTTGAACGTCCATTTTCGTAATAGGCTTCAATAACTTTAACACGTTGTTCGATTGTTAATCTTTCCATGCTTGAAATTTCTAAAGGCTGAATGTGTTAAATCTAAAAGAAACTGAAAAAAATCATTAGACGCTTAAACTTAATTCACATTTAAGATCGGTCCAAGTTATATATTGATAAGCCTATCTAACTTTTGGAGAATATGCTATTTTGATAAGAGACAAAGTTAGAAATAATAACGAGAAAAATGCGAGACATTCAATCGAAAGAACATCATTCCTACAACAAAACATGGCAAAGAAAGTGTCATGTTTTGGTGGTGGTAGTGGTGGGTTACCTTAAAAGTAACAGGAAACTTGGTAAAAGTTAAGGATGGAACTTAAAAAAGAATTGTATCTCAATTTGAAATTAAAATTGTCTTAGAAATCCGAAACTGAAGCGCTGTTGGAGTTTTATCCATGATAAGGATTCAAAACATACTTCTAAATTAGTCCAGAAAATTCAGGATAAGTTTTATCTTGGTGTCCATAGAGTTCCTGAATACAATGAAAACTTTAAGGGATAAATTGAAATGACATGAGAGAACAAGAAAACCAAGCAATTTTTAACGACTTCAAGATTATGCACATAAAGTGTGACCAAATATACCAAATGTTTATGCTAATTTAATAAAAGGTTTCTAAAAAAATTACAAAAGGTTTAGTTAAAAATAAAAAAAAGTATGTGCATTTAACTATT
Source organism: Ascarosepion bandense (assembly GCA_037127315.1). Classification (NCBI taxonomy): domain Eukaryota; kingdom Metazoa; phylum Mollusca; class Cephalopoda; order Sepiida; family Sepiidae; genus Ascarosepion; species Ascarosepion bandense. The sequence goes on along the minus strand of JBBBDQ010000789.1, from coordinate 586,526 downwards.
CATTTTATCGTGTCATTAATATTGTGAGTACAATTATTTTGCTTTGGTTTATAATTATACAAAATACTAAAGCATTTGATGTATGCAGAATGCTGAACATTCTGTGGAGCGAACCTGTTGAGTCAACACCATTCATGAAAGATATCAACATGAAGGGGCTTACCTGGTATTTAATGATCTTCAGGTTGGTATATATGAGATATATAGAAAAGGATAGGGCATCTTTTAGCAAAACGCTGTCCAAACTATCACATTCTCTTCGCAACTTGTTGCTTTATTTAATAAAATCAGTCGTGATTTAAACATTTTTCTAATTGTGCTTCAATTTTGTCTATTATCTTAAAATAAATAATACATTTTAATAATAATTATTTGTTTCGGATTTTCTTTACATTGGCATACCATATTTCCATTCCTATACATTTTTCACTTGCGCGCGCGCGCACACACGCACACACACAAACACACACACACACTCTCTCTCTCTCTCACACACACACACACATATAAAAAAAGAATCCCTCATCATTGAGTATTAAGTATACTTACAAAGAGTTAATACTAGAGTAAGCCTGCTTCACATCACAAAAATACAGGTCGTCTGAAAAGCCAAATAAAAAACGGAATTGGTTCTTATAAATGTCTAATTTTGAAATACATGCCATGATGTTTTGCTTTGAAACCTGTGAGTTTTTGCCAAAATAAGCTATCATTAGTAAATCTATGTGCATGTGTGTGTGCATCTGTGTGTGTGTATGCGCACTCCCACGTATGTTAAAGTTATAACGTGTGTGCGCACGTGTGTCATGGTTATATCTATGTATGCATCCTTTTTCTTTTTGTTCATTCAAATATTTTCTTTGCTTTTTTTATTCTTCCTTTCTTTTTCCCTTTTGTGTATTCTTGTTGCTTCCTTGCTACTGAGTTCCATTCACTTGAGAATATTACTTCATACGCCGTCACATTTCATCCTCCTATCTAAGGAAAGCAACCAATGAAACTACCAAACACCATAGAAGCGTTTGTCTATGCACAACAAATAAAAACACCTGGAACGCTAACGTAACTATAATTTTCTCCTTGCATTGCTTTTGTTGTAGACATTGCTAGGCCATGGGGACTTCGGTCCGCTCGGCAAATCAGAGTAGACGATCTTTTGAAGAAATCAGAAAAACGAGCTTGTCAGTCAAATATCAAAAACATGGGAAGATGAAAAGAAAATATTCTTGAAGCACGGAGAGCAGGAGGCGTTGGTGTGCGTCTGCAAGAAAAAAAAAAGAAAAGAAAAAATAATTCGCAATCCTAATTTTATCTGCCAACAACCACTGTTCCTGATTGATGTGGGAAAATTCGTAGCTTTTATTCGACGAAGGAATTTTTAGTGAAACAATTATGTTGAATTGAGAGAGCAAAAGTATCGAACATCGAAGACGCAAAAAAAAAACAAACAAACAAAAAAACAAAAACAAAACAAAATACAAACTAACAAAAAAGTCCAATGTGTGTGTGTGTGTGTGTGTGTGTGTGTGTGTGTGTGTGTGTGTGATTAGTGCCGCAAACCGAACTGATGCAGTTATATTTAAGACTTAATTTATATTCGGTATCAGCGAATATAAATTAAGTCTTAAATATAACTGCATCAGTATCACCGAATATAAATTAAGTCTTAAATATAACTGCATCAGTTCGGTTTGCGGCACTAATCACACACACACACACACACACACACACACACACACACACACACACACACACACACACACACACACACACACACAGAGTTATTTAATTGAAATGTTATTCCAATTAAATTTACATCATCATTGATTTTCTAATGTTTTCGTTTCCCAAGTAAGGCGATAAAGCCACTAAGACGCAAAATCTTTTTGAGAGAAAGAAACATTATTGAAGAGAGGGAAGGAGTAATAAAAGAACAAGCTTTAAGGAGACAGAAGATGACGATTAACGTTGAATTTAAAATTAAGATCGTAGCTAACAAGAAATGAAGAAGCCGAAAGAAAATTCCACAAGCGAGAATTACTAGAGAAGAAACTAATAACGTAGAACATTCAGCAATTTTAACAGTAAAAATACGTGACTAACTGCCAATGTAGTATTACGCTTAAAGTCAAAGTGCCAAAGAAGAAAGCTCATCAGAAAAATTGCCATGAAAATATTTATAAAAAAGAGACAGAGAAACTACGTTACAACCGTAGAAAAGTGACTGAATGACGAATGGCTCTGATTCTTCTTTGGATTCTGTCAAGAATCTCTAGATGCATAACAGAAGCACCAGATCAAATTTTTAATCGACCATTCAACCATTCATCTACTTTTCGTCCGTTAATCTACCGTTCGTTCGTTCATTGAATACAGATCTGTTGCTTCACTGTACATCTCAAGATTCTAGACAAAAAACAAAGAAGAATCTGTAATGTAATCGACCCTAACCAGGCATCTTGACTTCAGTCACTTTCTCACCAATGTGAGGTGGCTTCCTTCTGTCTTTTCTCCAAAAATAGTTTTTTTTCCTGGTGCTGCAAATACAGGAATTTAATCGTGCTACTAGATTGGTATCTAGGCTCCAATCCTGTTACTGTAAAATGTTAGGTTGTCCCAAAAGTTCGTAAACACTTGCGAAATGGGTCTAGCTGGTCCAGCATAATCGAGACAAACAATGGGTTCAGAAAGGGCAAGAGACACTGTCGGTTCCAAAACAAGATCGATTTGGCAAGAAAGTCATGTTGTGCGTTTGGTGAAACTTTGAAGGAATAGTGTATTTTGAGTTGGTTCCGAATGGTCGTGCCATCAGTGCCAAACTTTACTGTCAGCAACTTGAGCGGGTCTACGAAAAGCTAAAACAAAAGTACCCGGCTCTGATCAACCGAAAGCGTGCTTTGATGTAGCAGGACAATGCCAAGCCACACTCCGCCAGGAAGACCAAAGACAAGTTTGAAGAGCTGGACGGCGTTGAGGTTCTGCCACATCCAGCCTACAGTCCTGACTGTGCTCCATCAGATTACGGCCTTGATGAAGTCGAGAAAGAGTGTCAAGAATTCTTTGATTCGAAGCCGGCTGAATGGTACTTTGACCAGATCCGAAAGCTTGCAGATCGACAGCAGAAAGCCTTGGAAAATGATGGTCTTTATTTTGAGCAATAATTTTTGTTGTTTTTGCAAGTAAAATTTCAATTTTTTGCAAGTGTTTTCTGGTAACCGTAGATTACTTGGCGCGTAAAATTTCAATTTTTTGCAAGTGTTTACGAACTTTTGGGACAACCTAATAGATAAATTCAACCACCTACCTTTCTACTTCAATATATTCTTTTCTTACACTTTCCACATGTGGAACTCTCTTCCGTTTACTTGCTTTCCAAATAATTATAAACTCCAAAAATTTAAATGCAACACCAATCACCATCTTCTGTCTTCTTGATTCCTGTTCATCTTTTCTCAATCTTCTCTATTCTCAGTTTTCTCTTTCACTTTCATTTCCTGTAATTATCTGCGCAAAAGTGGCATTCAAGCCTTGCTTGGGGGTGAGATGATTAAAAAATGAAAAAGAAAAGATGTCAGCCACAATGACATAACAACTGTTAAGGTTAGAGTGAGAGCTATCGAAACAAATAAGTCTACTGCGCGTATTTCATATTAAAATGTTGAACAAGAATATTTGAATGACTTTATTAAAGAAGAATAGTCCAGCACATTACTGAAGGGGCCACAGTTTGTGTATGCTCACTCATAGTTGTGATTTGCAGGTGTGTCTTAATGGACTTCTGGTAAAACAAATGTGTTGAGGTCCCTATATGTGACACTATCTTCCACAGGGATACTTTTCCTTCTCCTTTGGGGATACTTTCCTTTGGTTGGTTTAAAACAACGGAGAGAGAAATTGATACTGGCAATATTATTAATGTTTTATTGCGGCACACGATGTGAGCTTAGGAAAAAAATAATAATTAAAAGCCGGGGAGCATAAAATCTAATTATTCTGGGAAAATATACATTTCTCTTCTTTCGTGTTTATATAAATTTATCTTCTTTCGGAGTTTGAAATGTCGATTTCGCTAAGCTGAAAACGTTTAGACAAAACAAGTGTCAGAATGATTAGATAAGGTCACACGAAGGCCAAGGTTTCCAAACAGACCCGCTAGTAAAGCCGGAATCTGTGGGAACCCGTAGGAAATCGAAATCGAATGTGAGTTGGCAAAATCTCATTCGTCGAGCTAAAGCCTTCCACAAATCGAGTGGGTGGGGGGAACGATTTCATTGGCCGAGAGCTTCGGGCCAGCTAGATCCACAGAGAGGATCGAAACTGGTTATAAAAATCCGGACTCGGCGAGAAAAATCAGTTGGTGAGTTGGAGAAGTTGGAGAGTGAGTTGCTGAGAGTTTTTAATCAATAGTCATCTTTTTCTTGGAGCTGCTATCAGTCGAAATGTAACGACTGTGGAAAAAGGGTCCCAGCCGGGGAGCCATGACCCAAGGCTGGAAGCCCACCATAGGACTTATGGTTAAAGAGTTAATTTCGCCTGCCGCAAATTAACTCAAAGAAGTTAATTTGGAATAATGCGCCATCGACATGAATCCCGAAAGAACGTTATTGTTACTTTTTTTAATCACGGGAAAATCGAAAATTCTAATTCTTCATTCGCTCAACTTCGGCAAACTCCGTTAAACTCCGATAATGACCCGAAAGAACTTTGCTGTTTAGAAGTTACATAGAAAATTGACAACCCTTATTATAGAGAATAGGTGAAAAGACTTTAATGAAAATTTAATGAATACGTGCAAAAAACTTTAGTGAAAATGTGAAGAGATCTGTTTACTTCAACGCTAATGAAACCTAACAAGACACTATAATTGAAGATTGGAAGCTATGATGCTTTTAGCGAACTTTCACTCTCCGTTGTAACCAACATTTTCGACGACTGTATATCACTTTCGACGACTGTATATCACTTTCGACAACTGTATTCCTGGGAAAAGAAAGACATTGTTTTTTCTTTATATAAAGACATTCTCCATAACTCTCCAGGCGTGTTCGACCTTGTTCATTTATTTTATTAATTTTTTTTTTTTTGGTGCCGTGTTTTTTTTTTTTTCAAACCACAAGTGTACACCAGTGTCTGGACTGGCTCAAGAAGGCGACTACTAAAATTGCACGACGTGACCTCTTGGATCTAATCACAACGTGGGACAGTGGCCTGTTGTTGCAACAGACGTCTTGTAGTCCAGCTCTTGTAGCAACATCATCGGACGGGATCGTCACGACCAGCAACAGCGACCAAACCAACCGTACAACCGGGTGGCAGTGTCACAATTGGGAACGTCAGGACCGTCAGCGAGAACAAGCGTCACATTAGACAGACGGCCAGCCCGGTCACATCTGGTGCCATTTCGACCAGGATCTAACCTGAGGGCAGCCGTCCGGTCTGCAGTGTTACATATAAAACCACTCACAGAAATAAAAAGTAAATGGTCGATAATATTAAACATATATTTATTTTATTTGCATTTCAACAAAACTAGTGTTAAAACATTAAAACATTCTGCACAAAAGCAATTAATCAACATTTGAACAATACAGAAGGCTTGAAAAATAATATTCAGTAAGCCACACATATTAGATAGCACACTATGAAATTACTTCGAACTTCTTATTAATACAAGCATTTGCGAAATTTCTTTTCAGAGAATTGTTTAATCTAGCTTTAAGTAAATGGTATTCAGGAATAGGAAGCAAGTTTAAACGATGTTGCCCTATTTGCTCCCAAGCAGGTTTTTATTCTATTGTACAGTTGGTTACCATCATGCACATCAACACTCAAAGTGCAATTTCAACATTCTGGAATACAGATTTAAAAGTATTTTTCTGTACAGTGCCGGGAGAATCTCACAATTTTCATCAAGAGCCGTGTAGTGCTTGAGACGCTCACATTATTTAAAAGGTCATCATAATTCAGGTCTTTGTGATACCTATTAACCGGATGTTCACACTTTTTCTTGCATCAGAAGCAATGGTTTTCAATTCACTGTAGAAAGAAAATAGATTTCTAATTTGTGAATAAGCCTTTTCATCTGCACCTTTTGTCAGTTCAAACATTGTCTAGTTGGAATAACTCTGATATTTTTAATAAATGAAATTCTTCATTTAAATTGGATGAAGAAAGAAATTCTTCAGCAGAAAACATTTTTAAACAAAAACAAATACAAACTCAGTTCTTTCAAAAAGTATTTGAAGTGAAATATGAATTACTTTCTTTTTGATGTTGATTTAACATAAACATCGAATGAGAAAATTATTTTAGTTAAGACAGCTGAAAAAAAGAGCATGTGAAAGTAAAGGAGAATAAAGAAATCCTATTAACGATAGAGTTTTAACAATGAAAATAATTTATTTACAAAAGTAAAAATATAAATATATTGCAATTAAACATTCAAAAAATATTGATTCAGTTTCAGGGAAATTTAAGAATTAAATCAAAACAGAGAGAAAAAAAAAAGATAACATTGTCTCCAACAGAAAGTAAACATTAGTCTTGGTAACAAATATTCAAATATTTTGTCTCTGGAACTTGAATTCCTGTTAAGAGTAGTTTTTTTTTTTGCTCCGTCCCTCCCTCTCTTTCCCTCCGAATCGTGTTGTGGTCAATGAAGCTACAACCCGACTGCATTAATAACAACTGAATAAAATGTGAAATGGAATTCACCATGATGAAATTTAAGTTTCCCTTAACTCGGTTAATATTCTGATGGCAGCAGATTTCGTCTCTGGGAAATTTGATTGACTCTTTGTCAAAATTAAAATTAAAAAAAAATATTCTTACATATATCGTTAGATAAATTCAAAAATATGCTTGTGTCAGATAAGATTACAGTTAGCTCTTTTAGTCGTTCTGGCAGCAAAGGCTGAATTAATTTTTCATTTACCTTTGAATTTCTAAGGAAAGGTATCTTAAAAAAATCTAGTGATTATAAGGGATCTTCTAACTTTAGCTAAGTCAAAACTTAGTAGATTTTTAATTTTTTAATTTCTTTTATAAATTAGAGTAGATAGACCCTACTACTGCCCGGTTCGTACTACTTCCTCTTTTTCTGAACAGGACTAGAGGCTAATCCCTTGTTTCCCGTTTAGGAAGGGGTTCCCAGTTTCTTTCCTCTCCTCAGGTCTTAACAGTAGTGCTGTCGTAGCTTTTTGTAATGTGTGTGAATAGTGGCAACGTCTCTTCATTCTGAGGGTACCGGGTTGGCAGTTTCCTGGTTGATGCTTCCGACTGGTACTTAGGAGCCCGAACTCTTGCTTAGCGTCTTGAGAGGTTGCCCTGATCAACAGTTGAATAATTTCGGGGTATCTTGTAGTGCCATGTCGAGCATGGATAGGTGTCCCTGCAAGTGCTTCCAGTGGGCAACCCTGAAACCACATTATGCTGTAGTCTGAACCAATTTCCTTTCTATACATGTTGCATTTGTCGACCGATTAATACTACTACACTAGCCTCTTCTTACCAAAAATCTGTAATTGTGACATCACACAAAGTATGAACTAAAACTAAACCAGCTAAACAAAATCGCATAAATCTGTTAACATCTCTTTCTCGAACATCCGTGATATCCGTACCAAATTTTGCAGTGTTGAATCCTTCCACCACGTAAACTCACCTGACATCTTCGCTCTCTGTGAAACTAACATTAACCCTTCTATTCCTTCCTCTGATTTCTATATCCCAGGTTACCTTCCCCTCTTTAGAAAGGACTCCAATGTCCATATGCATGGAATTGGCGTTTATGTCAGCGAATATCTCCCTCTAGCTAGGGTGGTTTCTCTTGAATCTCCTGATTATTGTTATATGTGTCTCCGTCTCTTTCTACTAAGCTCGGTTAGCTATCTTTTATTTCTCTACCGCTCCCTTTTATATCCTGATTGTTCCGCACTTGACAGCATCTCGAACAATATAGATAAGACCATTTTCTCTCATCTATTCGCTCATATATTTATGTTTGGAGACTTTAATGCCCACCACACCAAGTGGCTGAAAAACTCTGTCACTGATTTTGTTGGTGCCCATACCATGAACTTTTCAATCACTAAATCCCTTATAGAATTGGTGAATTTACCCACGTGTTTCTCTAATAATCCGAACGGAAGTTAATCTGCGACAGGCTTCATTCGAAATTAACTCTTTAACCATAAGTTTTATGGTGAGTGACCAGCCGTGGGTCATGGCAACCCGGTTGGGAACCCTTTTCTACAGTCGTTACATTTCGACTGATAGCTACTCAGCTAACTCAAAAACAAACTAACTGAAAGCAACTGAAAAACTGAATAACTGATTTTTCTCGCAGAGTCCGGACTTTTATAACCATTTTCAATCCTCTCTGAGGATCCAGCCAACTCGAAGCCTTCAGCCAATGAAATCGTTTTCCGCCCACTCGATTTGCGGAAGGGGTTTAGCTCGACTAATGAGATATCGCCAGCTCACATTGTATTCCGATTTTTCCAATTTCCCACAGATTTTCTGTTTCCCAGAAAAATCTGTTGAGGGACTTTAGCCCCGCCTGACCATATCAAATAATTCTGATACTTGTTTTGGCTACTAAAAATTTTCAGCTTTACCAAGCTTTACCAAAAAAAAAAGAATATCCGCTTTGAACACGAAAGAAGAAAAATTATATTTTTTCCTTTTTCTTTCCCAGAAATAGTTAAATTTTATATTCCCCGGATTTCAGAAGTTTATGATAGTATTAAAATAGTTAAATTCTCTATTCCCCATATTTTACAAGTATTTGATAGTATTAAAATTATTTTTTACCTAAGCTCGCATCGCGTATTACAATAAAGCATAACTAATAATATTACCAATATCAATTTCTCTCTCTCCGCTGTATTAAAGCAAACAAGGGAAAGTATCCCCGCGGGAGATAGTGTCATATATATATATATATATATATATATATATATATATATATATATGAAAGGCAAGATGTTTGAGTGTGTGTCTGTTTATCTGCCTGTATGTCTGTATTTTTTCAGCCCTTTTATTTTAGTTTTTGCTTCGGGTTTGGCTCTAAGTAGATATAATTGTAGTTCTTAGTCTCAGCCATGATACCATTTACTCAGAGGACTTATTTAGCCTTCAAAATTCAGTTTACGACGAAAAAACTTATTTGATATCAATACCAGGAAATCGAAATTTGACTTACATGCATTTATTTTGCTTTCACTCTACAGTTTCGCTTTAACTGGAAACACCTATTGCTTTCGTGCCAACGTCCAAAGAATCTGAGCTCCAGGACCATGGATTAGTTTTAAAGCTTTCATTACACCCGAGCAACGCCGGGCTATACTGCTAGTTTATAGATAAAAATATTGTATTCATTCGATCAGGGTTCGAGACGCTTTACTGATATCCAGGAAAATGTGTAGAAATAATAATAATAATAATAATAATAATAATAATAATAATAATAATAATAATAATAATAAAAATAATAGGTAAAAAAAGAATTGAAGTGACAGTACCCCCCAGAATGGAAGAAGTCACACAGTTCTGGGAAAAGATATGGGCTTGCCCTAAAGAACTTAGCAAGGAAGTACATTGGATTACGCAAGAGATAGAACGAATGAAAAATAAACCTGAACAGACATGGTCTGGAATTACAGAAGATGATGTTAAATATGCACAAAAAAAACACACAATTGGAAATTCCCAGGCATAGATAAAATTCCTAACTTTTGGCTATATTATTTAAATGCAGCACATAAAAAACTAGCCAAAGAACTTCAAGAAATGGTTGACGATCCCACTAAAATTCCTGCATGGATGACCAAAGGAATTACATTTCTCCTACCCAAGAATGGTGACACAAACAACCCGAAAAACTACAGACCAATTACATGTCTTCCGACAACATATAAACTATTAACATCTATTTTAACAAAACAGACATATTTATTCTTAGAAAGAAATGACATGATACCGCTTGAACAAAAAGGGTGCAAACGTGGCTGTTATGGTTGTAAAGAACAATTGCTGATTAACAAAATGATCCTGGAAAACTGCTACAGTACAAAGAAAAATCTTAGTACAGCCTGGATAGACTATCGAAAGGCATTCGATAGTGTGCCACATGACTGGATTTTAAAGACATTAAATATATACAAGATATCGCCCGTCATCATCAATTTCATCAAACAGTGCATGTCTATATGGAAAACAACCCTTTACCTCAATCATATAAATGGAACCTATAAGTCTGATGAAATAAACATCAAAAGAGGTATATTTCAAGGTGATTCTTTATCTCCCTTACTATTCTGCATATCATTAATAGCACTAACCAGTCAACTTAATAAGACAGAATGTGGTTATAAAATAGGACAAAAGAAAATAAGCCATCTATTTTACATGGATGACTTAAAGTTATATGCTAAGAATGATAATGAACTGGAAGGTCTTCTGCAAACTGTAAAATGCTTCAGCGAAGACATTGGAATGAAATTTAATTTGAATAAATGTGCTAAAGCTAAAGTTTTACGTGGATCAATACAAGAAACATCCTCAATTAGCCTAGACCCTGCTGTAACAATAAAAGAATTGAAACCAGAAGAAGCTTATAAATACCTAGGTGTAAATGAGAGCGAAAACATTCACCATAAAAAATGAAAGAAATAGTGCGTAAAGAGTACTATAGAAGGCTACGAATGATATTAAAAACTGAATTAAATTCACAGAACAGAGTTATGGCCATTAATAGCCTTGCAATCCCAGTTGTCCAATATAGCTTTAACATCTTAAACTGGACTCTAAACGACATCAGGCGAATGGATGCTAAAACAAGAAAGCTTCTTTCTAAGCATAAGATGCATCATCCAAAGGCTGATGTAGACCGTCTATACATACCCCGTAAAGAAGGTGGAAGAGGTCTTATTCAGCTGGAATTGTCATACAAGACAACAACTATTGGCTTACTAACATACATAGAAACAACAAAGGATTGGATGATACAATTAGTAAGGCAACATGAAGAAAGAAAGAAAAAATATTCAATAATAAAAGAAGGCAGTAAATTCAAACAAGATTTACAGTTAGTAGATTCTGTAGAAAAGCAGAACGGAAGCCAAGAGCCGGCTATTGCAGCAAAGAATATGAAAATGAAAGCCAAAGATAAAGCTCTTGAACAGATGAAACAGCGCTGGCAAGACAAACCTCTGCATGGCCAATATCCAGTACGTGCCAATAAATCCAATGTTGACAAAGTTAATACTCATCGATGGTTACGTGCATCTGGATTAAAGTCCGAAACTGAAGGCTTTATTCTTGCAACACAAGACCAAAGTCTTTTCATGAGAAACTTTCAGGCAAATATTATGCATAATAATATGGATCCAAAATGCAGGTTTTGTGATAAACACCAAGAAACAATAGACCACCTAATCTCAGGCTGTTCTGTGCTTGCCCCAAATGAATATAAAAATCGCCACGATAGAGTTGGGCAATATTTACATTGGGCAATATGCAAACATTATGGAAAAGCTGTAGGCAAACACTGGTATGAACATCACCCAGCACCGGTTACAGAAATAGAAGATGTAACCATTCTATGGGATTACACCATCTACACAGACAGAAAAATTGAAGCAAACAGGCCAGACATTATTGTTAAAAACCAGAAGGAGAAAACTTGTCTATTAATTGATATGGCTTGTCCAGCGGATTGTAACATAGCAATCAAGGAATTTGAAAAACTGTCAAAATATAAAGACCTGGAAATTGAAATAGAAAAAATGTGGAAATTGAAAACAAGAGTTGTGCCAGTGATAGTAGGTGCACTTGGAATGATAAAAAATGGAACAAAACAACACATTGAAAGAATCCCTGGAAACCCCAGCTTAAGAGATATACAAAAAATTGTCTTATTAAGTACAGCCCACACACTAAGGACAACTTTATCTATGTAATGCTGGAGATGATAGGGAAGATAGAAAAACATGAAATGGAGCCATAACAACACGCCACTACCTGCCTTAGGTCTCCCCGCAGACTTGGTTGGTAGTGAGACCAAAGCAGAAATCGAAATATGATGAAAAATGACATAATAATAATAATCTATCAATATATAAAAATAAACTCAGAACGAAGCACTTAATGTAAATGGTAAACTTAGGTGAATACGCATGAATATATTTTAAAAGTTAATTCTAGTCAGGCATTGAGTCACAAATGAAGATCGAATTTAAATGTAACGCCCAATCATACTAGTTTGTTAATAATTGATCTACGAGAGGCGTACGATATATCTATTTATAAATCATACTTTATTCTCGCACAAAGTTAACCGATTTTGGATATTCAATGAGTGTATTCAATAGAGATGTATGTTAATCTGAAAAAATTATGTTGAATTTGACATAGCAGACCACAAGATTTTGACTTGGATACTTTCTCTTTGTTCACCTTGTGTCAAACTAGTTGACATCTATAAATAATCATTCAATTATACATCTAATCGAGATAGTCAGGGTATTTATTCCAATAAAGAGTAAAATGGATAAAAAAGAAAATCAATCGCTACTGACAGCTTATTCCTTTCGTTTAATGAGTAGATTGGAAAATCAAGCAAACACTTTTGTCCATTGGATATGTGATTAATAGCTCTATAAGATTAAGTACACTTTTCTCTCTCTTTCTTTCTGTGTGTGTGCGTGTGTGTACGAGCATTAATGTATGTGCTCCTCTGTGGTTATGTGTATATGAAAGAGAATCTTTGAGTGTATTCATCAGCCTCTGCGCATAGAGTGTTACGTGCATGTGTAGATCTTCACGTATAGCTGATTCTCAAGAGTCAAACAAAATTTTTAAAAAGAGAAAAGGTAATCAAAATTGGGCGGGAATGTCATTTAAAAACTGTAACAGGAATTCTTCAGAATGTACACAGAAAAATAAGTTTTCCAAATATATGAGTAATGTGAAACGGAAGAAAAAATAGTGCAGACGGCTTTCTTTTGTCCTCATAAAGGAAAGAGGCCAAAACACGAGTCTCTTGAGCCATTCATAATTTATTGCTAGCAGTTTAAAAAAATGCAAAGCTATTGTTAAAAAAAAAAAGAAAAAAGGAAAACGAGTTGTATGAATGTAAAGTTTTTTTTTATTTCGTATGTAAAATAAGGAAGAGATAATCAGTAAGACTATGAAAGGGAATTTTCACCTTTTCTTTAATATTAAAAAAAAAATTAATTTAAATTTCTTAGATTTCTTTTTTATTCGTGTCACTCCATTTACCATGGTTTAACGTTGATTGATGGAGATAAAAGTATTTGGAATGAAAAGGCCAAAGTCGAAAAAGGAAATGCTGTGAAGTTTTTGTGAATGTTTATCTCAGTCCGTTGATTATCTATCTATCTATCTATCTATCTATCTATCTATCTATCTATCTATCTATCTATCTATCTATCTATCTATCTATCTAATTTCTATTCACATTTCAGTCTATTCACATCTATCTGTTTTCCCAAATCTGTTCTCCCAAATTTAGCACTTTGACTTTTCTCTCTCAATCTTTCATTTTCCCTTTTCAAATTCTCCTGTTCTCGCCTCATACGGTGAAAGTGTGGAACGGTGTGTGGGTGACAAGGCCCTTTTCCTTTCTTCTTTTTCGTTTTCCCCTTCTCTTCTCAATCTCTCCACCTCCATTTACAATTTTTAATCACTTTTCATATCCTGATTTATCACCAACGACCACGCCTTCTACACCACACCAAAGCCCGTCGCACCCTGGACCTCACATATTTTCTCAGATTTCTCCTCTCCACACACTAACCATCGAAATTCACAAAGAACTGACCACTCAAACAAAGGTAGGCCCAGCCTTACAGGGCGTCGGTTCGGGTGACTAGACATAAAGCGTTGAAATCATGTAGGACATCACATTATCCCCGCTTTTTCGCGACCTTTTCAGCTTTTTTTCCACAAGGGGCTCGAAAGAAAAGAACGTAAAACCCAGAAGGGTGCTTATAAATAAATAAATAAATAAATAAAAAAAAAAAATAAAATGAAGTAAAGTAGATATTTGTCAAATGGTGTGAACGATTCCGTCTTGTTTTCTTTTTCCTTATATATTTAGGGTTTATTCATTTTTCTCTGTTGACCGGCAACAATTTGTCATTTTCATTTCAATAGATAAGAATTTTCATTCCAAGTGTCGCTTATTTCATTTTAGCCAATATCGCACACCTCCGACCTCTAGGCATTAGAAAAGAAATTTACACTTAACTTACCTGGCTTGCTTTCTAGATGTTTCATTTCGGCACATCTCACATTTGTGTATGAACACACACACACACACACACACACACACACACACACACACACACACACACACACACACACACACACACACACACAGATATATGTGCCGATAGGAGAATACATGAAGAAGCTTCAATTTTGTTTGTAAAAGCTATTATTGAATGTGAAAAATGTCAACAAATCCTTATACAAGTTAATCAGTAGGCATAAGTTATTTTTGATTTTATGAAGTAGTTTTGTCAACTTGTATGTTAGTATATCAACATGTCATATTTTGATAACCATGACTTTATTTTACACTAGCAGTAAGTACCCGGCGTTGCACAGGATGGGAAGAGAGCTTTTAATTTTTTTATACGATCCACATCTGCAGAAATTAAATACGGGAGATAACTCTTCTATTTTCTGAAAGAGTTATTCTCCATGCAAACGTTACTGTGTTGAACTTATCTTAAAAAACTTGAAAATAAAAAATTAAAAACGCACAATTTCTTTTTCTTTGTTGTGTAGAATAATAAATTTGTAAGGGGTGTGTAAGTTATGAAACAAATTCGATGAAAAATATGGAAGTGTATGTTAGTAGAAATCAAAGAGGATACACACACACTGACACACATTTTCAGTTTTATTTATATAGATTTTTATGTTTATCAAAGTGTTAACGCGATCATTAGAATTCTCACGGTATTATAGGTTGATTTTTTTTCTATCAGCTTGGCCTTTTGCTAATCTTGGAAGAGCGCGACGTAAGCCACCAGACACCACACATAATACGTCGCAAATAGGTTTGTGTGTTTTCATAAGCTCTACACTAGGTATCTTTGGTAGTTATTCTATTCATTCTAGCCATGTTTTGTATTCGTTTTGTTTTGGTGACTTTGTACAAACCAGTGTTTCCACACATTTAATGATAATTTTTACTCTTAATACGCCTGTTCTTATAATTCTTTGTATCTCGCTCATTTCAATATATATATATATATATATATATATATATATATATATATATATATATTTTCTAAACATAGGCTGTTAAATATAAGAGACAATGAATGTCTATTATGTTTAATCATGAGCCGTTCTAAACGTCGTATTTTTGCTTTAATTTCAGTTGAAAATAAAGACAAAAATTGTCCAACATTTGGATAATTATTTATTGGTTTTCTTCTAGGCTTTCGGCTCACATGAGCCATCTTCAGAGAGGTTGTTTAAACTGAAATATTATAAAATCCACCATCACCGACAATTTTATTTTGTGTTGACATAAAACTCCGCTTGGCAACGGCAATAGTTACCAAAAATAATAAACGCAGTTCTTAAGTTTGCGATGCGGTTTTATGACGTCACACCATGGAATAGCGCAAAGTGACAACAAAACCATGTAGTCAAATGCAATGTAATATGTTATTTCCTGTTTTAAAGTTGATTTTATTGAGTGTTGGTTATTTCGATTTGATGTACATGGCCTCCAATATTTGCAGGTTCCTCTTACTGTGTGTATGAGTAAGGATCACCGTATTGTTGACCAAAATCATTTCCTGGACGGGAACATTTGTGAATAAGTTTTGGACATCCATATTCACAAATGTTCCCGTCCAGGAAACAATTGACATCATTATCCGTGATGTATACAATCATGCTACTCTCCCATCAATCAATATTAAACCCACTATATTAAAAAAACTATTATTAGCATGCACCACACAAGTACCCTTTCACGATCCCTTAGGCAATATTTATACACAAATAGATGGTATTGCGATGGGATCACCTTTAGGTCTACTCTTTTCTAATTATTATATGGCAAATCTAGAAAATAAAATAATTAATGACAACAATAAACCCTCTATATATGTAAGATACATAGATGACATCTTTGTTTAAGCTAAGAATATCGATCAAATTAAATATCTTAAAAACAAATTTGAAAGTCACTCCGTCCTCAAATTTACATTAGAACTTAATATTAATAACAAACTCCCATTCCTTGATGTATTCATTGATTCTAGCACACATAAATTTACTACTTCTCTATATAGGAAACCAACTAGCATAAATTCGTGTCTTCTTAATTATAATAGTGAATACCCCCAACGATATAAGTTAGCTGTTATAAAAAACTTACTTCAACGCACACAAATGATATCTTCTTCCAAATCTATATTTTATAAAGAATTGCACAACATTAAGCAAACACTAGTCAATAATGGATTTCCTAACTCCGTTATTGATCAACAAATTAAAATGTATCTCAACAAAATTAACAATAGCTCTAACAATAATGATAATATTAATAATAATGGTTTGCATCAAAATAAACATAACACTATTAACTTATACTATTGCAACCAAATACATAATAATTATAAACAAGATGAAAAAAACTCTCAAAAACATAATACGTAGAAATGTTAAACCAGTGGAAAGTAATAATCAAATTAAACTCATTATATATTATAAAAAGTTTAAAGCAATTGACCTCATAGTCTATAATAACCCAACACGCACTAAATTAAATTCTCTACAAAAAAAACCAATGTAGTGTACCAATTTACATGCACATTCAGAGATTGCATCTTTGATACTAATCAAAAACCTAGTACATATATTGGTTTTACTACAACCACGCTCTCCCGTAGACTTACATGTCATCTTTCTGACCAGAGTACTATTAAAAAACATTTCTCTGAAAAACATAAACATGTAGGTAATATCAGACAGATTTTGGTCAACAATACGGTGATCCTTACTCATACACACAGTAAGAGGAACCTGCAGATATTGGAGGCCATGTACATCAAATCGAAACAACCAACACTCAATAAAATCAACTTTAAAACAGGAAATAACATATTACATTGAATTTGACTACATGGTTTTGTTGTCATTTCGCGTTATTCCGTGGTGTGACGTCATAAAACCGCATCGCTAACTTAAGAACTGCGTTTATTATTTTTGGTAACTATTGCTGTTGCCAAGCGGAGTTTTATGTCAACACAAAATAAAATCGTCGGTGATGGTAGATGTTATAATATTTCAGTTTAAACAACCTCTTTGAAGATGTCTCATGTGAGCCGAAAGCTTAGAGGAAAACCAATAAATAATTATCCAAATGTTGGAGAATTTTTGTCTTTATTTTCAACTGAAATTAAAGCAAAAATACGACGTTTAGAACGGCTCATGGTTAAACATAATAGACATTCATTGTCTCTTATATTTAACAGCATATGTTTAGAAAATTACTTGCTGCCTCGATATACTAAATATATATATATATATATATATATATATATATATTTTAATAATTTCACCCAAAGCAAGGCATTCCACTGCCACTATTGCGCATGGGGCTACATAGGGGAAGGTAAAAAAGAAGGAGTGGTTAGACATAGGGAATGTCAGGAGGAAGGTGACAGATGAGTAAGGATACCGAGGATGAGGTTTGGGCAGAGTGTTTGATAGAATGGGAGCAGGTTAGTGTGTTAGGAGGTGTCTATTGACCTTACATTTAAACTCCTGGAGATTGTAGTCGTCGGGGAAGCAATCATGTGGAAGAGAATTCCACAGTCGGGAAGTGCGAGGAAAGAAACTGTTGGAGTAGAAGTTGCGGTTGCATTTTATCGGTTTCACTGTAAAAGGGTGGGATCTAGTTGCTAATCTAGTATCTCGTGCAAATTTGTATTTAGGGGGCACTAGTAATCTAAGTTCATCGGAGCAGAAGCCATGAAAGTATTTATAGAAGAGACACAGGGATGCCACGTCGCGCCGGTGGGAGAGAGATTGCAGGCGGTCTGCCAAGTCGGTATCTATCACATTACAGACCCTCCTCTGAACCTTATCGAGAAGCCCGAGGAGAACAGCAGGGGCACACGACCAGATATGGCAGCAGTATTCAATGCACGGGCGGATGGTAGATTTATATATGTGCAGGATAGATTTAGATGGAAAAAACTTCCGGGCCCTACACAGAGAACCGACTTTCATAGCAGCGGATTTAGCAATGGATTCGATATAGTCATACCATTTGAGGTCCGCTGAAAGTGTGAGACCAAGGAGGCGTAG
The DNA here is from genome assembly GCA_037127315.1 of Ascarosepion bandense. Classification (NCBI taxonomy): domain Eukaryota; kingdom Metazoa; phylum Mollusca; class Cephalopoda; order Sepiida; family Sepiidae; genus Ascarosepion; species Ascarosepion bandense. The sequence continues at coordinate 568,154 of JBBBDQ010000789.1, read as the reverse complement.
TGTTTTACTCTCTGGGAGGCAAGCCTGGTCCATGCTAATGGGAGGTAGGTGAGATTGTCGTTGATGGTTAATTGAGAGTAGCTTCGTTTTAGAAGCATTAAAATTTACTATCCATTTATTACCCCAGTCCACTATGGATTGGAGGTCTTTTTCAATCTCGGTTGCGAGGTTAGCTTTGACGCCTACACCAGATTTTTGTAGGAGGCGAGAGTAAACTGTGGTGTCATCGGCGTACAAACCTATATGGGCTCTTATGGAATCAGGGAGATCATTAATGTATATCAGGAAGAGTGTAGGACCTAAGATGGAGTCTTGGGGGACACCTGCGTTTGTATGGTAGTTCTGAGAGGCATGTCCGTTTAATATCACCTTCATTGTGCGGTTAGAGAGGAATGACTGGATTAGTTGAAACAAATGTCCAGTTATACCATAGCTCCGTAGTTTACATAGAAGGCCAGCATGCCAAACTCTGTCGAACGCCTTAGATATATCTAATGCAACGGTTCGAGCTTCGCCATTCCTGTCGAGTGCCTGGTATATGTACTCGGTGATGGTTGTTAGCATATCAGCAGTAGACCTGGTGAAGCGGAAACCATATTGCTTGTCCGAGAGGAGCCTGTGTGCTGTTAGATGCTGAACCACTTCGGCGTTGATAATGGCTTCGAACACTTTGCCAAAGATCTGAAGAAGGTTGATATGGTGGTAATTTGCAGGGTCAGAGGGTTCTCCAGTGTTTTTAAATATAGGAACTATAGAGGAAGATTTCCAACAGGCAGGAAAGCAGGAAGCAGATAGCCAGAGGTTGTAGAGCTTAGAAAAGACAGAGGAGATTTCAGGGGCACATTTCTTTAAGACTATGGTTGGGATCCTGTCCCCACCGCTTGCTTTGTGAGGGTCAAGTTTTAAGATTATCTTAGAGACAAGCGAAGTTTCTAATGTGGACATCATTCAGTTGTGCCTCGGTTCTAGGTGAGAAGTCGGGTGTAAAAACTCCAGATGAGTCCAGACTCGAATTGTTCGAGAATCTGCGGGCAAAGCATTCAGCCTTATCTGCTGGGGAGGTGAGGACCTCAAATTTGTTGATTAGCGGGGGTATTGTGGACTTGCTCTTGTTAAGTACTCTTTTACAGAGTCGCCAGTAGTCTTTAGCGCCGAATTTAGAGCATGCTATGCGTTGCTTCATTCTGGCAGCAAACAACATCTCAGCTTCGTTAAGTATCCTTTTACACTTATTACGAGCTGAAGTGAAAAGGCGCCTGTTTTGGTCCGACGCGTAGTTACGATAGAGTCGGAAGAAATGATTCCGGTGGGCAATGGCAGCCGAGCAAGCCGGTGAGAACCATGGAGACGAATGAGATTTAAGCTGGAATTTCCCAGGAGGAGACCTCGGATGCACATTCTTCGATGGGAAGACTAAAAACGTTGTTGCAAGGGATGTCACAGAGGAAGTCTCGGAACGAATCCCAGTCTGCTCTTTGATAGCAGTAGGATATTCTACTTGTCTGGGTTTTATGGGTCGGGCGGGAGTGGAGTGAAATATTGACGGACACTACAGTGTCGTCAGAGTTTCCGAGTGGGCAGAGTTGTCTGGTAGTGCAAGAGTCTGGGATGGAAGTGAAGCAGAGGTCTAGAAGTGAGTCCCTTCCGTTAGGGTTGTCGGAGAAACGCGTGGGGAAGTCCACTACTTGCGTAAGGGATTGGGTAATTGAAAAGTTCATGGTGTGGACACCAGCAGGGTCAGTGACAGCGTTCTCTAGCCACTTGGTGTGGTGGGCGTTAAAGTCGCCAAACACGAATACATGGGCAGAGGGATGGGAAGAAATGGCTTTGTCGATATTGTCAGAAATGGTGTCAAGTAACGAACAGTCAGAGGAGGAAGGAGAGCGGTAGAGAAAGAAGAGATAGCTAATCGAGCTGAGAAGTGAGAGGCGGAAGCACATGAAAGAATGATCTGGGGATTCAAAAGATGACACCCTAGCTAAGGGAAGGTGTTCGCTGACATAGACACCAAGCCCATGCATATGAACATTGGAGTCCTTCCTGAAGAGGGGAAGGTAGCCAGGAACGTAGAACTCAGATGAGAGGATAGAATATATATATATATATATATATATATATATATATGTGTGTGTGTGTGTGTGTGTGTGTGTGTGTGTGTGTGTGTGTATCGAGGCAGCAGATAATTTTCTAATCATATACTTAACAAAATCACGTTTAATTCTGGCCATAACACGTTACATTGCATTTAAATATATGGTTCTGTTAATATTTCGGGCTCTCGCGCGGTGTGAATTCATAGAACCGCATTAAAAATTTACGAGCTGCGTTTGCTTTTTGGTAATTATTGTCGTTGCGTAGCAAAGTTTTATGTCAACACAAGATAAAATCGTCTTTGATGGTGGATGTTTTTATGTTAACGTCCCTGTAACCTCTCTGAAGATGGCTCAAGTGAGCCGAAAGCTTAGAATCAACTTAATAAAAATTATCCAAATGTTGGAGAATTTTTGTCTTTATTTTCAGCTGAAATTAAAGCCAAAATACAATGTTTAGAACGGCTCCTGATTAAACATAATAGACATTCATTGTCTCTTATATTTTTACAATATATATATATATATATATATATATATATATATATATATATATATATATATAATTTTCCAAAAACTCAGAACTAAACAAAATTTTTAATAGGAATGCAATCAAGCAGAGTTATAACTGTACTAGTAATTTAGAAAATTTCATAAAGAAACGCCAGAAACTTAAATAGCAACGTACAAAACAAGATCGTTAATAAAGAATGTAACTGCAGGGACAAAAAATATCTTGTTTAAGGACTTTATAATACAAAAGAAGTAATTTACAAATCAAACGTACATGACTAAAATGGTCAAAACGAATCATATTTGGGATCAACCAAAGATACTTTTAAGACTAGACGGTTTAATCACAGGTCTACATTTAGTTAAGGGTACTTGCCAATAACCTTTCATTAAATCAAATTTACTGACATATTTCGCCTTGCCGATGTTGTTAGTACAGTCATCAATTCTAGGAATAAGAAAAGAGTCACTTTTGGTTACTGCATTTACTTTTCGAAAGTCTGTTACAAATCGGTAAGTGCCATCAGGTTTTGGTATAAGAATACAAGGAGAACTCCACTGACTGTTGTTTGGTTCAATGATGTCATTATCCAGCATATATTTAATCTCTGCTCTCAACTGCTGAAATTTGATTGGATTTACCCGGTAAAAATGTTGTTTGATGGGCTTTTCATCTCCAACTAAAACATCATGTACTACAATTGTTGTTTTTCTAGGAACATCAGGAAAAAGATTTTTGAAATCAATGACCAAAGTAGGAATTGCTTTTCTTTTCTTATTGGATAAATGTTTGAATTTGACATTAAAATTAGATAGGATTTTCCAGTTTTTTAGATGACTACTCTGATCCATGTCGTTCTCCCTAATAACTGTATCTTCATTATTGTCTAAACCATCTTCAAATTGATTTGAATTATTTATTTTTATTAAAGTTGAAACTGGTTTAATTATAGTTACATCATGTCTGTCGATATATCTTTTTAACATATTAATGTGGAAAATTCTTTTCTTTTTCCTTTGATCTGGGGAGCGGATGATATAATTTACATCATTAAGTTTCTTTTCTATCTCATAAGGACCAAAATATCTTGCTTGTAGATGATGATTAGGAATTGGCAAAAATACTAAAATTTTGTCACTACTTTCAAATTTACGATCTTTACTATTTTTATCGTACCTGGACTTCATTTTAATTTGGGAGTTTTAAAAATTTTTTTGTGCTATTTTGAAGGCATTGTATAGCTTCTCTTTAAAATTTGATACCTAGTCTAAAAGATGCATCTCATTTTGTTCAGTCAAACATTTTTTTAGAAGTCTAGAGGACCCCTAACCGTATGTCCGAAAACCAATTGAAAAGGACTAAACCCAAGAGTGTCTTGAACAGCTTCTCTGGCAGCAAACAAAACAAAATGAACCCTTCGTCCCAATCCTTTTTATATTGATAACAATATTTTCTGATCATAGACTTTACCGTTTGATGAAAACGCTCACGAGCTCCCTATGATTTGGAGCGATAAACACTGGATTTGTATTGCTTATTATTTGTTGAAATAAACAAGAATGAGGAAAGGAGTTACTTTTTTCTGTTTTATAGCAAAAGCATGAGGTTGAAGGGAGTTTCTTTCTTTCCGTTTTCTTTTTAGGGCTCCGCAGTCGGATATTATGTAATTATACTTCTTACAGTAGGCACAGGAAATTTTTGATTTTGTCCGAACAGAACTTTTAGGTGTATCTCTTATTTTATTTTATTTTTTTTTGTGTATATCATTTTTTCGAGATACATTATGAGGGTGAGATTCCGACAGTGTTTGCATTTGAGTGAAAACCTGACTGGTTTTTGTTTATATTAATTTTTTTCAAAACTCTTGTGAGTAAACTTTTGGTATTTGCTATTACTGCGGCGTCGTTAATAGTTTCCACATTCTTATCTTCGAGATGTATTCGAATCTCCTGTGAAACGCATTGCTTACATTCTTCAATAAGAATAAGTTGACATAACTTATTATAATCATTATTTATTGTTTTCTCCCTAACCTCTCTATCAAACCCATCTATTCTTTTTCCCTAGCGAACTTAACGTATGTCTGTAGCTCGAACATTTATAATTCCGAAATTTCTACCTATATGCCTCTGGTACCAGTTCATATGCATTTAATATGGCATTTTTTATTTTTTCATAATCTGTGGCTTCAATACTGAGGGCCGAGTATATATCAGCAGCTCTGCCGACTAAAACCGTCTGTAAGAGTGTTCACCAGATTTCGTAAGGCCATCCAAAATTTATTGTCATTTTTTCAAAATGAGGAAAATATTTTTTCAGTGTTTACTCATAAAACTTAGGTACTAATTTGATATATTTTCCGGCATCAAATGTAGCAGTTAAGGAAGAATTCTCTGAATTTTGATTTCTATTTCCATGTTGCAATTTTAATTTTTTTAACTTTATTTCAGCTTGGATTTTTAATCTTTGCATTTCTATTCTTTCTTTCATCTCTAATTTCTTTATTTTTAAGTGAAGACGTGAACTACTTTGGTCGTCTTTTTTGTCTATATTACATGAGTCTAAGAGACTTTCATCTATTAGTCCTTTTTCTACTATACTTTTAATTTCTCCTTTTGTCATTAACGGGTATGTATTTAATTTGAAATAGTCCGTAATTTGTAACAACTCCTATTTTTGTAAAACTTCAAATGATTCGCTAACATCGGCTAAACTTAAAACATTTTCCACAGAAAAAGGCATGTTTTTTTTTATATATTTTATGAAAGATATTTAAATATAGTTATTTCTTTACGTGAATTACGTATATTGAGTTTATTTTGTTTTTACGATATTATCGAGTTAGACGAGCTCTTAATTTTTGTTATTTATTTATGTATTTAGTTTATTTTATCGACTTGGACGAACTCCTAATTTTTGTTATTTATTTATTTATTTTTTATATGATCGAAATGGACGAGTTCCTAATTTTTGTTATTTATTTATTTTTTATATTATCAAAATGGACGAGCTCCTAATTTTTGTTACGTTATTATAGAGTCGGACGAGCCCCCAATTTTATTACGTGTTAAAGTGTAACAAAAGTAAAAAAAAATGATTAACCAAAACACAGAGCTTAATTACCAACAATTATTGTAAATCGCCTGAAGATACCGAAAGGTCGATTAGGGATTTGAGGTTTCCCAGTGTAAATGTAGATTTATGATTATTCCATCTGACTTTAAAACTGTCTTTGGTAATTCCCAAATATGTTTTACTTTGACCATTTATGTTATGTATCTCTGCTTTGTAAATAACCTCTTCTGTATTACAAAATCCGTTAAGGGGGCATTTATTTTTGTCCCTACAGTTACATTTCTTGTTAGTGTTGTTATTTTGCACGTTGTTGTTTAGGTTTCTGGCATTTTGTTTTTTTATGCAATTTTCTAAATTACTATTACAGTCATAACTTAATTTGATTGAATTCTTACAGAAGATTTCGTTTAATTCTGAGTTTTTTGGGAAGTGTTTATTGATTAATTTAAAAATATTTGTTCTATCTTGTTTTTTCCGTAAGTTAAACGGTGGATTGTACCAAATAATGTTTCTATTTCTGTTATTGTTTTTAGAAATGTAAACCACAGATATTGTACTATACTGGCTAGCCACGTTCGGAAATTAAAATTTAGATATGGGAAAGACTCTGATATAACTAGGAGCATAGTGAAAATAGCTACACCGTAGACAGGTGGCAACGTATGCAGATTATGCAAGGAGGAAAAATGAGCTATTATGTTATTCCAAGAAAGAAAAATTATTAAATGAAAGATCAGAAAGTACGTTCATATGTAATCACACCCATAAATACCTACTAGGATCATACAAGCATGAATATAAGTGTTCTAAGATCCTTAAATAACTCCTCCCCAATTTTGAAAATATTTCAGTTGTTTGAAAATTCCAGTCGTGCGTTCGCAAAAAAATCCCTGTTCAACCGTTTGAAAAACGGGAAAATCAGTTTTTGTAAATCGGCTGAAGATACAGAAAGGTTGAAACCTAGGTTGCAGAAATAACTCATTTCCAAATGAATAATACTCCAAAATTCTACAATATAATTATACTGAACACTTTTTAATACAACTGCGTATTGGTCTAATTTAATTATGACCAAAAACTAACTAATTATATATATATATATATATATATATATATATATATATATATGTGTGTGTGTGTGTGTGTGTGTGTGTGTGTGTGGTGTGTGCATATATTTTTGCTTGTATGTATATGTGTATGTATATATTTGTAAGTGTATCTATATGTTTGTGTGCATATATATTTGTATTTGTATGTATATGTGTATGTGTAAATATATTTGTTCCTGTATGTATATATGTGCGTAGATAATCTCCCAAGAAAACATATTCCACTCGTCAATTGTCAATGACGAAGAAACGATTTTCAAATATTTCTCTTTCATGATCCTGAGTGTAGAGATATCTTCACAATTGTAAAAATCGTACTGTTTTTTTTTTTTTAAGTATAGGCCTTTCGGATTAAATGTTTGAGAAATAATCTGATATTTAAAGATAACTGAATTGTTGCTTCGTAATGTCTTGCCCTTGTGGGATAGGAAATTAAGAATTAAAAGCAACCTTCTTCTTCACTTTTACAAACATTCACAATGACGTGTGAAATCCAAACCCAGCAAGGAACATGCAGTGGAAAAATCCCTACTACCTAACTGGTGAACACCGACGCTCCCCCCAAAAAATGTTTACCACGATAAAAAACAAAAACAAAAACAAAAAACAAAAAAAAAACAAACAAAAAAAAACAAAAACAAAACTCAAGCATCACTGCAGAAAACGGCAATTCAATTTCTACAGGACAAGAGAGAAAGGATAGAAGAGAAAGAAAAAAGAAAAGAAAAAGAAAACAGAGCCCAATACGTGTGAATAAAACCTGTTGTTAAATTAGACACTGATACAATATCAACCTCTACTGACAACTGGAAAACTTCAACCTACACTCAACTCCAAAGATACCCTCTCAGCCTCAAAATTATATGCCGATAAATTATCAGCCTCTAATAAGAACAACGGAGTTAAAAAAAATCCCAATGAAATGGAGTTCAAACAAGACGCTTAAAAATTGACAGCAATTATAGAAACACATGTCAACCCACAAAAAGAACCCCCCAAAAACAAAAATAAAACCAACAAAACAAAACGAAAACTACTACTTTGAAAAGTGACAACATATACCATTACAAGTCATTCAAAGTAGATTCCGTCAAATGGAAGTGAAGTTATTTGGGATAGGAAATTAAGAATTAAAAACAACATTTTTCTTCATTTTTACAAAGATTCTCAACTCCAAAGATAAGTACCTCAAAATATATCTTTTTATTGAATACAATTGTTTAAATTTATATGAAACCAACATTATCAACCTGTTTTACGCCCTTCATTGAATAGTACACATATCTTTCCTGACTTCATCAAATTTCAAGTGTCCCAAAAATCCCAATTTCCAGTTATATGCCGATAAATTATCAGCCTTTAATAAGGACAACAGAATTTAAAAAAATTCCCAATAAAACTTCCTGATTTTATTTTCGTCTTGAAAAATTATGTTTCATTTTTCTCTGTATTCTTATGTTTACTTTACCTTCGACATGCGTGAAGAAACTAAACTTACCTACTCTTATAGATTTCAAACAAGATGATTAAAAATTGATAACAATTAAGGAAACATATGTCACCCCCCACCAAAAAAAAAAAAAAAAAAAAAAAAAAAAACGAAAACTACTATTTTGAAAAGCGACAATAAATACCATTGCAACTCATTCAAAGCAGATTCCCTCAAATGGAAGGAAGTTATGTGGGATAGGAAATTAAAAGTAAAAGCAACCTTCTTCTTCACTTAAAAGTGAAGAAGAAACATTCATAATGACTTGTGAAATCCTGGTTTTGCCAAATAAAAAAGGATTGATCACGAGCTTAGAGAAAAAGTTGAAACCGGATTTCGCGAGTAGATGTTAAATTGATTTTCTGACCAATGGAAGCGATTTGCAAGACTATAAAGACTTCGCGATCCAGTGCGAAAAATCGAGATGACTATAAATGACTTCGATCAGCGTCAGTCAGTTAGTTGGAAGCAGAAGAGAGGACAAGCTAAAATGTAACTAGGCAGAAGCTTCAAGTCTACCCGGACATCCGTCCTCTTCTTCTTTCTCGTGTGCTGATTCATTTTACTTCTTCTCAGTCCTCAACATTCCCATATACTTAATCTTATACTTGATACCAAACGGACATTTTAAATACTTACATGTCACTTTGCAAATTAATTCCATACATTTTCTCTTCGAACATTATTCTTCTTCTTACACATTTATGTTAATGTTCAGCAAACAAAATTCCGCTTATTTTTTTTCAACAACCTGATATCTTTAATTCAGGAGCTTCCCTTAAGGTGCGCGTGTTTGTGTGTGTGTCTGTGTGCATACTTCTATGGGTATGAGTATATATGTGTATGCATTCAGATTTCTTCCGTGTTCCAAAGGTAAGAAGAAAATTTCCCTCCGATAACTTCCCCCCTCAAATTGCTTTTTTGTGAAACAGACTCGAAAACATTACAATCTTAAAAAATCTCTACAAATCAAGAAGTTGTCGTTATCTATTCTTCTTATCCTCACAAACTTCACTTCCTAACATCTAATTCATTCATATCACATAGCTCATTAATCGTAATCACTTTAACAGCAATCCTGTATTTTGTGAGGTTCTCGTTTTGAGTGAACTTTAGTATAAGAATAACATCTGTGTTTGAATGTGCATATCTATGCATTTGTGTAACTTCAAAAATGTGTTTCTTTACGGGAAAAGTGCGTCAGTTTTACAAAGCATATATTATGTGTGTGCGCGTTTGTATAATATCACACACACACACACACACACACACACACACACACACACACACACACACACACTATAATATGTGTGAAATTATATATGCGGAATGTCAACGCATGTATCATTAAAAAAGAATTTGTATTTCGAGATAAAAATGAAGGAACTAATAAAGACTTATTTTCACACGCCATTACCTTTAGTTTTAGTGATTTTTACAAACAATGTCATGGCGTGGGGTCCCTCGTCCCGATTGGCTCCAACATTCTTCACCTGCAACCTCCTCTCTGTCCATTTCTACTAAAACCAAACTGTACCTTGTTAGTCACTGCTAAACAATAATGATCTGAGCGATGTCAATCTAATGACTATAAGGTTTTGGGAGTTTTATTGTCTATGTAACCTGACCTCACGATTGAGTTAAACCATAGCGGTTGGCAGCTTTTTAAAATGAAAAAGTCCCCCGAATCTTGAGAACGCGAGAGAACTCTTCAAAATACAGATCACATACAGGTACGCATCTTCAGGATTTATGGCAATCAATTGAAAAATCAACCGAAAAATATATTTTCTAGATAATGAAAAATTTGACTAAAAACAAGAAAATTAGGTAAATTCAGATGTTTACTGGCTTTTTAAAATAACAGGGTATCTTTCTCTCAGCTTCTAATCTTAAAAACAAACAAACAAACGTCGTATAAAGTACATTCGTATTATTACATTAGCTAAACATAGTTCTATAAAAAATTATCCGTATGTACCATATCAAGCAATAAAAGAATGATAGGAATTGTTGTAAAAGGCATTTTTCGAAACATTAAGAAACACAAATTACAAATAGAAATAGTTACGGAGAACCCTAACATTTGTACAAGCAGTGAAAATCGACTTGCCAGAGTAACTTGGTGTAGGTGACCAAAACACACACACACACACACACACACACACACACACACACACACACACACACACACACAAACGCCTGTATCGAACAGAACTATAAAATAACGGTATTATATACAAAATCAGTGTAATGCGAAAATATATTGAAAGTGCACTAATTTTGGAATCTTTTGAATCATAGTAAATTTACATTTAGGATCTGTTATAACACTTTACTAACGGTTATAATATTATGTCTCGACTGACACCAACGGAATTCTAACGAACATTCTATCAGAACTTTCTTGAAACTTTGGGTCCAAAGTCTCCCCACTGAGACGGGATGTGACACAAGGTCGGGTTTAATGTGGGGACCCCGAGCGCGTACACTCGGGCCAGAGGTCAAAATTTATCCAGACCCGAAACTGTGGGATCGGGCACTTTACATTGTCTATTTTTCTCAGCTGAGTCACCGTCCGTAGACAGAACCACGACTGAGCCGTACTCTGCTCGAAGACAGAGAGCTTGACAATTTCAAGCACTCTCGGAACTCTGATATTTATTTTTGTAAAAATACAAAAAATGTTGCACAAGGCTAAAAGTGGGGATAGGGGGAGGCTGGTCATCATCTGTCTTATCTTAAAGTTAGCTAACCACAATCACTGACCCAAATAAACTATAGAATATTCCTTGCATCAAAATACCACATACTTACCATATTTACTTCAACCACCATAATACCGCAAAATATTTATAAAGTCTTAACTAATCACCATGTGTACAATTTGTCTGGGTGGGAGGGAATATTTTTTTTTAATCGTGTCACCCCAAGCAAGGCATTCCACTGCCACTATAGCGCAGGGGGTTACATAGAGGGATTGAGTATAGGAAATGTCAGAAGGAGGGTGATAGACGACTTAGGATGTACATAGGGAGAGAGTTGGAGAGAGTGGGTGTGAGTTAGTGTGTTAGGAAGTGTCTATTGACCTTACATTTAAACATGCGCAATACTCAAACACCTTTTGCTAAATTCTGATGGAGAAAGTCATAGCCTTTCGTCCTGATCTGATTTTAAGCATCAGCTTAAAGAACAAGATCAGTTGGGAAGAAGTAAACGACCAAAGTCCAATGAACAAAGTTTTTGCCGACTCAGAGGGTCTTTAGCATCACCAGGCAGGTGAGTGGTGCTTCATTTCAATCATATAAAGCGAGTCTCCTGCTTTATTAAACCAAGACCGCCAATCAGGATATTTAAACTGAGCCCCTCACTAATATCTGATATAATGCCTTACAATAAAACGTCTGGACGTCGGAGAGGCCATTCGCCGTCTATAAGAGGAACTTGAGAGCTAACCGGCATTCATGATAAAAAGAAATGTCGTCTCGTGGTAAACGGTGGGCCTCCTCGCCGCACCAGTGTACACTTATCAAGGACGGGGAGTTTTTACTGGAATCTTCCTTCCAGAATTCGCCATTTTCCTACGCTTGCGAACACATTCGGTCTAGGAAGGCGATGCGAAACGTCTATTGACGAATCTCAACACGAAGCATAATTAGGTCGCTTCAGAAGTGGGTGGAGAGGCAACAGATCTTCCAACAAACCCTTGGATACTTTCCTTCCCACAAGAGAACAAGACCACAACAAATTGAATTAGTATGGCATACTATAGTAGAAGCACGTAGAGTGGGTAAAAGCATTTTCTTCAATACCCCTGTAAACAGTTTTTTCTTTCACTGTAAACCCCTGCACAATAGTGGCGGTCCCACCTTGGTTGGGACGAAATGATTAAAAAAGAAAAGAAAAAAAAGGAGGATTACGGCACGAAAACTGCGGCCGAAAGGACCGCCCTCAGAAAGCCTTATCAAATACATTGAATTGATCTAAATTGATCAGCGCAACATTGTCGAAACTCAAGCCTACCAAAAGAAGGTTGTCCTGGATAGTCCTATCCTTCACAGCATAAGTCTGCTAGAGTCAGTCAAACTATACAGGGCAGTCTGCAAACGGCTGGTTATGATCTTGACAAAGATTACAAAGGAGGAAAGTTATGAGAAAGAGTGACAGGTTATATGGGGGTGTCAGGAAGTGGGTAAGAGAACGATGAAAATACTGACGAGAGTGGAGTGGACGGAGAAAGGCGCATGAGAAAGGATGCAGGTTTGTGAGATACAAGATGACTATTGGCTATACATTAAAATTCTTGGAGATTATAGCTGTCGGGAAAGCACGTAAATGGAAGGGAATTCCACAGGCGGGAAGTGCGAGAAAAAAAGCTGATGGAGTAGAATTTGCGTTCAACTGCTTCATCCAGTTGTTGTAAATCAGTTCCCGCGAGGGAACAAGAATTGGCGACTACCTCATGAACAGTCCCTATATATATATATATATATATATATATATATATATATATATATATATATATATATATATGCACTATGTCCCATATAGTTAATCACTTTTAAATTTTACCATTTTTAGAACACTAGTGAAATAATTAGCTAAAATATTTCCATTATTAATGGTCATGATATACTATATATAAATTATAGTAGACATCATGTGATTCATACGATGTAACAACAATTTTATGAATTTTACCTGATCTCCAAGCTCCATATTAAACTTTAAGAAGCATGGTATTTATTACAATTAAAAGGTATAATTGCATAACGTACGCAAATTTTACGAAGACAAATGAATTGAACACAAATTGAAAGCTGTGTCACTGTAATGTTAACAAAGTTAATGTAAACAACAGGAAATTACGTTCTCGGTTCTAAAACTCGTATTGGATACATTTGATTCTTTGATTTTGTGAGGCGTTATATATGAAACACAGCGCCAAGCCTCCATAACAACATTCCAAAGTTCAAATTTTCTCGTAATTTGCTTTCGGTCAGTGTAAATCTTCTTCAGAATACTTCAAATGTTTTCAATCGGATTAACGCCGGGTTTCATCAAACGAGCGGGTTTTGAAATACCTTTTATTAGATATTCAATAATTTACTTCACCGCATCGTCATAGATAAAGAGAATCTTATTTCTTAAAGTGTTTGATTTCTTCTTGAACCATAGCCACACGTGTGCATCTATAATTCTACCACAAGACATCTCGCCACCTACTTCACCTATAATTCTCGCTCTTTGACTTTTTAACTTGTTTAGAAAGCTTTTCGCTTGCATCCATCTAGCCTTTCTTTTTCTGTCTGCCTTCTAAGGGTAACATGACATCTGTCGGGAAAATGAATGGTTGTAAAATTGGTCTTCACATATCTAATTGCATATTTCTTTCTACTTTCCTTACAGATGCATTTTAAAAGAGGCGGATTGACTGGTCTCACTATTTTTGTTACTTGATTTACAACCCACTTGCGCTTTCGCTGCCACACTAAAAATTTCATGGCTTTACAAAATGGATATTTTGCAACTTTATTGACACAGCATACAGATCGACAAAGTCCCCAAGTTGTTCTTGCATAAGAGTCTTGAAAGATCTTCCACGAAATACTGAATACTTTTGTGAATAAATATTTTGGTCTTTTGTTGACCGTTGTAAATACGTTTTTTAAATTTTTAAAATGAATTATGCTGAATAAATTTCTTTAAAGTTAGGCCTTTTTTTATATTCTCATTTATTTATTACTAGATTACATGGTAAAATTCTATGCACATTCTGATGATTGGAACATACGTTCCTGACGTAAATAGATCATGACTATGAGACTTTAGTGAGCGACCACCTGTAGTATGCAGTGAGGGTAGTCGCATACGGCAGGTACCACTCTGTGTGTGTGTGTGTGTGTGTGTGTGTGTGTGTGTGTGTGTGTGTGTGTGTGTAAGGTGGGTTTTATGATAGGATTTTGACAACATAACATTAATTGGTTCCCCATATTTATTGCAAAAAGAGGAAAGAAAAAGAGAGTGTTCCCATTTAGGAACTTGTTGGAGGCGTGGGAGAATAATCCCTTTACAACTGACCTTTTCATATTTTGTTTATTTTACAATAAAATCCGAAAGACATTTACTTGTACTCAAGTGACCCGTATTTTATTTTGTCTTCCGGCGGAAGTGCTCTATAAATTCTGTCATAGTTCGTTGAAAATATTTTCAATCAAACGAAGCGTTCAAGTTAACTTTCCATCTTTAAGTCATTAAACAATAAAAAACGATTCAAAATTGACCATAAAATGTTATATCGTGTAAAATGTCAGTTTGTGGTCATACCACATGAAATTCATTAGCAAGCTGAAAACAATTATTTTAATGATATCATTTTAGTGGTTCTGTCTAATTATCAATTATGTGTGTGCACTCAGGCGTGTGTGTACGTATGCTCATAGATATGTAATATATATCAGTTACACACGCATCCTATGAAAGAATGACCATCTGTGACATCACAGAATCAAAGGTCAAAAGAAAAAAAACCCATAAAACTTGATGACTTTCCGAACTTAGTGAACGATGATTGTCCTATTTTCACATCCAGCAATTTATTTTGCAAAGTCATAATCGTGTAAGGACATTTTTTTAAAGCAACATTCAAAATCAGCTGTCATAAAAGTCAAAATATTATAACTTGACGAGTTTTACAACGTCGTTCTTGTTTTCAGTGTGTATAACGGAAAGGTCAAGTGATTTGTTCCCTTTTGACAGGGACGTTGGTCGGGGAGATCCAGTTACCCATTCGTTTCTCTACATGTCGTCATATTTAACTGAAAAATACTACAAGAGACTTTGATGTATTTCGTTTAGATACTTTTTCCGTTGCAGAACATAAAGGTAGGGCTTTAGTTCATAAGGATTCACAAGAAAATACCCATATTATGTTTCTAAGTCACTGCATAGAAATCTTTAAAAAATATGGTCTGCTCGCTTACGTAACAATATTACTTCTTAGATACGAAATTATAACGTATATATACACACAAGGGAGTGCATCAAAATGTCATGAGCCAAATGAGGGCAGAAAAGATTTATTTAAAACAGTTAATATTTATTTTCAGCATAATCTCCTTGTTTTTCACTGCGTTTAACCCAACCCCTTATCAGAAATAACATGGATGGAACATTATAGTTAGATACATGTTATTTATAAAATTTCGAACTCAAATACAAAGAATGACTGTGTCAGGCCGCAAAGTAATTAATCTATCTTTGTATAATATATATATGCACACAGTAACAACATATGACAATGAGGAAGACTACAAAGAAAGAAAGAAAAAAGCTCAAGGTCATATATATATATATGACCTTGAGCGTTTTTATATATATGGATTTAGATAGGCGTGAGTTTGTGACCCTTGCGGTTTGTCTGACGATCGCAAGAGCGTGAAACCCAGGATCACAAATTCACACCTATCTAAATGAATATGTTAGCTCTATCGCTGATATTGAGCGCTTTCAAATTAAGTATCGCTCATATATAAATAATATAATATATATAACAAATTGCATATATATATATATGTATATATATATATATATATATAAAAGAAGTGACATGAATGACCAAAAGGCTATGAAGGAAACAGACTGTAAAATTTTAACTAAAGTTATATATATATATATATATATATATATGTGTGTGTGTGTGTGTGTGTGTGTGTGTGTGTGTGTGTGTGTGTGTGTGCGTGCGGAGCTGTTGATATGTTGGGTGTACAATTTTACCATTCTGGATAATAAGAAATATTGAAAATTAAGTAAACTATTCTTTTACTCTACCCTCTCAGAAAATAAAACAAAATTATTCGAACTTTGATGTGTACATATTCAATGTAAAGAGAAGGTATTAAAAATCTAACTTTCTTTTAAATAGCCTCATTTGACTATACAGCCAATGTCAGTACTATATTTTTAACCAATTTTTTTTTTATAATAAAGATCTTAATAAAATGTTTGGCCCTCAAAGAAGCAGTTCATTAGTAATAAATGAGAAAGGGTCAAAGTATCTGTCAAAATAAAAATCATTTACTACCTAAACAGTCCCGATTATAATTAGAATTTTTTTCAAAATTTAAAGGTTTGATCATTCTTGCAAAATTTCACTATTTTTTTCCTACACGCTACAGCTAGTTATACAGATCTTTTCAGGATATAAGATCAAGATTCTAAGATTCAAGATTCTAAAACCTTAATTAAATTCTGATCCATCCTGACGCTTTGAATATACTTTATTGCATGTTTTTTTATTATTATTTAAAGACAACCGATTTCAAACGATATACTGAAGACTTGTAACTTTTTTCGAGAATTTGTTTAGTCTTCTATTCTCGTTACCTGTTAGTGATGACCCTGTGAAGAAAGTCAGTCCTTTCAGAAGATAAATTCACAATCTGATGCTGGAAAACATCATGCTTTACTGTACGAATGGTATTACTCGTTTGAAATAATTTAGCTCAATTGTAGATAGTAAGCTATTAACTATACGCACTGATATATGCTTATGGACACTGATTCTTTAACTTGTTCTTTGTTGATTACTCTTGGATCTTTTCAAATAATGTTTTGCTTTTCTTCCTGTTGTTGGCTAAATATTTACCGTTCTATTTATTACATTTGAAATTCTTAAATATGGAATGCAAAGATATTCTGTGAAGTTGAAGTTGAAATAACATGAAGTGACAGTCAAGACTTGCTATTTTGACAATTCTTGTTCTGATATGCTTTAGATATCCTCATCGTAGTTTTTGCATAGATATTTTCTTTACACTTTTCTCTGGTAATGTGCTCAGGAGATAAGTTCTTAACTGTCTTAACAAAATGACAGCAGTTGTGCGAAGAAGATCAATTCTTTTAAATCATATGACACAATTTCTATTCATTCTTAAACCTCAGGACGCATTGATGGGAAAGTGATGAATATTTTTATTTCTGCCACTATAGATTTTTTCATGTTCATGAAGTTTGTATTATGGTAGTCAAAAATCCTATCTTTGAATTGTCTTCTTTTTAACATTATTTTGCTGAACAAACCTTTTTAACTTTTACACCCCCTCCCAAATGTATATAAAATTGAAAGCTATTGTACTATTTTCAAGAATATACTTTTGGCCCAGAAATATATAAGGTCGAAGCCGAAAAGAGCATTAATTTTCTACAACAATGGTTCATTTTTCAATATAATTCCTTTCTTTATCAATATACTTAATTTAGTGTTGAATATTAAATACATAGACGAACAGGTGAAAGTTTCAGTTTAAGATTTACCAAATCAGGCTGCGAATTTAATAATCAGTTTCTTTTATATTTTACGCCTAAAAACTGGAGCCATTAAAATGGTATATGTAAACTTTATAAAATAAATAAATAAATTTAGTATAAATTACTTAAAATCTAGCATCTAAAAAGATAGAATCAGAGTAAAAATCAAGCGTTCAGATGTTAAATTGTAATCACATGTTGTCTTGCTAAAGTAGATTTTGTTCTTGCGAAATCATTTTTTTCTGGTGATATCAGTTTATTGGTGAAAAATATCAAAGTTTTCCAGATTTATATATTTACAATGCCGTTAGATTTCCATTTAACTTAAAATTGCAGTTTGTTCTAACGTGAAATAAACAAAAATATATATCTGAAGAAAAGTTGATTTTACTGAAACAATAATAATTTTCTTTATTTAAAAATATTTCCTCGTAAATAAAAAGTACAAAATAAAACATCTATGCATGTGTTTTTTCTGTGTCTTCTGTATCATATTTGTAAGGTTTAGAGGAAGAGAATAAAAAAGTCTCAGTACCAAAAAAGATGTTTTATAATCAAGAGACAATTCAAGACGTATTTAGAGCTCAAGTGTCCATTTAACGATTCTAGATGTAGACAATATGCGTTCAAAAGATTACCCATTCAAAAGACAAAAGCATTCATGGGAATAAATTGATCGATATGAATCAAATCTTAACAATGTTAATTAGATGTCGATATTTATATTTAGCATACCTACAATTATGTTTTTCGAAATTAATTTACTAGTAATTTTTGACAAGTTAACTTTGTAAAATTATCATTTTACGGTAGTTTTTCACTTAGTTATACAATGTACATAAAACTCTACTGTCAGTACCGAACTAATAGTTAACGAGATTTTGCTAATTTAAATTCTCACCTTTGACATTTATAGATTTCACATCGGAATTTTCGACAGAAGATACTTGTTAAATGATTATAAATTAGCTTTTGGGATAATTTGCGTCTGAAAACCTTCTATCAAAAGACCAGAGGAATCTAGAGTTGGAAGGAAAATGTCACTTGTGTCCACTCGATCTGAATGCACTTAATATGTGTGTGTGTGTGTGTGTCCGTGTGTGTGGGCGCGTGTGTTTATCTACGATTAATATATATCCTTTGTTACAATCAGATATATTCTTAAACATAAACACTCAGAAGGTTCTGAGAATGGCACAAATAAACTTCGAAATAGCAACAAAATGAAATACAATACCTTGATTTTTCAATTACATGATTTTTAATCCATCGTTTCGATTATTAATTATTATCCACAATATAAATTTTTAAAAACTATCAGAAATATATTAATAAAACCACATTTAAGATAATAAGAGGTTTTACGTTAATTTGTAAAATGTACACGTTAATATGTTTCCACAATTTGCAGTTGTTCGCGTTTTATAAGTTATTCACTAAGTATAAATTAGCCTGGCACAGAAATGTAGCTTTAATTGACATGAATGGTGTGCTTACTAAAACATCACGCTACCTTTGACGCCCCTGTTTTTATTTCTTATCCGATGAAAATATTTCACTGAATTAGGCTTTTGGGGAAAAATCTATTTTAACACGTCTTGTTTTTCCTTTCCTGCGGTTACTACATTATATAAAACGAAGGTGATTAAAATATATATATCTCTCTCTCTCTTTCTCTCACACATACATACATACATATGGTTGTGTATGTATTTATTTGTGTGTGTGAGGTAGCGATTTCGACATATAGTTTATTTTAAATTAATTATTGATTATTTATGCGTAAAATATAAAATTAAAGGCAAAACTTGTTATTTAAAAGTTTTGTTTTAAAATTATTTTAAATATGATTAACGTTAGTTAATTAAACTGTGATAGCATAGAAATGCGCTCGGCTTTTATATGCGATGTTGAGTTATCTGTTAGACTCAAGTTGACCCAGATGCTGTAAATTACCAGTACTTTTACCTGACCTAACTCCATAATATTGTATTATTAAATGTAACTTGGTGTGTGAAAAGGGAGCCTTCTTTAATTTACCTTTTATTTGACCTTCAACTTTCTGCCAACTTTTAATTTCTTTCCTTTTTCCTCACATTCTACAGATTCCAATGTCCAGAAATAAATTGCTATCTCTTAATTTCACACAAAGAAACATGAAGGAAGTTTTATACTATATCATTTTATATGTCCTCTCAAGAATTTTTTCTATTAATATATTTGTGAAAAACATAACTATTGAAAATCAGACAAATAAAATCGACTTTCACATATACTGGAAGTATAAAAATTATATTTTGATGTTAAAAACATTGTTTTTAAATATGAAAATTTGAAATGATCAGTTTAGCTTGTCACGCTTGATGTCTGAAATACTTTTAGAGAAAGAAGAACCAGGGAACAAAAAATGCTCTTGTTTGAATTTCAACAATGAAAAATTTTCAACATTCCACGATTTATTCAGAAAATTATTTTAATCTTTGTTCATCTCAGATTCTTTTTAAGTAGATATAGTTTCCTGCCTTCTGGAATCGTATGTTGCAACCGATAGTCCTAGATTGTGACCGAGTTTTGATCTAGTGCTGATTATCAAAAGGAAGACAAATTCTCGTTAGAGAAAAGTTTCACTTCAAACTGAAAATAAATGATTATATAAGAAGAAAATGAACATGTATATTATTTTTATATTGGAATAGTAATGATTCAGTATAGCTCTTCTCGGCCTTTGCACCCATAGGAAGTCTAATTCTAACATTTTAGTTGTTGCCGCTTTATTCAATTAACGTGTTTTTTTTTTGGCGTTCATTGTTAAGTTTACATCTTTCATTGATGTTGGATGCTTCATGCTTCATATCATCAGTGACGTATAGTTGGTGGTTCCAAGAAGCAACAAGCATACAGCTGTGACTACATCCCGAAATATAACCAATGGCATTGCCTATAAAAAGAGAAGTGTGCTGGATACAGTATAAGAAATCTGAAACACAGGAGAAAGCAGAAAAGGTTTCAAAAGTTAATGAGAAGTTACTGTGACAGATTTGGCACCCCAAAAAGAGTTGAAAAAAAAAAAAACTACTGGAGAACTTTTCAAGTTAGTATCCTAATCCATTCGTGCTTAACCACACTATAGTAAGTCATGATGCCTATAACGTATGTTGGTGACTAAAAAAAAAAAAAAATAGTATGATATGGTCGCCTACGAAAGAAAATACAGTACTTCGTTAAAATAATGACAGCAACTCAGAATGTGAGACAACAAAGCGAATGATCGCTGTCTGCAAAATGATTTCTTGCCTCTCACTAATGAGGATTTGGCGTCAAAGTAATGCCAGATCAAACTATATAATGTGATTTGACGTCGATTTACGTGTCACACGGAGATTTGATGATAGAACTTTTTGTAAACTGATCGGCGGACTCCGGTAATATAAGAACAATGAGGTTTGAAGAAAACAATAACACTGAACGTATTGATAGTGATGGTAATACTGAAACCTGAAACCAATATGTTCACTGGTGCTTCTGCATTATAACCTTGCGGCGACAACAATGAAAACTTTTAAGAAGACTGGGACGTATTCAAAATAAAGATTAAATTACAAAATTATTTAGTTTCTATCTTGTCAAAATCATTTCCTTTTCACTTGGACAGAGAAATATGAAGTTTTTATCTTTTCCATAACTTGAGTTACATAAGCTTTTGATTTTATAAAACAATGGAAAAACAGCAAAATAGATTTTCTTATACTGAATTTTATGGCAGGTATTTTTATTCGAATTAATTGATATCAACCATACGAATTAATTCTGCCCGACAAGATCCAATTACTCTAAGCAACGAAGAACTGCAAAACGTTGAGAATTTTGCCTATCTGGTTGCGACAGCTTCAAAACAAGGTGATTTCATGGAAGACATTAAGGCTAGAGTAACAAAGGTCATGGCGGTTTTTGGTCAGTTCAAACAGAGTATGGAATGTAAGACATAGAAAATGTATCAGGGAGATGACAAGCTCATTGACTTATTTCATAACAACAGCTTAAGAAGGATCTTCAAGATTACATGGCAAGACCATGTGAATACGGTAGAACTGCTCCAGCGTGCCCCCATAGAAACCCTTAGTGTCAAGCTACGGCGAAGACGATGCAAGGTCATCAGCCATATTTTAAGACAAGACCCAAACACTGACTACGCGGTACTGACCTGGGCCTTCGAAGGAAAAGGAAGGGAGATCAAAATTGCATGGCAAAGAACTATCTAATGTGTCAGGAGGCTTGGTGCTTCGTTATACATTAGATAGTTCTTTGCCAGATAGATAGTGTTATGATCTAATCGCCTTCATTTTGTGGAAGCCCCGGCAAACCCTCTGATCCTGAAGATTTCAAAATCTCTAAGAGATGCAACTCCCATCTGCCCAGGTAGCAGATCTAATAGGCATTTATATTTTAGATATTTTAGGTAGATTTTTAGACCCTAAACTAATAGGCCTATATCGGGATGATGGACTGATATGTATTCCCAATTCCAATGGGCCTTACACTAATAGAATACATAAGAAAATTATCAGAGCCCTAAATTTTCTTGGTTTTAAGGTTGAGGTTACTTCCAATCTCAAAATTGTAAACTATCTAGATATCACCCTTAACTTAAATGATGGTTCCTACCAACCCTTTCTCAAAGAAAATAGTTCTCCCACCTATATAAATAGTTTATCCAACCACCCCAAGAATATTATAAGACAAATACCCAAGATAGTAAATAATAGGGTTAACCAATTATCTTCCAATATAAAAATTTTCAACGCAAGCAAAGAAATTTACGATAAGGCCCTTCAGAAAAGCGGTTTTGTTAATAAGTTAAAGTATGATAAGCCTGCTATAAACCCAGAATTATCAAAAACTAAAAACACCCGAAAATGTAGAAAAAGGAAGATAATTTGGTTTAACCCTCCTTATTGTAAGCTAACTAATATAAATATTGGTAAGTATTTTCTCAGGTTAATCGATAAACATTTTAATAATAATAACAATCCCTTAAATAAAATTTTTAATAGATTCACCCTAAAAATTAGTTATTCTTGCACCTCAAATATAGATAATATAATTAATTCCCACAATAAACAAATTTTAATGAACCTAAATAATACGGAAGCTAAATCCGGAATTGTCGACAAATACAATTGTTATTCTGTGGATGCTTGCCCGGTGCAAGGCAAATGTAAATCCACCCATGTAATTTACGAAGCCCGCATTTCTCCATCTAATAACAAGGACAATTTCCGGACCTATATTGGCATGTCCGCGGGCTCTTTCAAACAGAGGCTTTATAATCACAGGTACTCGTTTTCGAACCCTAAACAGAGATTCCAGACGGCACTATCACGTAGGTTCTGGGAAATGAAGGAGGAAGGGCAGGACCCTATAATCAGCTGGAAATTAATAGGCTCAGCTTGTACTCCTAAAAGTTTTCGTGATAGGTGTCGTCTGTGTTTATTGGAGAAGATTCTGATTTTGAAGTATCCTCATCAGGACTTACTTTTGAACTTTAGGAGGGAATTTATAAACAAGTGCTGCCATAGGGCGGATTTTAAAATTTAACTTCTAATTTTTAATTTTTAAATTCTAAATTTTTCTATAATTTTTTTAATATTTTAAAAATTTTTTTTAATTTTAATTTTTTTTATTTTATTTTATTTTATTTTATTTTATTTTTTTTATGTATATGTGTATGTTTGTGTGTGGATGTGCATATTTGTATATATATGTATATATATGTATTTATGTATGTGGGCTATATGTAATTTTGAAAAATTTTTTTTAGCTATTTAAATGCTCCTTTTCATAATATTCATTAATATGTATGTGTGTGAGTGCATATGGAATATGTATATATATATATGTGTGTGTGTGTGTGTGTGTGTGTGTGTGTGTGTGTGTGTGTATGTGTGCATGTATGTGTACACATGTATATTGTGTGTATATGAATTTTTTGTATATAGGTGTGTACACACATATATATGTGTGTATGCGCATGTATATGTATATAAGTGTGTAATAAATTGAATGTATGTGGGTGTATGTGTATGTATATATGTATTCTTATTCGTAGAATTGTGTGTGTATATATATGTATGTATGTGTGTACTTCTATAGGTATGTATATAATAATTGTAATTATTTTTTTTTTTATACCTAGTGTTGTCTTTATTTAGTTTAATTTCAAATGACCTAATTTTTTAAAAAATAATTTTATTTTAAATCCTATATCTTTTTATTCCCTTTTATTAATAATTATGCCTGTTTAAGTAAAGGCCTTTTTCTAATACTTCAACGTTTTGGGGAAATTAGGTTTTTGAATTTGTCCAGCGTCTGTAATATTTAAAAAAAATTTTTTCTTTAGTTTTTTCTTTTTCCCTCCCTTCCTTCTTTTATCTCTCTTACCACCTTTTTTCCGTGTTGCTTAAACTTACGTCGATTTAACGCGGCTGTCTGTTAATTTTTAGTTACATTCTCCCTTTTTTTTGCGAACCCAGACGATGTCAATTTTTTTTTTCTTATTTATTTGATTTTATTCTATCTTTTTCTTTTTCTTTTTCGTTTTCTTTTTCTTTTTCTTTCCCTTTATTTTTATTTTTATTTTATTTTATTTTATTATTTATTTTTTAATTTCTTTGCAATCTATTTAAAAAGGAAAAGTAGACTAATTTTTCTCCAGTTTCTGAAAGGTTTTTTCTGTTGCTGAGGTGATGTGTCATCCCCCGTGGGGATTTTCATATCGAAATGGCCATTCAACATCTTTGAATTAATCCTTTTTTAATATATATATATATATATATATATATATATATATATATATATTACTCTGATATATAGATAGATTTGAGCTCAGAGTCTGTTTCTAGAGAAAAAAATTATTGATATAGCAAATATTGGAGGTTAAAGTGGGCTAATGATAAATGGCACGAAGAATGAAATCAATGAAATAACTTCAAATTCCGTCGGTGAGAGTTTCAGTTTACTTCGCACTAAGTCTTTGGGAAATGTATGAATCAATACATCCATACTGAGTTTACTAAGATAACAAACAATGATTTGGTTACAGCAAATAAACTTAGATGAATATAAACCTTTTTAAAAATTATTCAGAGAAAGACGTTTTAATATGAATAAGTATTAACGGAGTGCAAAAGTAAACAGTAAACCAGAAACTTATAAGACAAGAAATAAACAACTGAAAGTAAAGCATGAAACATAACTGAATGGTAAAATAATGTGGTGAAGAACAAAAGGCATACAAGTAATGCTTGGAAGTCGAAGAAAGAGAAACTTCCATGTAAGAGATACGAATTCTGACAAAACGACCAATTCTTTCCTTGTTTCGACATCAATGAGCGATGTTCAATTAGATCCAGGTCATAGGATTTGTGTAGAATAAATAATGTCACTGTTACTATGACAGCTAATGAGTATGCGCAAAACTTTAGAGCGAAAAAATCGCATTTTCAACTTTGTATTCAGTTGCTAGCTATACAAAAAGAACAATGAGAATATTTTTACAAACCTAATGAAAAAAAAGCGTAGTGGCATGAACAGAATGAACTTGAGTGTGATAATCTCAATTGTATTGATGAAAATGTTTCTATAAAAATATTGTTTACTTATATATAAGAGAAAACGTAGAAGTTTTAAGAGATTGTTTTAGCTTCCAAAATAACCAATCATTACAAATACATGTTTTAAAAAGATACAATTAGAAAGAAAAATGGTCATTTAAAAAAAAACAAAAAAACTGAGACGTGTCTAACATCCTTCAAGTTTCATTTTTTCTTTGAAAAGTTTAGAATAAAAATATTTAATGACCCTCATTAAATTCATAAATTTATGCCTAAAATTTTTGAGTTGGTACTTGTACAAAAAAAGTAAAATAAAATAAAAAATACAATGAACACTAAAGAAAGAAAATATCTATTGCAGTTTGAATTTCAGTATTATTGATAATATAGAAACTTTGAATTCATTTTCATAGTGTAATGACCGTAACCTGCGTTTTTTTTTAATCATAATGCCTTTTTTTTATTCATTTATGTTTTTCAGCTTCGAATCGAGTTCAAATTCTTGGGTTCGATGCATTCACTTATTTGCAGATGGGATTTTTCACTTCTTGTGATAAATAAGGTTTGTATTTAGGAAAATCATTGTTATAATCAAAATTGTTATTCAAATATTCACTCGTAAACAGAAGATTTATTATTGCAAGACAAAAAACGTTTTGGCTTTAAATAACACAAAAGTGTTGATAAGGAGTAAAAAATGAATGAGTATCTCAGTTTGGAATTTCTTTACATTTATTCTTACAATTTATGCATATTTTTATTAGAAATAAATGAAAATATTAAAACGCTCGAAAAATAAAATGGATATTATTCTTAAATAGAAGGAAAAAATTGAAAAGAAAAGGAATAAAAATAATGAAAAAACAAATGAGTTATTGAAGAAAGAAAAAAATAGGGGGAAAAATTAGAAAAAGAAATATAGGAAAAGAATAAAAGAGAAAAGTGTTTCCAAAAGTACCTCTTTTCCTTCCTCTTCCGATTCTTGTTTTTCATTCTCTTCCTCTCCTCTTCCTCTACTTCATCCTTATTTTCTTCTTCCTTCTTCTTTCCTTGCTCTTCCTTTTTCTCTTCATTTTCCTACTTGAATTATAAAGAAGTCAGTTAACACATTTTCAGCTTCAAAGACTATGTCATCGTCTATTTTTTTTCACGTGAAATATAGAACATAATTTGGTTTGAACAAAAGAAACTGGGACTGAAATAAGAACGAAGAAAAAAAGTAACATTTCGAGCATTAAATGTGCGTATGCATATTAGCACACGCGCACGCACGTCGACCTGCTAATTCAACATGACACTACATCACCCTTCGCCTTCATCTTTGACTGTTGCAATTTAAAAATATAGGCTATCATCGGATGATCAACAACGAACGGATTTAGGTATCTCCAACAATTCGCTAAAAAACAAAAAAACAAAAACAAAAAAACAAAACAAAACAAAACAGCATAACATGAAGAAAAAAGGCACTAAACTTAATAAGAAAGTTTTTCATCAAAATGTTATTATTAAGAGGAAAGATCAAAGTATTTTTAAAATTATTTTCTAAGCTTTTTGTAAGCCTTTTTAACACTTGAAATTTTGGTATTTTTTTCTTTGTCAGCGGGTAACCAAATTGTTACTATGGATAATGCAATATTGCACAACTCATTTTTTTCCGGTGAAAAATGCATTAATTTGCAAATTCTTGCAAAAATTAAATAATTCTTAGATTTTAATGCAACTTTCAGGACTTATATACAAATGAAAGAAATTATTTCTGAAACCCTTATTGGTAAAACCTTGATAAAAAATTTTTTTGACATCTGTTACACCATTCCAAGGAAATTAATAAAATTTCAAGAAATTAAATTCTGTATAGATAATTTGTTTTATTAGTTAAACGCACGACTCCTTGGGGAACGTAAATCATCTAGTCTTTGTTTGTTTTTGCTTTTTCATTCAATCATCCGCTTTTTCGAAAATCTGCTCCGAATGGTAAAATAAAAAATGCATTAAAATTATGACATTATTTAATTAGATAAGCTCTTAGTTGCATTTAATACACACACACACACACACACACACACACACACACACACACACACTCATATATATATATATATATATATATATATATATGTATAAATAACATAAACATTCTTTTTTTCTGAAGAAAAAATTCGATGAATAATGAATTTTTACAAGTACTGTTTTCGTTTTTCTTTTTTTAATTATAATAATTTATATAGTTTCAAAAATATATTTTAATGAAAAATTTTCAAAGCTATGTCACGGCTAGGTTATTAAGTTATTAGATAAAGACTATATTTACTCATCTAAAATTTAAAAGTTTAATACAAATCAAAAGAAAAAAGAAATTGGACAATGATATCAATTCTAGTCAGCCATACTTAGTTGTCATCAAATGTCACTTCAAATTTCAGAAATATCATAACTCCGTGATTAAAAAATACTTTTATTCTAAATTTCATGATTTAAATAATTAATACTTTTTAAATCCGAGAATTAACTTTTGTTTACAAACTTGTCAAGCTGTCAAAATGAACGCCTAAAATGATGTATTTCAAAAACTAAAAAAAAATTTGACATTCCAATCAATATAGTTTCTATTTGAAATTCACCAGAGTATTTTGCTTATAGGAAATAGTAAATTTAATCATTTAATTAAAGCTAAAATGAAAGCTTCAAGAAATATTTTAATTTTAAAAATTCAATTTAAAACTTAGGTATCCAAAATGAGTGGAGGTGCCAAATATATATATATATATATGTGTGTGTGTGTGTGTGTGTGTGTGTGTGTGTGTGTGTTAAAATATCACCTGAAGAGGAACAGTTTTGTTCTGAAACATGAAAATTTTTGTGTAGTGATTTTATGCTTTTATAAACCATTGTAATAATAAAATTACAATATTAAGTTCTACTCTGTATCGAACACTCTTTATAAAAGTAAATGCTTGAACAGTGGGTTTTTAATATATGTGTTCTTTCACTTTTCTGTAATATTCAGCTCCCAACTTGGTAGAACACTATCTACGTTTATTTTTATTTCTTACACCGAAAATGGAAAAAAAATTCAGAATCTCTCTCAAAAACATTTCCAACCCAAACAAACGGGAATATTTTGTAAAACTTATCCATAGAACAGATGATTTAATTAGAAAGATGAGATGGAAGTCTTATTTCTTCCTTCATAATTGTAAGATCCTTAAAGAACCTGAACTTTATGGATTTAAATGCAAACAAATTGCACCAGTAATTGAAAAATTATCTGGTTTTGAAAACGATTTGTTTCAAATAATTAACAATATCTCTTTTTATAAAAGAAAAATAAATTCCAAAAACACCTGGACCATGTTATTTCAAACATAAAAACATCAGATAAAGTGTTCGTCAAGTCTGACAAAACTGAAAATAAAAAAAATTAACAAACAAGTATAAAAAAGCACATAATAACTCACCAAATTTAGTTGAAAAGATAAATACTATTAGTAAAATTATTGCTGAAAAACTCAAAATTACTGAAAAAGTTAGTAAACTTTGCAAAGAAGATCACAAACCTGATTTTGAGACAAATTTAACCACTAGAACCATTAATTCAACTAGGCCTGAAATTGGAAAAATCAGTAAAATTATTCTAGAACGAATTAATAACCA
The DNA here is from genome assembly GCA_037127315.1 of Ascarosepion bandense. Classification (NCBI taxonomy): domain Eukaryota; kingdom Metazoa; phylum Mollusca; class Cephalopoda; order Sepiida; family Sepiidae; genus Ascarosepion; species Ascarosepion bandense. The sequence goes on along the minus strand of JBBBDQ010000789.1, from coordinate 539,301 downwards.
AATCAAGCAGAACCTTGGATTACTTCAGTGGACAAATACAACTGATGTCATAAATTGGTTTTACAATATAAAGGATGAAAACAACTGTTTTTTAATTCAATTTGACATAGTTGACTATTATCCGTCAATTTCCAAAAACTTTTTCACCTTGGCACTGGAATTCGCCACATATTATTCAGACTTAACCAAGGATGAATATAATATTATAATGGTCACCAAGACATCCGTCCTTATCCATAATCAAGAACAATGGATAAAAAAATGATAATCAATTTGACATTACAATGGGTGCGTTAGACTCTGCGGAGTCTTCGGATCTCATTGGTTTATTTGCATTATACAATCTCACTGCCCACCATGACATAAACACTCATGACATAGGGTTATATAGAGATGATGGTTTTATGATAGTACAACATTTTACACATTTTTAAATAGATAAAATAAGAAAACTCATCCACAGAGAATTCAAAAGTTTAAATCTAAAAGTAATAATCAACATTAATTTAAAAGTAGTAAACTTCCTTGATGTAACACTTGACTTAGTATATAATACTTATCAACCATACGTAAAACCTAATGAATATCCATTATACATCCATCCAAAAGTTTAATCAGTCCCCAAGTATAATCAAACATATATCCTTTTCTATAGAATATAGAATTAGTAAAAACTCTTCTAGTGAAGAAATATTTTATAAACATAAAGTTTTTATAATAATGTCCTAAAACAGTGGCTAAAAACAGAATATCAAATACATGAAAAACTATAACTATAACAAGAAAAATAGAAATAGGAAAAATCATTTGGTATACACCCCTTTCAACAAAATGGTCAACACCAAGTTAGGGATGAAGTTCCTCAATTTAATTAAGAAACATTTCCCTATTAATAACCCACTAAGAAAAATTTTCAATAAAAATATCCTTGAATCCTTATAGTTGTACAATATATATAAATATCCTTATCCTTATAGTTGTACAAATAATCTTGAAAAAATCATTACAACTAATAATAAATATATCTTAAATCAGCACGTTAATCAAAGTAACAATAATTATTAAAACAATAAAGAGAACATTACTATAACCTTATGTAATTGGCGAAATCCTCATAATTTCCCACTGCAAAATAGGTGTCTAACTAATTTTATTGTGTACCAATGTAGCATGAAATAAAAACCCAACTATTAAAAAAGTTTACATCGGATCGACAAGGAACACTTTTAAACAACGTTGGTATATGGACTTAACTACCTTTAAAAATAACACGTATCGAAACCAAACATCCCTTTCTGCGTATTTTTGGAAGTTAAAGGACACAAATAAAATCCCCAAAGTGAAATGGAAAATTCTGGATAAAACAAGAATCTGTAAGTCGTCCAACGACATCTGCCGTTTGCGCCTGAGTGAAGAGCTGCAGATTTTAAGGTTCCCTAAAAATGATGAACTATTGAACCGTAGGGATAAATTGACTGTTTTATGCAAACGTCAAAATTAATTTTCGTTAAAATTTAATTAACCATAATGTGTCATTTCTAACTTGTGCTCTAATATAACTTAAAAATTAAAATTAAATTTACTAAAATAAATGGTCCACAAAATACTAGTTGGTTTTTTCAACTACAATATACCTTGGTATACTAGAATTATTCAGTTCAAATTCCAACCTAAAAAAAGGTTCCAGTCTCTTAAAAAAAATCTTTAAATGTTTTAATTGGAATATTTCATTGATAACTTATGTTTTCAATATAACTTTAATTTATTTAAAAAAAAAAAGATTCACACAATACTAAACTTGTTTTTTAATCAATAATATAACTTAGTACACCATAATTAATAAAATCCTAATTCTATAAAAAAAAACAGTACCCTGAAGTTCAGCCTGCTGTAAAAGATTGATGTCTGCCCATTTAAATAATCTGTTTTCACAATAGACAAAATAATTCTATTTTAATTAAACAAAACTAAAATGTTTCATTTATAACTTATACTCTAATATAACTTAAAAATTAATAATTATTTTACTAAATAAAAGACCCAAACAATACTAAATTATTTTCTTAACTACAATACACTTTAATATACCATAATTATTTAATCATAATGTTAAAATAAACATTTCAGCCCTTTTACTCATGAAATAAAAAAAATCCAACTTGCTGTTAAAAATTATTAAGTATTATGTGGTCCCACTAGGTACTTTACCCAGACAAGATAATTTTCTTTAAAATCTAATTAATTACTATGTTTTATTTATAACTTATACTTTAATATAAAAATAAAAAATTAAAAAATGAATATTATTTTAATAAAATAAAATGACCCACACAATAATAAATTTTTGTTCTTAATATAATATAACTAAATATACCACACTTAATCTTAATTCTGAATTATACTCATAGATAGTAGTAAAATAAAACTTATTGTTCAATAAAATAAACCGAAAATCCAATCTCCTGATTAAATTTATTGTCTACCCTTTAAAAAATCTAAGTTCCCACTATGTATCTTACCCAGACAAAATTAAAAAGTGACATGTCTAGATCTAAGCCATCCTGCCCACTTCCATAACTCAAATTTGTAAAATCTGCATGGTTACATAATTCTAAATCTTGCTTGAACACTTTTGATACATCTAAATGCATTTGCTTCAACTACCACTACCTAATTTTTTAAATAATCAGAAATTCATCTTATATTTTAAAAAATAATTCGTTTTCACCATTTCTTTTGACATATCACCTGAAGAGGAAAAGTTTTTTTGTGTATGCTTTTATAAACCATTGTAATAACAAAATTACTATATATATATATATATATATATATATATATATATATATATGTTCTAAACATATATTGTTAAATATAACAGACAATAAATGTCTATTATGTTTAATCATGAGCCATTTGAAATTTCGTATTTTGGCTTTAGTTTCAGGTGAAAATGAAGACAAAAATTCTCCAACATTTGGACATTTTTTTATTATGCTGGTTCTAAGCTTTCGGCTCACATGATATATATATATATATATATATATATATATATATATGTGTGTGTGTGTGTGTGTGTGTGTGTGTGTGTTATTTACATATTTATTTACTTTAAATGGTGACAAGAATGCTGGTTCTATATCACGTTGAAACTATGTCTATAAGTACTTGCAGGTTTGAATCAAGTGGTTGAGGAGAGAACTGAAGATTGTTGGCAAGTTGGCAAGGGATATTTGTTATCTGAAAAAAGTTTGATTTTTACATCAATTACAAACATTTACGTTAATGAATACTTCCATGGTCATGAGCTAAGTTGCTTTGGATATTATCAACAATTTCAATCATTTAAAAACTTGAAGTGATCAAAATATGTTCAAAAGAAAGATTGCTGCCAAATATACATTAATATAGAAAAAAATCCTGCTAGATAATACAGATATAATACAACATCAAATATTAAAAAAAACAAAAAAAAAAAACAAAACGTTTGAACCACGTTAGAAGCATTCCTAAATAAAATCACTTGATCCACTCTGAAGATAATTTTTTTAATGACTTGTTTGTGTTTGGAAACTGAACAAAAATTCTATTAAGATTGAAATTACTACTACTCTAACAAAACACAACACAATATACAAAACAGCATAAATATATTAACAATCTTCGTTACAATAAAAATTTAATTAAAAAACAAAGCAAAAAACATCTTGAAAATGGCTAAAGAATTAGCTTGGGATAATGAAAGCTGAAGAAAATTTCTCTATACACTTAATTTTCAAAAAAGTAAACTTGTAAGGACACGAGAAAAAACTGATTAAAAAACATGCAAAATATTCGTTGTCCGTAATATTAAACGAAACAAACGCAAGTAGAAATTTTCATAAATTTAACGTTTCATTATTTACGTAGCTTCATCAGACATTTAAGGTAGAGAAATAATGATGAATTATATTTAGATTTTTAAATTTTATGCCCTTTAATTTTCTTTGACTGAGTAAACTTATTTATATCTACCTATATATACATATATATTGGCGTTAACGTTTGTGTATATATTAATTTTTAACTTTATTGAATGAAGTATTGCTTGTGAAAAGCAGATATTAAACAATATCAGCGTAGCAAATATGATCATAAAATTTGTATCTAACAAAATTATTTTTCAAGTTTATTCCTCAGAATTTTTAAATAGTTTGAGTTGAAGCTGCAATACAAAATAATAAAAACATAATATTGTGTACCTAAACTTACTACCAAACATATGACTTGTATGAGGAAACTGAAATACTTTTCTCAAACAACCTGACAAAATAAAATTCCAAGAACATCTAGTAAAAAGTGGCATTTGATCCAACATTTCAGCGTAAATTATTCAACTCTACATGATTTGAGGGGTTATTTTAATTCAAAATCGCATTCAACGCTAATAAATACCTTTTCTCGATGATGCTAACATTGATATAATATTTTGCGGAGTTAACAATTGTCATTTTTTAGAATATCGAGGTCACACAGACAGAATTCATACATATTACGAGAAATGTTTCGCAAAGAAGTGTTCTGATGTTTGATCATTTGGACAGATGGTGGAAAGTGGGTCAGGCTAAAAACGTTTCAGTACACCCACTTTCTCTCTAGGTATGTATATGTGTGTGTGTGTGTGTGTGTGTGTGTGTGCGTGCGTGTACGCGTGTGTGTGTACGTACGTACATTTGAGAAGAAACCACTGCCAGGCTAGGTTTGATTTAAATCCAAAAAGGGATGAGCATTTCTTAAATAGGGCAACTGAATTTTGCATGAATGTAAAGGATTTTTGTGTCTGAGCAGATTAATGATGCAGGTTTGAACCCTGTTCTATGACATGTTTGCTTTTAATTAAAATTCTTTAATGCACAGACCATTAGACGTAAATTTACAGTTGTAAAAAAAAAAGAAAAAGAAAACATGTATCTACTCAAACACGTGTATCTACTAAATATAACGTTTAAAGTAATGAGGGATAATATTGGATTATAAATAAATTCCATTGCACAGAGAGAGAGAGAGAGAGAGAGAGAGAGAGAGAGAGAGAGAGAGAGTTCATATATATGTCTCTCTCGTAAACAGTATAGGAAAAAACACTTCCATTATGTGTAATGGAGTTGTGTCTTCATTTAAAATGCTTTTCCCTGTTAAAAATCAAAATCTTTATTTAAAGAGAAGCATTAGAAGCTTTTTCCCATACGTGATACACACAGTGTAACACAAGGTGTTGAACTGTGCAGTCATCGTTTGTACACTTCGGATACTTACCTTTACCTATGAAAGTTTTTCAACCACCCAACACCATCAAGACTGTTCAGAAAACGTTAAAGAAGCCTCTAACCCTGTATTCGTAAGAGCAAGCTTGTTTTTCAAAATTATTGCTTGTCTTTCCAGCGTTGAAGCAAGCAGCGATTATTCTATGTATTAACTAAGTTAGTTTAATTCCAATCACACAGAAATTACACCTTTTTCCTGCGTGGAAAGGGAAATAAGTAAGCCGAGTTCAAATTCTGACCTAGTCAGTTACATTCACTTTAAAAAAAATGCCCTTGAAAAATACATGAATGAAGTCTTCTCCCTTCAGCCATGGGTTAAAGAATAGTGTAGACTGGGCACTCTAATCGAGAATGTACTTGATTACTTTTCCCAAGAAGCCATGCCATATTAACAGATAATAAACAAAAGTAATTGTGGAGAGCTATGATTACCTATGTCATTAAAGAATATAACATTTTAAAAATAATAGACAAAGAAAATGTAAAGGCAATTTTTAGAATATTTTTAGTCTAAAAATTATCTTTATATTTTCTTTGTCTATTATTTTTAATTATTAAAAAAATAAATTTATTCAATTAGGTTAACTGAAAGAGAAATTAATAGTTCTTAGGAATTAAACAAACGTCCTTTCAAATGTTATCTGAATATTCATATTAAACGAAACAAAGGTGAAATAGTCTTTTAAATAAAAGCGATATGTTAGGTACAGATCACTTTTGGCCGAGATTCAAGCAGGAAAAATTTTAGTTTGTTAGGAACAAAAGTAGGTACCTCCTCTTAATTTTGATAGCTAACTTTTAAAATGAATTAAAAAAAAGTTTTCTTGAAACTTTGATTTTAGTTTTAATTGAATTTAAATTAAATTTACTATTTCCAGTAAACAAAATACTCTAGTGTATTTCAAACAAAAATTATATTAATTGGAATCTAAAATTTTGAGATTTAAAAAAAAACTTTCAAATTTTTGGCCATTTTTGCGTAATCGACACATTTGTAAACAAAACTTAGTTTTAAAAATCTTGCAAAGAAATTGCAAAAATAAAATATATATCTGTGACAGATTATATTTTTAAAAAATTTGTACAATTAATGCTAAATTATTCTGATTTGTATTAAACTTTAATAGTAAATTAGTAAATATAGTCTTCACTTAATAACTTACCAACCAAAACGTCTACAAGTCTTTCAAATATTTTAAAAATATTATTGAAACTTTATAAATTATTATAATTAAAAGAAATTAAAACAGTTTTTTAAAAATTTCATTATTACTCGAAAAATTCTTCAGACTATAATGTCCTTGATTTATATTATTTATTAAAGCAATTATCTAATTAAATAATGCATAGTTTTACTATTCGGAGCAGATTTTTGGTAAAAAAGGTAAAAATGGTTGAAAAAAAAACAAACATAATTTACATTCCCCAATGAATTCTGCGTTTAACTAATAAAACTAATTTTGCTTACAGAATGTAATTTCTTGAAATTTCATGAATTTACGTGGAGATTGGGTAATAGATCTGAAAATATTTTTACCAAGATTCTTTAAAAATAATGATTTCTAAAATAATTTCATTCATTTGTGAATAAGTTCTGAAAGTTTTATTAAAATCTGATAATTATTTGGTTTTTTACAAAAATTTTAAAATTAATGTATTTTCCCCCTGCAAACAAAAACAAAAAACAAAAAAAACAAAAAACAAAACAAAACAAAAAAAAAACAAAAAAAAAAACAAACTGTCATGCAATATTATGTTTTCCATTGTCAACTCGTAACGATTTGGTTCCCTGCTAACGAAAATAAAACCAAGATTTTTTACTAAAATTTTCACTTTTCCAATATTAGTAGAATATATGCATTGCTTTATATTGAAATAAATAAAAAAACACACACACAGAGGAAAAATACAAAATTTTAATTTTAAATGACGTAGCCTAGTTTCATTAATGACTTCTAGAATGTGAACTCTTGCTTTGCTATTTAAAAACATTTTTTGTAAATGCATTTATAATTAATGTTGTCAATTGTCCAATTCTTGAGTCTGTGCTTATAGAATCAGCTCCTGTGGAAATGGAATTACAGAATGACTCAAGAGATTTTTAGAAATTTTCCAGAAATAAAATATTATTCTGAACTAAAGAAAACCAGTGGGAAACTCCTTTCCATATCCAAAAGAGTTTTCTGCTATGAATCCGTGTGCTGTGCAATCAATTTTGTGAATTTATAGCATAATACAGAACTCATTTGAATTAAAAAATTTTTTTCAACGATCAGAAATTAAATCTAAATTATTTAAGAAAGTTGTATTTTTTTATACACAGTACTAGAGAGAAAGAATGGGGATTTGCAAGATTACATTTTTTTAAAATCATTTATGCTTGACTTTTCTCAAAATACAGAATGGGACATTGCCAGATTTTCCATTTCTTTTTTTTTTAAGATATGATTTCCTTTCTAGAATGGCTTTTAGACTGGATTTGAATGAGCTTTTCTTGCTGGTAATGATACCCAAAAGTCAGTACCCTCAACACTGTTTTATATAACTGCTAATTTATTTTTTAACCAAGAGAGATCAAGAAAAGTTTAAAATACTTGGCAAATCTTCATGATTCGTTATACTCATGAGAAAAAGCCTCAAGATAATTATAATATAGGTTATGTTTTAATGTTTGTTTTTCTTTCAGGTTCGCTTCCATTCATTTTTTTCGTAACAATAAGATTCTGTTAATAAGAAAAACAAATAATAATAATAATAATAATAATAATAATAATAATAATAATAGTGGATAAACAGGGAGCCCGTCCTTCAGGAGGGAACCTACCTGAGGTCGAAAAATCTGCCATAGGAACAAACTCCTACACAAAGAATGAATCTTCAGGTCCTCACAACCAGGATAATCCTAATGATGGTCCTGAAAATTCTCCAGCTAGATCTACAACCGTATATTTAAAGAAAGAAAAAATAAAATGGTCTCGTGAGGAGTACAAAGTCGTTATGACTGCATTTCATGAAGCGTTACTCAAACCTCAAAAAAACATGACTCGCCAAACATATGACATTTGGCGTGAAAAAGTTGGTCAAGCAAATAGAAAGTATATTGACGAAAATAAATTAGCCAATGTACGTAGGTACATTATTCGTAATAACCGACTGACAGAGGCTGAAATTAATGAAATTAAAAGAATTGTAACAAGAAGAGACGAATCAACAAAATATGAAAAGGAACCGGAATCAGAATCAGAAATAAAAAGTAATAACATCAAACAAGCCACAGGTCATAATGTAGAAACCGTGAAACACGCAAATCACTGCGAAATAATGCTGTAAGTTTAAAAGTGCTGGAAAGGTGTGATCTGAGTCAGTTAAAAGACGAAAATAAAACGAGTTCAGAACACATCGAAGATAATTATTTGACGGAAAATAAGAACAATATACAGGAAGCCAAGGTAGAAATAAAGAACCATCTAAGTCAAATACAAAATATTACAATGGAGGAACGTGAACAGCTCCCAAAATTACAACCAACAAAACATAACCTCCGAACTATTAAACTCTACAATGCAGCACTGAAATTAATATTGGATGAAGACACTCATACAAATCTCAACGAAATAATATATGCATCAGCAATAGCAGCAACAAAAAATTGAATATCAAAATAAAAACAAGGCAGTCTCGCAGACATGAAGATCCACCTTGGAAAAGAAAAATAGAAAAAGAAATCGAACAACTTAGAAGTGAACTATCAGTACTGGATGAACTGAGTAGAGGAATAAAGGTAAGAACTAGGAAAAGAAGAAGAGCCGAAAGAAAATATAACATTAGAAATGAAAATGAAGTCTTATCAAATAAAGAAAAAATAAAGCAAAAAATCCAACTGAAGGCTCAAAGAATAAGGCGCTATGAGAAAAGAGCAAGATTTTACAGATAAAACAAGATTTTTCAAACTGATACAAAGAGATTTTACAGGGAAATAGGTAAAAAAAGAATTGAAGTGACAGTCCCCCCCAGAATGGAAGAAGTCACACTGTTCTGGGAAAAGATATGGGATTGCCCTAAAGAACATAGCAAGGAAGTACATTGGATTGCGCAAGAGATAGAACGAATGAAAAATAAACCAGAACAGACATGGTCTGGAATTACAGAAGATGATGTTAAATTTGCACTAAAAAAAGCACACAATTGGAAATTTCCAGGTATAGATAAAATTCCTAACTTTTGGCTATATTATTTAAATACAGCACATAAAAAACTAGCCAAAGAACTTCAAGAAATGGTTGACGATCCCACTAAAATTCCTGCATTGATGACCAAAGGAATTACATTTCTTCTACCCAAAAATGGTGACACAAACAACCCGAAAAACTACAGACCAATTACATGTCTTCCGACAACATATAAACTATTAACATCTAATTTAACAAAACAGACATATTTATTCTTAGAAAGAAATGACATGATACCGCTTGAACAAAAAGGGTGCAAACGTGGCTGTTATGGATGTAAAGACCAATTGCTAATTAACAAAATGATCCTGGAAAACTGCTACAGTACAAAGAAAAATCTTAGTACTGCCTGGATAGATTATCGAAAGGCATTCGATAGTGTGCCACATTCCTGGATTTTAAAGACTTTAAATATATACAAGATATTGCCCGTCATCATCAATTTCATCAAACAGTGCATGTCTATATGGAAAACAACCCTTTACCTCAATCATATAAATGGAACCTATAAGTCTGATGAAATAAACATCAAAAGAAGTATATTTCAAGGTGATTCTTTATCTCCCTTACTATTCTGCATATCATTAATAGCACTAACCAGTCAACTTAATAAGACAAAATGTGGTTATAAAATAGGCCAAAAGAAAATAAGCCATCTATTTTACATGGATAACTTAAAGTTATATGCTAAGAATGATAATGAGCTGGAAGGTCTTCTGCAAACTGTAAAATGCTTCAGCGAAGACATTGGAATGAAATTTAATTTGAATAAATGTGCTAAAGCTACAGTTTTACGTGGATCAATACAAGAAACATCCCCAATTAGCTTAGATCCTGCTGTAACAATAAAAGAATTGAAACCAGAAGAAGCTTATAAATACCTAGGTGTAAATGAGAGCGAAAACATTCACCATAAAAAAATGAAAGAAATAGTGCGTAAAGAGTACTATAGAAGGCTACGAATGATATTAAAAACTGAATTAAATTCACAGAACAGAGTTATGGCCATCTAAGCATAAGATGCATCAGCCAAAGGCTGATGTAGACCGTCTATACATACCCCGTAAAGAAGGTGGAAGAGGTCTTATTCAGCTGGAATTGTCATACAAGACAACAACTACTGGCTTACTAACATACATAGAAACAACAAAGGAATGGATGATACAATTAGTAAGGCAACATGAAGAAAGAAAGAAAAAATATTCAATAATAAAAGAAGGCAGTAAATACAAACACGATTTACATTTAGCAGATTCTGTAGAAAAGCTAAACAGAAGCCAAGAACCAACTATTGCGGCAAAAAATATGAAAATGAAAGCCAAAGATAAAGCTCTTGAACAGATGAAACAGCGCTGGCAAGACAAACCTCTGCATGGCCAATATCCAGAACGTGCCAATAAATTCAATGTTGACAAAGTTAATACTCATCGATGGTTACGTGCATCTGGATTAAAGTCTGAAACTGAAGGCTTTATTCTTGCAGCACAAGACCAAAGTCTTTTCACTAGAAACTTTCAGGCAAATATTATGCATAATAATATGGATCCAAAATGCAGGTTTTGTGATAAACACCAAGAAACAATAGACCACCTAATCTCAGGCTGTTTTGTGCTTGCCCCAAATGAATATAAAAATCGCCACGATAGAGTTGGGCAATATTTACATTGGACAATGTGCAAACATTATGGAAAATCTGTAAACAAACACTGGTATGAACATCACCCAGCACCGGTTACAGAAATAGAAGATGTAACCATTCTATGGGATTACACCATCTACACAGACAGAAAAATTGAAGCAAACAGGCCAGACATTATTGTTAAAAACCAGAAGGAGAAAACTTGTCTAATAATTGATATGGCTTGTCCAGCGGATTGTAACATAGCAATCAAGGAATTTGAAAAACTGTCAAAATATAAAGACCTGGAAATTGAAATAGAAAAAATGTGGAAATTGAAAACAAGAGTTGTGCCAGTGATAGTAGGTGCACTTGGAATGATAAAAAATGGAACAAAAGAACACGTTGAAAGAATCCCTGGAAACCCCGCTTAAGAGATATACAAAAAATTGTCTTATTAAGTACAGCCCACACACTAAGGAAAACTTTATCTATGTAATGCTGGGGATGATAGGGAAGATAGAAAAACATGGAATGGAGCCATAACAACACGCCACTACCTACCTTAGGTCTCCCCGCAGACTTGGTTGGTAGTGAGACCAAAGCAGAAATCGAAATATGATGAAAAATGACATAATAATAATAAACAGTAAACGTATATGAAGCTTTAAATTACACTGGATAAAACGCATTTTCTCCTATTTCCGTAGAACCACATTTCTGTTGCTTCGAGTCTCTTCTTCATTTTTGAGGACATTGTCTAGCATTCGCTGCCATAGAGATGGACAGATATCACGCACAGTAATCTTTTTTTAAAATTTCCAACGAAACTTTCCTGTCTCTTAATACTCTGCTTAGCGTTTGGAATGCGTTTTCGGCCATCCTAGTATGTCTTTGGATCTCAGTGTTGCACTTTCTGTCCTCTATTAGAACACTTCTCAGGCATTTAAATTTTTGTACCAGCTTGATTTTAGTATCTCCGACCTTTAATTTTCATTTAGGGCTTATCGTTTTGCTGGGGGCCATTTTGTCTTATTGTAGTTTATGCTTAATCGATTTCTTCACTACATTCTGTAGGAGGTTTTGTAGTTTGCTTTTCATGTTTGCTATCAGCACTGTATCATCTGTATATCTTATATCGTTAAGATTGTAGCTGCCAGCGATAAATCCTGGTAGGATTTCTACTTCTGTCAGAATTACCTCGCTGTATAGATTGAATAAATCCGGTGAGAAGATATATCCTTGTGTTACACCCCTTTCCATTTTTGCTGAACCCATTTTCTGTCCGTATGCAGGCGATTTGCTGTCAGTATAGATTCTTGATAATTCTAATGTATTTCCTGAATATGTTAAGGTTGCTAAGCGACTCTAACAGATCTTTGTGACGTACTTTCCCAAACGCTTTTGTGTATTCTATAAAATACAGGTACACGTCCTTCTGCATTTGTATTGCTTTTTGAAAACATTCTGATCATAAATATCGCATTCCTTGCTCCAGTATCATTGACAAAACCATACTGTTTTTGTCCTATTACCGGCTTGATTCTGCTGCGTGCTCTAATGATCAGAATTTGGATGATGTGTTTTGTTATGTGGCTCATCAAACTGATTGCTCAGTGGATTTGGCATTTGTTTTTGTCCGCTTTTTAGGCAGTGCTATGAAAATCGATCAGCTTAAGTATTCCGTATACCACCACTGTTGTAAATTTCACTTATTATTCCTGTAATTTTGTCTATTCCGAAATCGTCTAAAGCCGCCAGCTTCTCTATTACAATTCCGTCTTTGTTTCGGTTCAATTTAGCCAGTGCAGCTTCCATTTCGGTTTTAAATATTTTCGATTCGTTGGTATTTCTATGTATTGCTGGTTGTTCTCTTTTCTCGTGGAAGAGATCTCCGACGTAGTCATTCCATCACTGAAATATTTTTCTTTCTCTAATATGATTATTCCCTCTTTGGATTTTACGCTAACTGCCGATGAGCATATTATTTGTCCTGTTAGTGCTCTTTTTTTATGCATATCTTATTTAGTTGTGGTATTCAGTCTCTCTATTTCTTCACATTTTTTCTTTAGCTTGTCTGCATTTGCTACTTATTTCATTGTGTCGTTCTCTGTATTCTGTTCCATGTCTTGGCATTGTTTTTTGTCTCTTTTGCATCATGTCGAAAATCTCATTTGTGATCCATTCATTTTTGTCTTCTTCCATTTTCCTTCGGGATGACGCCGTTTGCTGATGTCACTAAAGCTTCTCTTAGTGTATTCCATTTCGAGTTTTCATTTCTATTTTTCCCTCGTATTTCCTTTTGTTTTTCTTTTTTCTTCAGTTTCGGATCATTCAGTATTCTGCTGTATTACAATTTGGATGTTGTGTTTGGATTATTCAGTTTCCGGAGTTACATTCTTATATTACATATAATATTGAAATGATTGCTTCTGCATATATTGAATAGGTTTTGCATATATTGGATAGGTTTTGCAGTGAACAACTGCATTCCTGAATCTCTTGTTGATAGTTATGTAGTCAAGTTAGTTTTTAGTTTCACCTCCTATGCTTTTCAATGTCCATAATCGTCTTGGAGGTTACTGGAACCTAGGTATTAGCTATTACCTGGTCATTTGCTGTGTACCATTAGACTAATTTTTCCCTGTGTTCGTTGCAGGTTCCTAGTCCGATTTAACCAGCTATTTCCTCTTTCCTCTGCTTGCCTACATGGGCATTCATGTCTCCCATGACGATTATAATTTCTTGTGATTTACACTGAACCTTGGCGTTGTCTAGCATGGCGTGGTAAATTTTGATTTCTCCTTTTGTACTTTGTGCTGTCGGTGCATACATAACAGATATGTTGAAATACTTTCCTTTCAGTTGAATAACGAGAAATTTTTACAATAACTGAAATTATCCAAAAACTCATTTCTTTATATCTTGGTCTAGTATCAATCCAACTTCTTTTCATTTTCCTTTCCATCCTGTGATTGTCATTAACAATATCTCCGTTTTTTAGCCACCTAGTTTCACATGCATCTAAAATGTTGACATTTAACCAACTCATCTTCTGTTTTATATTTTTCCAGCTGGCCTCAGTTGTTTAATGTTCTAACACTTTTAACACTCGCTGGATGACGATCCGGGGACACTTGTCGATCATGTCGCTCCTTTCCGGGCGAGGATCAGTTCCCAGCAATTTTATCCCCTTTACGTTGGTTATGCAGGATGACGGTTGCACATGTCGTTTTTTACCGGGTGAAGATTTAATTCCCATAGGACTTAATTCCTTTTACGCCTGAAGATACCGAAAGGTTGAAACCGAGCTTGCAGAAATAACTTTTTTCCAAATGAAAAATGAAAAAATGTTCAAAAGTTCTACAATGTAAAGATATTTAACACTTTTTAATACAACTGTGTACTGGTCTAATTTAATTATGACCAAAAACTAACTAATTATATATATATATATATATATATATATATACGTTCAGGCAAAGGTAGGAAGACATTGGAAAGAATAAAAAAAATGTTAACAGATTAAAACGAAATGTTACATTCGAAAGGGAATAGATTCGCCCATTCGCACAGACCACCATGTTTGTATGAGGAGTTTGACCCGGCTTTAAAGGAAATTGTCGAATAGACTTATGAGCAGAAGTCAAATTTCACTACACTGTTTTTTGCAAATGTAATTATGCAACAAGTATTTGAAATCCTAGATGCATCTGACTCAGCTACTGCTGATAGTTGATACCATTGGAAAACTTTATTCAGTCGCTTTATCGCAGACCTAGACAATTTCTTGTCAACGAGAATATCAAGGACTGAAAAGTTTACTCTATTATTTCATCATGTCTCCATGCGAATTCGCACAAATATTTATTCTTGCAATGACTATGAAATAGTTGTTGGTTTTTAAAAAGAAATGTTCGTTAAGAAAAAAAAAATACATAGGCGACAATAACCTGGCGAAAATTGAGACCTGTACCTGCAGGTCCTGAAGAGAGTAAGCCGAGATTTTGACTATAAGTCCCTCAGAGGGAAAGCTTTACTAACGGGATATTTTCTCAGTAAATAAAATAAAGACTACTAGAAAACAAAACTTTGGACCTGACAACAGTTTACATTCAGGCTATATTATTAGCCATGATCAAAGAATCTTATATGCAACCTGAAATTATTAGAGCTACACTAAATCCATATACTCCTATTTGTAAATGCTGGTATTACAAAAGAAAGCCGGTGAAAATTTTTAGCCTTCCTTATCTACACAATTGCGAGTTATTACTTGGTCAGACTACAAGTAAAACAGAGTACTTTCGACGATATTAAACTCCTAGTAATGCAGGATCCATGCTGTGGCGCCATACTAGGTCATGATGTCCTCAGCCAGTGCTACAATGTTAAACACCCTTTTAGATAACTATACCCACCCCTCTTCAATAATAAAAATACAGGCTCTACACCAGTAGCCATTAAATCTGGGAGATATTCTTCTGAAAACAAAAAGAACATTTAATATTCAGAATACTAGAAGGAATGATCGAATAAAGTAAATCCCTGTGAATGGCACAAGTATCGATAGCATTTTCTGAAAATAACAAAAAGCTAACAATTTACATAGTTGGATGCCTATCCGTTACCCAGCATTGACAAAGTGACTGACGAAATGACCAAATACAAAACTTTTAACATCCTGGACCTCAAAAGAGACTAGTTGAACTGATTTATCTTTGTCGGCATATCAACTCATTTATGAGTCATTTAATGCCGAAATCTAATTTTCTTGGAAGCTTGAAAGTAATAAAAGTATGATACGTGTTATTTTGCTTTCATAGTTAAATACTTGGTAGTTGATACTCAGACTTTTGTACATATACATGTTTGTGAAGACATTGATAGGTGCGGTGATAAGTGTTTTTGCTGAAATTATATTTTGGAATACCGTTTAATTCTTTGATTTCCTTAAGAAACTGTAAGATATTATATAGATTAACGCCATGAAAATGTTCTTTCATTTTGTTTGTTTGGTTGGTTGAGTTTATTTTGTGGCATATCAACCTCGATGGGTTATTTAATGAAGAAATCTAAATATTTTTGAACACAATTTTATGGCTTCAACTAAATATACTTTGAACGTAATTGTATGCCTTCAACTATATATATAAAATGTGTTGTTGGTAATTCTATGAATTGTTTTTGGTAATTTTTACTAGGTATTGTTGTTATTTTTTTTAAATATAAAATGTATTGCCAGTAATTTTACTATAAAAATGTATTTTTATACTTCCATAATGTTTTGTTTTTGTTTTGGAGTTCACTATTTGCCGGAATCTTAACAGGTGCTACCATCCCGGGTGAGGTTGGCTCTACGAACAGCAGCAGTTAAGAAGTGGTTCTTCGCTCCTCACAACCTTTAGACTCCCGATCAGAGACATTGCTGCTGGATATATTTTATCGTCATACCCAGGATTAGTCGCTGTTTAAAAATACAATCTTTCATTAAACAATGATAATTATTTTTATGGGTTAAAAGTCATTAACCTACTAGAATATGACATAAGCCCATGGCACTGGACCCTGAACGGCTGAAGCCACTGTAGGAATTACTGGTTCCTAATAACATCTTCGCCTTACGACAACTCATTGGCATGTTCGCACATTATTCTTCCGAGAGTATCCTCATTTTCTGAAAAAAAAAAACCCTTTAACATAAATTACCAGTTTCCCGCAAACTTCTCCTGCCGTCAAAGCATTTGAAGGTCTAAAATGAGATATCGCCTATTCTGCTATCGTAGCAATAAATCCCACTGTTTCCTCAGTATTAGAAGCAGACGTATTCGACTGTGTTATTGCTGCCTCATTGAGACAATCCAGTTGCCTCGTAGCATTTTTTCCAGAACACTTTTGAGATCGGGACGACATAATTTAAAAATAGAAAAAGACACTTATGCTACTGTAGAGGCCTTAAAGAAATTGTGACATTACTCGATCGGCTGCCACTTTAGATTAGTCACAGACAAAAAGTCTGTAGCATTCATGTGGAACACTAAAATGACTAGCTGAATAAAAAACGAAAAAATAGCCGGATAGAGAATTGATCTTTCCTGCTTTTCATTTGACGTCGCCTAACATACTGCTAAGGAAAATGCAGTGGCTTACTCCCTCTCAAGCATTTGTAGCTCAAGAATAGCACTGATCTCCTGAAGTTACAGAAAGTGCTATGTCACACAGGGATTAGTACAATGCTACATGTACTAAATTTCGTTGTCGAAATCTATCGTTCTTCGTCAAAGACGTCAAGATTACAAACAACTGTCACACGTGCTCGGTTATGAAATTCTGGTTCTACAAACTCAAACTAGGAACTCTCGTGAAAACTACGCAACCCTTTAAAAGACTTTAAAAGACTTAGATTTCAAGAGGCCGGTACCAAGCAAAACTGAAAATTGATATTTTTTAACAATACCCGACGAATACTCAAGGTTCTTGTTTGTTTTCCTCGCCCTTATGTTTCAGCTTAAACTGTCATACAATGCATCAGCTGCTTATTATCAATTTTCGGGGTATCAGCTTGCTTCCACACTGACTGAGGAACATGTCAGGGTAGCTAAAGCAATTTTTAACTGAGGGGAAATTACTTGACTGTGAACCGAACTTCTCCGTATAATCACTAAGCTAATGCGTGTGTAGATGTTATAATGGAATTATATTGAATAATTTAGAAGTAGCGACCGAAAACCAGAAAATGAGAATGTGGAAATACAAATGGCGTTCTCGAGTTAGCGGAAGGTGGACAAGTCAGGGTTTCTGTAGCCGAAAACTTCTTCCAGCAGGAACTTGTCGAACCGACGAACTTTCCCGCTACACTGAAAAGTGAGGAAATCAATGTTCGTCGCATCCGCACAGATCTCCCCGTTCTCCTCCGAGCCAATCCTACTGACTCTGGTTCGTTAACACCCAATTATTCATTGGACGAAAACACGTAATTTTCAGGTAATAATGTTGTCTACGCAGAGTTCAAAAAATAAAAGGGAATATGCCTACAAAAAATTACAAAGAAAGGCATGTAAAAATTTTCATCCCGAAGTTTTCCCAAGCGGGCCATATACACACAAATAGCCAAACAATTAACATATTTTCATTTACATTCAGTTAACCACAAAGCCTATTTGAAGGCATAAACTAATACAAAATTTCATTTTAAACACTCACAAAAGACGAAAATATTTCCTTTTTCATTCTTTACAAAAAGATGAAAATAATAATAATATTTTTAAAGCACAAATGTTTCTCACCTAGAACCAAGGCACAACTGAATGATGTCCATATTACACCTTCGCTTGTCTCTAAGATAATCTTAAAACTTGACCCTCACAAAGCGAGCGGTGGTGACGGAATCCCAACCATAGTCTTAAAGAAATGTGCCCCTGAAATCTCTTCTGTCCTTTCTAAGCTCTACAACCTCTGCCTATCTGCTTCCTGCTTTCCTGTTGGAAATCTTCCTCTGTAGTTCCTATATTTAAAAACACTGGAGAACCCTCTGACCCTGCAAATTACCGCCTTATCAGCCTTCTTCCGATCTTTGGCAAAGTGTTCGAAGCCATTATCAACGCCGAGGTGGTTCAGCATCTCACAGCACACAGGCTCCTCTCGGACAAGCAATATGGTTTCCGCTTCACCAGGTCTACTGCTGATATGCTAACGACCATCACCGAGTACATATACCAGGCACTCGACAGAAATGGCGAAGCCCGAACCGTTGCATTAGATATATCTAAGGCGTTCGACAGAGTTTGGCATGCTGGCCTTCTATGTAAACTGCGGAGCTATGGTATAACTGGACATTTGTTTGAACTAATCCAGTCATTCCTCTCTAACCGCACAATGAAGGTGGTATTAAACGGACAAGCCTCTCAGAACTACCATACAAACGCAGGTGTCCTTCAAGGCTCCATCTTAGGTCCTACACTCTTCCTGATATACATTAATGATCTCCCTGATTCCATAAGAGCCCAAATAGGTTTGTACGCCGATGACACCACAGTTTACTCTTGCCTCCTACAAAAATCTGGTGTAGGCGTCAAAGCTAACCTCGCAGCCGAGATTGAAAAAGACCTCCAATCCATATTGGACTTGGGTAAGAAATGGTTAGTAAATTTTAATGCTTCTAAAACGAAGCTACTCTCAATTAACCATCATCGACAATCTCACCTACCTCCCATTAGCACACGACCAGATGTGGCAGCAGTATTCAATACACGGGCGGACGGTAGATTTATATATGTGCAGGATAGATTCAGGCGGAAAGGATTTCCGGGCCCTGCACAGAGAGCCGACTTTCATAGCAGCGGATTTAGCAATGGATTCGACGTAGTCATTCCACTTGAGGTCTGCTGAGAGTGTCCGGCCGAGCAGGCGTAGTGTTTTACTCTCTGGGAGGCAAGCCTGTTCCATGCTAATGTGGGGGAGGTGCGGTTGTCTGTGGTGGTTAATTGACAGCAGCTTCGTTTTGGAAGAATTGAATTTTACGAGCCATTTATACCCCAATCCACCACGGTTTGGAGGTCCTTTTCAAGCTCGACAGCGAAGTTCGCCTTGTCACCAACACCAGATGTTTGATGGAGGTGAGAGTACACTGTGGTACCATCGGCGTACATACCTACTTGGGATGTTATGACATCGGGGAGATCATTGATGTAGATTAGAAAGAGCGTAGATGGAGCCTTGGAGGACACCCGCGTTTGTAGGATAGTTCTGAGAGGCATGTCCGTTTAATACCAATGTATCATTTGTGTTTCTCTTTCTCTTATGACAGGATCGTTTAGGCCTGCTAAAGCTTCAGCAGGTGTGCTATAAGCAGCATTTTGTGCTTCGCTACTTTATACTGTGGGTTGTGGGTAAGAGATAATTCCATAGGGTATAAATGTTTAACGGCATGTGCCTGGCAGCTTCCATCCCCTCTTTTTAGAGTCACAGTTAGAACCTTTCCATCATCCCCAATAACCAACTCTACAACTCTCCCTAACTGCCAGTGGGGCCTAGATTTTAATGAGTTCTTTATCAGTGCAATATCGTCCACTTCGATTTTATTTTCAAATTCACGTTCGTCTAAGTCCTTGCACTGTTTCAGGAGACTTAGGAGGTACTGCTCATAATACAATCTATGAAATCTTTGCAGTATATTGTCCCTGATTTTCAGGAAGTTTGTCACCTTTGAGTTGGTAACATATAAAATCGATGGGGCACTAATATCTAGCCCAGACTCAGTGGAACTCCTGTATGTCAGAGGGCGAGAGTTCTCAAATTGGGATAAAAACTTTTTAAAAGCCAGCTTGGCTCCGTTATTACCCGAAAACACGGCACATTTCAGTTTGGGTAAACTAAATGCTGTCGCTGAATGTATGCTGTTAGTGAGAGCAGTATCATCCCTGACCTTATTCTTGTCTTCATTACGACATACATTTTCCTCAATGGTAGCAACATCCTCCCGTATCTTATGTCAGAATACGAAAGTTTCGTCAAGACACCGATTATATTTCTCAGTATTGCAGGGTTCTTTCTCCACGCAGTACGCGTTTAATGCCCCACATTTTTCTTCGAACTCAGACAAAAGCCGTTTCTCTGAAATGCAAAGATAAAAACAATCTTATACAAAACAAATAGCCCAGAATTGGACGCACGTCGCAGTAACAATAAACTTCGGAGTTTTCCTATAAACTATTCCTAATTTTAGCAGAATAAAAGAATTATATGAGTAATTTCCACAGAATAAAAGAATTAAGCGTCTAATATTAGCAGAATAAAAGAATTATTTCTTTTACCACAAAAGCAACACGTTCAACTCTCGTAGAATAAAAATTTATAGTTGTGGGTGGTATAATTTAACTTCCTCTTTAATTTAAGCTTCTCTCTTAACGTATTACCACGTGGTCACAGTGGCAAAGCAAATAAGATTAAAATGCGAGCGTCTCAATTACAAAACTATTTATTATAACATAATATAAAATTAAAATACATAAAAAGGTTTTTACATTTAACATGTACAGTTCAATAAATGATTAACATTAGAAATATGTACAATAAAGACAGGAGAACTGATAAAATTATAGGTATTTTAGCGTCAAAACTGATCGCGGAATATAGAATTAAAATATTGCGACCATGTAACGAATTAACCAAGATGGAAAGAGGAAGGTGTATTTTACGAACACAGACACGAAGTACTTACGAGAAGGTGAAAATACAAATGGCATTCTCTTATATTCGAATTAGCGGAAGGCGGACAAGTCAAGGTTCCCGTAGCCGAAGGCTTCTTCCTTCAGGGACTTGTTGGGCTCTCTTCTTCTTCTTCTTCTTCTTCTTTAGGGTAACGGCTCAGGACAAACAGCACTTGAAGGGTTTCTCAAACGCAGCAAAACTTCAATATGGAGTCGAATATGTAAGGGACTCCAGAATTCACAATTAGGCGATTCGATTTGGTTAATGGGAAAACCAACGACTAGCCAGACGATTGTAAGTTCTCTACGCCGCAAAAAATACTTTAACAAATATATCCCGTTAATATGGGGATAAAAAGTACTCCGGAAGCCACAATTAGGCAATTCAATTTGGTTAATGGGATGACCAACGACTTGCTAGGCGAGTGTAGGTTCTCTGTGCCGCAAAAAATAGTTCAACCATTATAAGGGGATAAAACACACACCTCGGCTGTACGAAGATGGGTGCCACCTAATGACCCCTGTAAGTGTAAGAGAAAACACAAAGCTGGTTTCGCATGACGCGGTCTCACCGCAGCGGAAAATCTGACCTCCATTCTTCCTGAGTCCAGTTCTACCGACTGCTGCTGTCCGCCTGCCTCTGTCCGTGCAAGGCCCTTGAGTAAAACTTCCTGCTCCTTCACCAAGTTACGTGTCCTGTCATTGGTCAGCAGTGAGAGTACGAAGATAGTGACTCTACCATTGGCTTACAGCGCCTGCTGCTTCCCAAAAGGGGACGACCAAATGAAATCAAGGGTCGGTGCAAGTTTAAAAAGTATCACCTGAAATAAATCTCTCTTCTAACCAAAATAATTCTTACACTCTTTCTTTCAAACCTGAGTAATAACAATTTAAGACACCGATAAAAATAATGACATTAATATCTTTTACAAAAACCAAATTCAAAGTAACTATATAAGAACAAATCTTCACTCCACAACATCATTCAAAAATACGCAACTCCTGTCGATGTAAACAAAAAATTAAATTAATTATTTATTACACTAAATTTAAAACTGATAACCTCATCATCAAAAACAACAATTCACCCGCGAGATTCAAACTACAACGATCCAACACTATTTACGAATTCGCATATCCTTTGAAGAACTGCGTTCTTGATCCTAATTTCGTAAATAATTATATCGGCCATACCGCTACGAAACTGACTCGAAGACCGATGCTACATCTCTCGCAACGGAGTTCAATTCGATCTTATTTAAACACACACGATGACTTACCAAACCTTATGCAGAACGTACTTGTTGACAACACAAATATCCAATTATCATAACATCATCCACATCCAAAAAAAAAAAAAAGAAAGACTAAAAATAATGGAGGTCTTGTTGATAAAAACGAAAAACCCAACGCTCAATAACATCAACTACAAACACGCTTACAACCTGCTTACCGTGCTTGGTTCATAACACATGCCACTACTCAACATTATACATAGCACTACGTAAATTCTATTGCACGTAAAATATCCTTCATCCTCGAAAATGGCTAAAAGTATAGCCGAAAGTGCATGGATAAACAAAACATTTGGACAAAATTTATATAATTTATGCCTCAAAAGAAAGAAATTATAAGATAACATGAAATGTTACAAAAAAAACCCCAAAAAAATGTTACCAAGATTTTCTGGGAAAAAAAAACCGTTTCTAAAATAATTTCATTCATTTGTGAATAAGTACAGAAATTTTCATTAAAATGTGGCAAGAATTTTCAAATCAGTGTTTTTCAGCAAAAAAGATGCTCAAATTTCCTAAACGTATCTTTGCCCCCTCCTTTTTTTAAAATCAAGTTTGTGGCATTTTTTCATCAAGATATGCTTTTTTTTTTTCAACGAATTAGTGGTGGTACTTAGCTTTAATGTTATACTTTTATTAGCTGAAAACAAAAAAAAATGTGGGGTGGAAAAGCAAGGCTTTTTTAATAAATTCAAAAGACTATCTCATACAAAAAAAATCAACTAGTAAAAAAAGTGTAAGTAGTGTAATTTCTTGGCAGTAGAAGCTTTGCTTGAAAAATACTCTGCTGAGCTGATAACATTTTGTTTTCATTGCAAAATTTTATAACATTACTGATGAAAGTGCGGGTGGGCTGTGTTATTGAGGAAAAAATTGAAAATTCAATTGGAGTAGATAGACTAAACTATCGCCCGGTTCACACTCCACCCACATCTATTGAACAGGTGAAAAGGCTCATCCCTTGTTTCCTGTTTAGGATGCGGTTTCCGGTTTTCTCTTTTCTAATCTTTTCCTTTTTTATTATTTTTTTTCAATTGGAGTAGATAGACTAAACTATCGCCCGGTTCACACTCCACCCACATCTATTGAACAGGTGAAGAGGCTCATCCCTTGTTTCCTGTTTAGGATGCGGTTTCCGGTTTTCTCCTTTCCAATCTTTTCACTCTTTTTCTTTTTTATTTATTTATTTATTTTTTTCTTTAATTGGAGTAGATAGACTAAACTATCGCCCGGTTCACACTCCACCCACATCTATTGAACAGGTGAAGAGGCTCATCCCTTGTTTCCTGTTTAGGATGTGGTTTCTGGCTTTCTCTTTTCCATTCTTTTTACCCTTACGTAGCCCCCTGCGCATCAGTGGCGTTACCGCCTTGCTTGGGGTGATATGATTAAAAAAAAAACAAAAAAAAAACTTAACCATTACACCTTGTCTGCTACTTTTAGTAACCCCCTCCCACATATATATTCATTCTCTATTTTAATTTATTATTTTTAATCTAATTTTGCATTTCTATTTGTTTTTCGTAATAAATTCATCTTTACCAATTTACTTATGTTTATTCATCTGTAAATAATAATAGTTCGTAAATATTGACATCTTACAAAGGTCAGTTTTTAATTTGCGCCTGTTTGTACATATATAATTCATAAAGTAATCCTAAACTAAAATAATTTAGATACTAATTTACATATAAAAAATTCAGAAACATCGCTTACTTACTTTCGTTTATTATACATTGAATTGCGTCACTTCATGTCCTCCATAATTCGCAATAAAAAAGCACTAATTATAGTCTACTTTGCTCACTACAATTCAATCACGCCCAATACTTTAAAAAGAACTTTGAATTTATGTGTGTATAAACGTGCTGATTTTTGTAACTATGGATGTCTATGCACAGCATTATCAAAAAATAAGTGCTGTAACTAAACTAAATTTAACATTTATTGCTAATTTTCTAACTTTTCCCAAACAAGCATCTTCTTAAGTTCCTAAAATTTAAGAAAATATTAAAAATATATGAGAATGTTTTCCCACTTTTTAAGATTACTGGGTACTTAAAAATAATATATGAAAGCATTCGTGTTGTATTAAAGCAATTTTTACAATTATGTGCCTATTAATAAAAAATACCAAACATTAAGCTATCAATAACTCTGTGAACACCTCATGAAGATAACCAACTCCGTGATAAAAAAAATACTTTGCTGTGATGATTTAAATTTAAAGTAGTTATATTTGTTTTAATTCAGATTAATTAAACTTTAAATCAGTTACTCTTCCTTAAATAAAATTTCAGTATATTATATTTTTGAAAGGTTTGTGTGACAATATTGTAATGATATTATGATTTTAAAAATAATCATCTCAATCAAATTTTGCTTATTGTAAATATTAAATTTTATCTATTAGAATTAAAAATAAAACTAAAAGCTTCAAGAAAGAATTATTTTATTTTTAAAATACACTTTAAACCTCAGATATAGTTTTTTAGAATGCACCTTAATATATATATATATATATATATATATATGTGTGTGTGTGTGTGTGTGTGTGTGTGTGTGTGTGTGTTGTGGATTCTTGTTGAGAAACCACACAAAATAATAAATAACCAAATACAGATATGGCGATACAAAGACATTGAACAAAAATATACAAACTGGAAACTGGTTAGTAAATTCAGGAATACTAGGAATACTGTTAGTAGGAATCAATATATAGAATCTTGTAGTGAAGAAGTATGTCCGGGTAATGAGTCTATATCCTTACAGACCAACTAGTGGCGGTACAACTACTCAACTCTACCAGTTCTTTGACAATCACAACATTTATTCTTGTATAGAATACAAAATTTGTGGCATAAGGCCGAAAGGGGAGGGGTAGAGGGTGGTACTCACTTAACTATCCTATACTTAGCTAAACGCAATCACGACCCAATCACACATTACAATTTATAAATTCACCACAAGAACCCGTTCATCAACTCCCAATCCTTCACACACCACAATACCACAAACTTACAAGGGACACCTAAAAAAGGGGAGAAAAACCCATGACAATAAAAATGTATTTATGTACAATATAATATATAATTTAAAACATTTAATGAAAGATGAAATGATGAGAGGGGCATGAACCCAAAAGCAAACAAAAATGGTTTACATCAAAATAAACATAACACTATTAACTTATACTATTGCAACCAAATACATAATAATTATAAACAAGATGAAAAAACTCTCAAAAACATAATACGTAGAAATGTTAAACCAGTGGAAAATAATAATCAAATTAAACTCAGTATATATTATAAAAAGTTTAAAACAATTGACCTCATAGTCTATAATAACCCAACAAGCACTAAACTAAATTCTCTACAAAAAACCAATGTAGTGTACCAATTTACAGGCCCAGTCAGAGATTGCATCTCTGATACTAATCAAAAACCTAGTACATATATTGGTTTTACTACAACCACGCTCTCCCGTAGACTTACATGTCATATTTCTGATCAGAGTACTATTAAACAACATTTCTCTGAAAAACATAAACATGTAGGTAATATCAGACAGATTTTGGTCAACAATAGGGTGATCCTTACTAATACACACAGTAAGAGAAACCTGCAGATATTGGAGGCCATGTACATCAAATCTAAATAACCAACACTCAATAAAATCAACTTTAAAACAGGAAATAACATATTACATTGCATTTGACTACATGGTTTTGTTGTCATTTCGCGCTATTCCGTGGTGTGACGTCATAAAACCGCATCGCTAACTTAAGAACTGCGTTTATTATTTTTGGTAACTATTGCCGTTGCCAAGCGGAGTTTTATGTCAACACAAAATAAAATCGTCGGTGATGGTGGATTTTATAATATTTTAGTTTAAACAACCTCTCTGAAGATGGCTCATGTGAGCCGAAAGCTTAGAAGAAAGCCAATAAATAATTATGCAAATGTTGGAGAATTTTTGTCTTTATTTTCAACTGAAATTAAAGCAAAAATACGACGTTTAGAACGGCTCATGATTAAACATAATAGACATTCATTGTCTCTTATATTTAACAGGATATGTTTAGAATATATATATATATATATATATATATATATATATATATATATATATATATGTATGTATATATATATAAACTTATTTACTTCAACTGTATACTATAAATGTGTTAAATGAACAAAAGTCACACTTTTAAAGTAAGTTATGTTTTAATATATGTATATATTAAAAAGTATTTTTTTAAAGATTATATTTCTTTTCATTTATCACCATGGATCACTATAGAGGATTGATTGTTATTTCAACTTTTAGCTTTATTTTGGACAAGAACAAGAAAACATTGTTCAAATACAGTTTTTGGTATTTGATAAAATTACTTAAACATTTTCGTCACTCTTTTTATTCGTAAATAAATATATTTTCTAAATTAAATCAAATTTACAAAATAGTTTATCATATATACTACATATATAATAATTCATAAACATACAAGAATGTGAAGAAAATTCTATGTGTAGTCCACTTCCAAAATTCTGACCAAACAACCAGCAATTGTTTTGGATCTCTTCTTGGTCGAGCTGAAAATTTGTCAATACTCTCCATCTCTTTAATAGTTAAATATTTTAACAGAATTGGATTTAATTTCACAGTCGGTGGGATAGTCTCTACCCATATATTTATTTCCTGTTCATGGGTCCCAAATATTTTATGAAACTTAACTCAGTGCTTTAACGAGAACTTAGCTGCTTTCTCATAAAGCAGTATAACAGATTTTCACACAGTCTTTAAACATTTTCACAGTTACCGCTTAATAAGCAGAGAGTAAGTTTTATTACCATTTCTATCCTTTATACTTGCAAAAAAACAAACAAACAAAAAAAAAAACAAACAAAAACAAAAGAAAAACGACAATACCAGCTTTATACGATCAAGATTTGGGTGGTAGAGTGATATTTCTGGTAGTTGCATGACAGGGTTCGATTCTTCCACTGAGTAGGCAATTATATATGTGCGTGTGTGTGTGTGTGTGTGTGTGTAAGAGTATGTGTGGAGAGAGAGAGAGACAGAGAGAGAGAGAGAGAGAGAGAGAGACAAGGAGGGGGGTGGAGAAAGAAAAAATAACTTAAACAGACAAAAGTAACAGTCACCGCCCAAAATTATTAAGTTCAGTGAATTTACCGTAAACAGAGAAACACGATCGACCACCCTTGGTGGGGAAAGAGATCAAGATTAATTTACTGACACATTTTACACATTCTCTTTCTTTCTTTCTTTCTTTCACACACACACACACACACACACACACACACACACACACATATATATATATATTTACAAACCCAGACATTCTCCCTTTTTGTTTCTTTCTTTCGTATTCTTTGACTGATTGCATTATGAAGATATACGATCTGATTTTTATTTATCTACGCAGCATGTCATTATTAACAAAGGTATTCTATCATCAGTAACGAATAAAGATCAAACTCAGTGTGAATTGCTCGATAGTAGATAACCAAATGGCTACCTACTATCGAGTAATGGCTTCTCTTTTCTCCTCTCTTTCTTTCTTCTTTTTTTTTATTAAATCCTTTTACCTTGTACGGAATTTTTTTCCAAAAATGATTGTGAAGCGTTGTTTTCATAAAATCAAATTTTTTAAATAAAAGCATTTATTACAAATGCTTTTATATAAAAAATTTGATTTTATCATTGTTAACTACATGATGAGACATTGGTCTTTCAATGTCGAAACAAAATGTACAATTTTGTAGTAGCTTTTTACTTGTTGTAATGTGATATATATATATATATATATATATATATATATATATATATAGCTTTCATTAAATATGACCGACAAAGAAGATCTAATTAATTTGTTGATAAGTCTTTCCAGTTTTTTCTTTACGGTTTTCCGTTTTGTAGGAGTAAAGTGGTATATATCAATATATATATATATATATATATATATATATAGACAAATTACTAGTGTCACACTATGAAATCAAACATTTAAGGAAGAAGAAAACAGGGATCATATTAAACTAAAACAATATATATATATATATATATATATATATATATATATATATATATTCTAAAGGATTAACAAATTTATTTTTAATGCAAAAGTTTTATTATTTCAAAAGTTAATTTTAGTGGATACAGGGTTTTGTCTATGAGAAAATCTTAACGAGAAGATATGCATCCTTTTATAAGTCTAACTAGAACTTCTCCCGGTCTCTGGCACTCTCTATGTCCGAATAGTAAAAAACATGCCAGATTAGACAGTGGTTTCTCCCCGCAAGAGGTAACGCCGGTTCATACCATACTGGTTAGCCCATTTTTGAAAGTTTTTCTCAACAGAGGAGGGTCTGTAATGTGATAGATACCGACTTGGCAGACCGCCTGCAGTCTCTCTCTCACCGGCGAGACGTGGCTTCGCTGTGTCTCTTCTATAAATACTTTCACGACTTCTGCTCCGATGAACTTAGATCACTGGTGCCCCCTAAATACGAATTTGCACGAGATACTAGATTAGCAACTAGATCCCACCCTTTTACAGTGAAACCGATAAAATGCAGCCGTAACTTCTACTCCAACAGTTTCTTTCCTCGCACTTCCCGACTGTGGAATTCTCTTCCAAACGATTGCTTCCCCGACGGCTACAATCTCCAGGAGTTTAAATGTAAGGTCAATAGACACCTCCTAACACACTAACCTGCTCGACACTCATCCTCGCTATCCTTACTCATCTATCACCTTTCTCCTGACATTCCCTATGTCTATCCACTCCTTCTCTTTACCTTCCCCTATGTAGCCCCATGCGCAATAGTGGCAGTGGAATGCCTTGCTTGGGGTGAGATGATTAAAAAAAAAAAAAAAGTGCGCAGGCCGCTAGATGTAATATACTCAGTTTAAAAGTGGGACATCCACTCTAAAATGAGTATCCCCTAAAAATAACGTTTGAAGTAATAAAATTGTACTAAAATAAATACATTAATTATTTTGATGTTGATTTAGAACTTCGAATACGAAATTGGACAGATATGGGTTTTGAAGAAAATCTGTGCTTTTCTTAATAGGCTAAATCGAACCCTGCTGTATTGTATCCCACTTTGTGGTCGAGCGTTCTATATACTATGTAGACTTTTAGTTGTAAAGCGGTAATAATAACTTAAGGAAAATTCTGTAACCGTAAAAATCCTGTGATTGTAAGAGTAAAGGGGATAGTGACTTAAAATGACTTAAGACCCAGACATTTTCCATGCCAGTGATGAAATAAATTGAATGACACACATGTACAATTCAGCCAGTTTGAAAAGTTATCGCGTGTCACCGTGAAACGGTTACAGGCAGGATTTTCTTTAAGTTTAATAACTTAAAAAAATCCTGTAACCGTTTCACGATGACAAGTAAACTATGTTTTTATTATAATTAATAATGCATGTTTAAAATGAAAAATCTTTCTGCAAGCTTTAATTTTAAATCAGTTTTTTTCTAAAAGACACCAGTTTCATAAACTTTGAATTTAATTACTTATCTAGATCAATAATTAAAAAAAATATCTGTTTATTATGCAAGAAAAATTAGCAATGTTGCCAAAACCCATGAATTATTAATCAAAATCTGTCAGTAATAACGTCAATGTGAAATTTGTTTTCCTTTTTTCATGTTTTTAAAACTATTTCAAGCCTGTATAATTACATATTCAAGACAATTAAAAAAATAATGTATTTTTTAAATTTTACACTGTAGTAAAGTTGTTAATTAAAGCAGTATTTCGTCTCTATTGTGCTTGAAGATTTCATTTTAGTTTTATTTACAAAGAATTTAGTTTTTTCATAAAAAAGAAAAAAATAAGGATATTTTTATATCTTGTTGAAAAATATTAAGAATTAAACCAATCTTTAAAAAGTTAGTTTTTACATTTTTTCTTACTGTCACGACAAACATAAGATCCGAAAAGAAAAACAATTAATAAAGGTGGAATTAAGCAACTAAAAGTCAAATTTTTCCTTCAAAACGGCACAAACCACAATGGCTGCTATCTTATTAACATGTTATTGTAAATAAATATATTTTCAAATATTCAAAATATAAAAGTAAACTTATAAAAAATAAAAATAATAAAAAATAATTTTAATATCAGAAAAATTTAATGAAAATAGTTACTTTGTCTTATTCAATTTAACAACAGCAAAAGACTTGACAAATTCTATTTGAAAAAAAAAAAATTAAAAATGTCTCTTTATAACATTGCTCAGTCAGTACAAATCAAAGGTCAGTTTGGGTGAGTGAGGTGAGGTGTATTACTACCTTACAGGCAAAACCAAATTCGTGATGATAGCTCTCGACTGAATTGCTTCCGTGTGTAAGTATGGTGGTCCATAATAAAAATAATGATGGCATCTGAAAACAAAAATGATTACGATTTTGCTCAGCAGTAGTTAATAATATCCCATCAACAGCCATTAAAAAAGAAAAAAAAAAGAATAGATATAGAGAAAATCTCAATATTTTTGAATATTTATTTATTAAAAGGCATCAAATTTTTAAAAAACAAACTCTTACAGGAAACAATAAATAAAATATTTTTAAAATATCGAATTATTAAATCACTTATAGAAATTTAGAAAAAATATGAAAGAAAAGTTGTTTTTTTATATAAAAAAACAAAAGTAAAAAAGCCGTATATTTTCGTTTTTATTTTTCAAAGTTTCACACTAAGGCATCCATTTGAGTATTTATTTTCGGTTTTAATTTATTTTTATTCACTATTTATTTTTAAAGTCAGTCAGTTAAGTGTCATACGTGATACACGCTTGGGCGATCATGTCTCGAAAGAGACATGACCGACTGGACAGAAGATTATCCCGCAGTAGGTTGCCATTGCTTTCTGCGGTAGACTGGTTGCCGACCAAGGCTATAGAACCCAATCTGTCCTGTTATTTAATCCATAACTGGAAGGAATAGACGAATTAATACCTTTCCTAAGGGTATTTACGTAAGTGAATGCAATGAATTCAGCTGGAATTCGAACTCGGCTTCCTGATTTCTCGTTCCGAGCCGATATCCAATGCACCACAACGCACATCCATTTTTAAAGTACTTATCTTTAAAAAGTGTAAACCTCAATATCAGCGCAGTTACACAATGAAAATCATCAAAACATGTCAGAGCGGTACAATAGCGCGAAAAAATAGTTTTCCTCTGAGATTTTGAAAAGACACTGATTTAAAAATACACATTCTTTTTCACTTAAATACCAAAAGTTTATTAAAACCCAATAATCATATAATTTGGAATGATTTTTAAAATCAACGTGTTTTTTCGATCCCCAAAACGGCAATGATATTTGTATGGTGACACTACAGTAAACTTTTTTAAAAAACAAATATTTCCGCTTCTGTTTAAAAATCTAGAAATAATATATTTATCAGAATTGTTCCATTCTTTCAGCTTTTGATTGAAGAGGAAAAATGAGTTTTATACATATTTCATAGCTTATTTTTTTTTCATCCAGAAGAGAAGTTACTACACAAAGCATTACTTTAAACTATCGTTTAAAATTTCATATTAAGGGCATTAATTAACCACACACCGGATTACTTTTAAGAAATAATTATGTTTATTTATATTTTCCAATTTTTAGTGATATAAATTTTATGAAAAGTTATAAAACCGTTATATGTGGATTATTTCTTGTCAGTGGATACTCAAAATCACATCGAAGCAAACATATCAAAACATTTATGTATTTAAGATTAAACGTAAAGCAAAGAGAATCAATCACAGCGATACATTACATTCTTCAAGAATCTGTTGCGACAAGAATCAATCACACTTTTTAGGGGTTTTTCGTATAGGGGACAATAGGGAAACTTTCTTTGACCTATTTCTAATGACTTAAACCTTTTTTGATCACCCTTGTCCACTTGATTGTCAGCCAACATGTCTACCACGAACAAACAATTCCTTGGACCCCCATTCTGGCTGCATTCAAATTGTACAAGAATGTACAGAAAACTTATCGAACCAATCAAGATGTTATTTGGTCATTTGGTCAAATTTGGTGATGTAGGTCAGACAGAAAGTTTTTCGACACCCTTTATGTATTCTAATTACAATTTTGCCATAAAAAAAGCAGGAATATGCAAGTTATAATGTATAACAGCGGATTCCTGGTGAAAAATTGCATACGTAAACAAATTTTCAACTGTCGTTTAAAAGGCGACACACACACACACACACACACACACACACACACACACACACACACACACACACATATATATATATATATACTTTTTAAATATAGATTAGGCATATATTTGTAGGTGTCCCTATTTCACTTGTTCCTGGTCGCTCATTTCGTTTCCTTGTTTATTTTGCTTTTTCACTAGAATATGTCGCTTTTATTCATCACGTTTCAATAAACATCGTAATATTAACAAAAAACAAAAACAAAAAAACAAAAAAAACACAACAAAAAAACAACAACATACAATTATTGTCGTTTAAATAACAACTACATGCATAATAACACCAAATCAGTTATAATGATTTTATTAAAATGCACACATTCCAGCATCTGAAATTCCACATTTAGACGCAGTTCTATACACAAAGCTAACTGGTCTGGTTCATCAATTCTCCAAAGTCTATTTCGTGTTCCTGAATAAACTATTTCCACATGATTTGCTATTTAAAACAAATGGGGATAATTACTAATTAAAATAAATCATTTAAGACATGCATCGTTGTTTATCCGTTCGATCAATGGCAAAGTTTCTACCACACGATTTTCTTACTGCTACATATCACTAGCGAATTCACGAACCCTAACATAAACAATTTGACACAATTTTTTGGTATTTTTCTGCTACACACTTGTCAGTACAAAGTGCATTTCTCCACCAACCCACTGCCTTTACAATGCCAATGAGGGCTGCGGTGCAGAAATGAGAAAGATGTTTTAGTAATGATACCTGTTATATATATATATATATATATATATATATATATATTGCAACGACAAGTATGTCTGCTTTACTCGACTGCGTCCGACTGATTGTTGTTTTGTGGTTGTATCTTCTTCCCTTGAGAAAAATGTCTTTCGATCTCCCTTCTCTTCCTAATTCCGCTTTTCACCACCCCCATGGCATCACCTACAGACGGGCCTACCCGATACCATTCTCATAGCGAAGTGTCAACTTTTTATAAACACAATTGAAAGGAATCATTTCTTTAGATTGCCAATTAAAAGGTGGGTGGGGGAACCCTGTGGCGTGGGCAAGTGTGCATAAATGTGTTTTTATGAATTCGTTTTACGAATCTACGAATGAAAATGCGCGTGTGATTGAGCGCTACGTGAGACTGACATATACATGAATATAGATAGTTTAATGTAAATATGTAGGTTCTGTTATAAGGGCTCAAATTCTACAATTTTATACACCCTGCCAAACGGATACACGTTAGAAGTCTTAGTATCCATTTCCCTTAAAATATAAATATTTTATTTAAAATATTTATATTTTAAGGGAAATGGAAAATAAATTCCTACATTGTGAGTTAAAATATACTTGGGAAACAACAAAATATGAATTTATTATATATATATATATATATATATATATATATATATATATATAAGATCTGTTTCGCTGTATCACAGCTCATCAATATGGTTAGACATCCGATTGCTTTTAGCCAGGATTGAAACACGACCAAATTGTCATCAGTCGGTGAAAACCTCTGAGCTATGAGCGCTCGGTAGGATGACTTTTAGCGTGTGATATACCATGTAAACACACGCCAGTAGCTAAGAGTGTTCAAATTCATTACTGAATGAACGATGCGTAGATGCTACGGTACTTACTGTTTTTTCAAAGTCTACCTTTCTTCCAGAGTGCTCAATCAGGGTGTGAGAGCATAAATAATCATCTGCAGATAGATCTGTTTCGCTGTATCACAGCTCATCAGTACGGTTAGACATCCGATTGCTTTTAGCTTTTAGCCAGGATTGAAACCCCATCAGTCGGCGATTTTAGCTCTGAGCTATGGGCGCCATGTAGAAGAAGTCAGACTTTTAGCGTGTGATATATACCATATTGAGTATTTGGGTAGCAATCCCTCTTTTGCACAAGTTTCATTGAAGATGACTGATAAGACAGTGGGATAAATCTTTTATTAAATTTATCTTGCATTCGTACAAGTAATTTCTTCTATTTCTCTCTCTCTCTCTCTCTCTCTCTCTCTATATATATATATATATATATATATATATATATATATATATATGTATATATAACTTCTATAAGTAAAAGTTTTGTCACTTAGCTGATTGATCTTACTTTCAGCATCCCGACTTCAGAGTTTCGAAGACGAACTCATTCATCAAGGAGTATCAGCAATTCATTGCTTATACTTCTTGATTTTTTTTTAGAGAGAAAGTGAGAGAGATTGCCATTTTTTGGTGTCAATAAGAGTTGCTTATTTTTCGAATGTTAATAATTAGTGTTCGTGCCGAAATAAAAAAATGTTCGAATGCTGATTTTGAAAGCGGAACACACTTCCTACATGTAAGATGGATTCACTTTTCATATTTTTTTTCTAGGTTTTCTCCATTTTACCACATGTTTGTGAAAGCTTTACTCAGTAAGTGTGTGTATATCGAATTTTTTCTCGATGGGAGGATAACAAAATAGCCCTTTGTAGAAATATTAAATCTTTCGTAATGATGTGCAGAAACATTTGTATTTTTTTTATTTGGATCCAGGTTTTTAATTTTTTTCTTTATGAAACCATTGTTTTCTTCTGACCTTTTTTGTTTTTGATACTTAATTTTAATCTACTTACCTATGTCTTATTAACTTTTGCTTCCCTGCAGATATTGTTCTTCAGATGGAATTAATTTCTTTGATATTCAAAACGGTAGTATCAACAATTTGTAAGAAGCAGAAGAAAAGAGATGTTCATGAACTTGTCTCTAGGAAAGTTAGCTGTTTGCGCATGTGCCGAATGATGACATTTCCGACGCTTTGAGTCCAACACACAAACGTTAGTATTAAAATTAATTAGATGAGAATGTATGTTGTGTTAATGCATAGAGTATTTTCCTTTATTAGAAAAACAAAGCACATTTCTCTGTCTAAGACAAATTCAGTCGGACCCACCTGATCACTTTTTAATTTGAGCTGGCGATTAAAGATGTCCAAGAAATTACGTCAATGGATGAAATTAACATAGTCTACTATTTTACATTTCTATTAACTTTATCTGTACATTTCTTTCACAGTATTTAGAAGATTAATGGAAGACATTTACAGGAGATTTCTAGGTGAAATGCGATTCAAACATTTTATAGAATGGAGCAAGCGGCAAGCGTGAAATCATCACAATGGAATGAACTTAAGATGTAAGATTCAATAACGTAAATAGTATAGGCGATTGATTTTTCAAATTTCTGCATATCAAATAAACTTTTTATTGTTAACTACTTTCACTTTGAATTCTTTATTTTTTTCACTATGCCCGTAGAAAGTGACATTCACTTTATTTGTATCTTATAAATTTATATAAAATTTGTACATTATATGCGAAAATAAAATTATAACCAATTTCTTATCAAATACACATTTTTATAAATGCATGTGTTTATTCTTGATTTGTCTGTGTGTGTTAGCGTGAGAGAGGATGGGGAGTGAGAGAAGGGGAGAAATGATCTAAAGAAGTTGAATATATTTTCCTCTTTATAATAATAAAGACCGTTGTTTACTCTGGAAGAATGGTAGACTTTGAAAAAACAGTAGCTACTCTAGTATCTACGCATCGATCATTCAGTAATGAATTAGAGCACTCTGGCTACTGGCGTATGATACATCATACGCTAAAAATCTGCTTCCTTCTACCGAGAGCCCAGAGCTCAGAGGTAGAATTGCCGACTGACGCCAATTCGGTCGGGTTTCAATCCTGGGTTAAAAGCAATCGGGTGTCTAACCGTACTGATGAGCTGTGATACAGCAAAACAGATCTGTCTGCGGATGACTATATATATATATCTCCTTCGCTGACATACGAGGTATACGCACCAACTTTTACAGTGTCGAATTTTTCCTCCACGTCAACTCACCTGCCATCTTAGCCCTCTGCGAAACTAACCTTGATCCTTCTATCCTCTCTTCAGAATTCTATGTCGCTGGTTACCGTCCCCTTTTTAGGAAGGACTCCAATGTTCACATGCATGGGCTTGATGTTTACGTCAGTGAATCATCCTCTAGCTAGGGTGATCTCTCATGAATCCCTAGATCATTCTTATATGTGCTTCCGTCTGTCCATACTAAGATCAGTTAGCTATCTATTCTTCCTCTATTGCCCCCTCATCTCCCGACTGTTCCGTTCTTGACAGCATCTCCAATAATATTGACAAGGCCATTTCCTCTCATCCGTCTGCCCATATATTTGTATTTGGCGACTTTAACGACTACCACGCCAAATGGCTGAAAAAAACTCTGTCACAGATCTTGCTGGTGTTCACACCATGAATTTTTCACTCACTCAGTTCCTTACGTAAGTGGTGGAGTTCTCTAATAACCCTAATGGACCTGACTCATTGCTGGATCTCTGTTTTACTTGCATCCCTGACTCTTGCAATGTCAAGCAACTCTACCTCCTAGGAAACTCTGACCATGAGGTGGTTTCCGTTTCCACCCCCACTCCACCCAAGACACCCAGACTAGCAGAATATCTTACTGCTACCAAAAAGCCAATTGGGACTCATTCCGCGATTTCCTGTGTGACGTCCCTTGGAACAAAGTCTTTAGTCTTCCTGTTGAAGAATGTGCGGCTGAGGTCTCTCCTTGGGTAAAGGCTGGCATCGAAGCTTTCATCCCAGCCAGACTTATTGAGACTTAAATCCCACTCGTCTTAGTTAATCCCCGCTTGCTCGGCCACCATCATCCATCAAAATCACTTCTTCTGGCTTCACGCGTCACGCATCGGACCATAACAGGCGCCTCTTTGCCTCTGCTCGCAATAAGTGCAAGAAGATACTTAAAGAAGCTAAGCTGCTGTTTGCAGCCAGAATGAAGCAGCACATAACATCCCATAAGTTCGGTTCCAAAGACTACTGGAGGCTCTATAAAAGTGTACTCAACAATAGCAAACTCTCAATCCCCACTCTAATCAACGAAGTTGAGGTCCTTACCTCTACAATAGACGAGGCTGAGTGCTTCGTTCGCAGATTCTTCACCAACTCGACACTGGATTCGCCGGGAATATCTGTACCCGACTTCCTACCCCGAACTGAGGCCCGACTGAATGACATTCGCATTACCCCTTCGGTGGTTTCCAACATAATTTCAAAGCTTGACCACCATAAAGATAGCGGAATCACAATCATTGTCCCGAGATCAGAGAGACGTTGACCAGATCGAAGTCAGGCTGAAGGAGGTCTTTACCGACGACTCGTTTTCAGCATACATAAAACTCATCCTGGTCAAGTTGGACCGGCGAACGTGTAGATGCCTATGCGAATAAAATCAGGCAGCTTGTTGGATTTGCGGGGTTCGAGGGAGCCGAAATGGAAAGGCTCACCAAACTAGCTTTCGTTATGGGGTTCCCTGATACGATCTCCATTGAACTCCAACAGGCACCGAATGTTGAAGCTCTGGCTATGGGTGAGTTATTAGCAAGAGCGAGAGTGCTGACAACAACCGGAGACAAAAGCCAGGACGTAATTGCAACTGTGCGCCCAACCCGTAGTGACAACGAGTTTCCCACCAAGAGTGGCTCAATCACCAGTGTGACATGCTTCAGGTGCAGCAGCAAACACCATATAGCAAAAGACTGTCCGAATCACAGAACACGCTGCTATCGATACGGGGAGGTTGGGCACTGGGCTCGAGACTGTTCGGGAAACGCTACAGGGGGCAAGGCATCAGCGCCAGTCTTTTCTCCAACCAAGATGTAAATACGGCGCTCCCGGTAGCAAACAACCTTGTTGACGGAACTTGCTGTTCAGCGCTGGTTGATACTGGCTGTTCACAGAAGATTGTAGATGCAGATCGGTGCCGGTCTTGGAAGAGAGTGACGTTGGACGTTATGACTATTGGAGGCATGTCCCGTCCATGTTGCGGTGCAGGAGTGGTAACCTTATCCACAGATAAAGGTAGTTCTGTCAAAATCAACGTGTTGGTGGCTCGTATCGTACCCCGAAGAAAAACTCCTAAGGGGTTAATTCCCTTGATGGTCGTTTTATAGCAGAACAAGACTAAAGTACGTCCAGTGATGGACTTCCGGGAGCTCAACCATCACGTTGACGCTTTCACAGCTGATGCAGACGTTTGTGCAGCTAAACTGCGTGAATGGCGGCAGAAAGAAAGAAAGAAAAAAAGCACTGCACTTTTTAGCCACCCCCTCATCATCATTAATTTTTTTTTTTACTACACTCCTCCGCGGTTCTATAACACCATCGTCCGGGCGGCTGGCTGACCCAGTCAAGGAAGCCAATTATGATGAGGTCCGGAACCTGAGTCAGGGTTGATGCTGTCGACACGGCACCAATGATGACGACGCTCTCGAGCTAGTCGTGATGGTATCGTCACAGTAGCTAGTCTTCGAGTCGTCTCTTACAACGGTGAACTTCCCTGCCTACGCTGTGGATTTTGATTGCAAGGAAGACGCGTTGAAAACTCGGTAGCCGTTTCTCTACCACTTCAAACCAGACTGGACACAAGCGTACTCTTAAAGTACGGCATCAAAAAAAAAAAAAAAAAAAAAATCAAAGACGCCTGGATAAGTTGCGGAAATGTCTTTATATATATATATATATATATATAATTATCAACAAAAGCAGAATATACAGTCTTCGAATTCAATTTTCACAACGGAGCGAAAGTTTTCGTTTAAGAATAATCAGAGCTTTCAATTGTCCAGATAAAAACAAAAGTCTTTTCAGGGCTCTTTACTGAAGCCTTCCGGAAACAAACGAAGTGGGGGTGGAAGGTTGGTGGCAGCGGCAGTAAATTCGTCTTGTCTCTTTCACTCGGCAACAACAACTCTCTAACTCATTCTCAGCTCTTTCTGTTTCTATACATCTTCAGTCAGGACTCTATCGGAGGCGCATTATTCGACTTTAACTCTTTTAAGTCGGTCGTCGGCAGGCTTTTCTACGTTTCTTTACATCTTAAGCCAGGAGCTCTATGGAGGGCGACCAATCTTTTGGTCGTAGTTCCCGGTTGGGAACACTTTTCCCTCAGTCGTTACATCTCAATTGGTCCCAAGTCCACCTTTAACTGTAACTGAACTACGATTGGC
Organism: Ascarosepion bandense; assembly: GCA_037127315.1. Lineage (NCBI taxonomy): Eukaryota > Metazoa > Mollusca > Cephalopoda > Sepiida > Sepiidae > Ascarosepion > Ascarosepion bandense. The sequence continues at coordinate 499,311 of JBBBDQ010000789.1, read as the reverse complement.
TCTTTGTAATCTTTTAGTCAGGAGCTCTATGGGAGGCGACCGTCACTGTCTCTACGGCTGGCACCCAAACGGCATGGATCCTGGTTGGAGACACCTCTCCCTCAGTCGTTACATCTCTGGGCCGAGAACCGACTGGATGTCGACTGCAACTCAACTCAACTCAGCTCCCCTGGGTTCTCCATTTTTATGCTTGTCCCAAATTCTCGTGGGAGGTGCGTGATCGACCCGGAGTGTCTATGCAAATCAAATCTTTAACCAATGAGATTACTTCTGCCTCTGCATTTCGAGGTGGGGGTTATATCACTCCCTTGTTTTAACCAATGAGGTAACAATATTTCCTTTGACGTAATTTCTTTTCTTTTTCTTCTTCCCTATTACTTCATTTTTTTAGGTTTTCAAATTTTGAAATCCTATCCCATCAAATTCAGAAACTATAGATCTGACCTTATCCTAACACCATCAAAAGTTTTGACACTCTTGTTTTGACTACCGATATTTTTCACTTCCACCGGTCGAAAAAACCCAAGGCTTCTGATCCATTTTCAAATAAACAACGCAAAAATATATTTTTCCTTTCTGTTCTCTTCGATTTCCAGCTAGTTTTTCTTTTTTTCAGATTTAACAAGTTTGTAATATGTATTCCTTTTTTTTTTTAACTTAACTCATATGGCGATTTCCAAGAATACCATTAATAATAATTTTTTTCGCTCCGTCGTATTAAACTTAGTATTAGATTTTTTTTTCAATTGCAATATTACAAGGCAATCTTAAACAAGGCAATAACGTGTTACATAAGTACCTCAAGCAGGGCAATTACGGGTTACAGTTCCAATATACAAAAACACTGGTGAACTCTCTGACGCCTCTAATTATTGCGATATCAGCCTCCTACCGATTTTTGGCAAAGTGTTCGAAGCCATTATCAACGCCGAAGTGGTTCAACATCTCACAACCCACGGGCTCTTCTCTGACAAACAGTATGGTTTCTGCTTCACCAGGTCTGCTGCTGATATGCTGACGAACATCACTGAATATATACAGCAGGCTCTCGACAAGAACGGCGAACCCCGAACTGTTGTCCTAGATATCTCCAAAGCGTTCGACAGAGTCTGGCATGCTGGCCTTCTACTCAAGCTGCGAGGTTATGGCATAACTAGACAATTGTTTGACCTTATCCAGTCATTCCTTTCAAATCGCACAATAAAGCAATAAAGGTAGTATTGAACGGACATGCCTCCCAATACTATCATACGAACGCAGGTGTCCCTCAAGGCTCTATTCTAGGTCCTCTGCTTTTCCTTATCTACATTAACGATCTCCCAGATGTAATAAGATCAAAAATCTGCCGAGGCTAACAAAGCTTGAGCTTGAAAAGGACTTCCAACCCGTGGCGGACTGGGGTAAGAAATGGCTCGTGAATTTTAATGCTTCCAAAACAAAGCTGCTATCTATTAACCATAACAGACAATCGCTCCTAGACCCTAACATTAGCAGGAATCAGGCTAGTTTCCCTGAAAGCAAAACACTGCGCCTCCTCGGCTTAACTCTCACAACAGACTATATAGAATCCATAGCTAAAAAGGTCGGTTCTCTGTGTAGGGCCAGGAAGTTTTTTCCCGTCTGAAACAATCCTGCACATATATAAATCTACCATTCGCCCGCGCATCGAATACTACTGCCATATCTGGTCGGGTGCTCCTTCTATCCAGATAGGTGTCTTTGACAAAATCCAGCGGAGAATCTGTAATGTGATCGATCTCGACTTGGCAGCTCAGATACAGTCACATTCTCAACGGCGAATTGTGGCTTCCCTGTGTCTCCTCTACAAATACTTTCACGGCTTCTGCTCCGATGAACGTAGCTCACTGGTGCCCCCATATATGAATTTACTCGTGCCACAAGATTAGCAACTAGGTCCCACCCTAATACTGTGAAACAAATTAAATGTAAACGCAAATTCTACTCCACCAGCTTCTTTTTTCGTACTTCCTGCCTGTGGAATTAACCTTCCGTTTACTTGCTTCCCCGACAGCTATAATCTCCAAGAATTTAAATGTAAAGTCAATAGTCATCTCCTATCTCACTAACCTGCATCCTATCTCTCATGCTTCTTTCTCTGCCCACTTTACTCTCATCAGTATTTTCATCCTTCTCTTACCCACTTCCTGACACCCCCTATGACCTGTCACTCTTTCTCATAACTTTCCCCCTATTTAACCTCCTGCAAAACAGTGGCAGTAAAATACCTTGGTTGAGGCGATATATATATATATGTTTCCCTCCTGTCATATTCTCAGGAATTTGTGTTATTTTGATTTTTTTTTCTCATATCTTAATGTAAGTTACTCAATAGTAGGCACAACTATTTTTGTCCGTCTTGGCAGATTTACTGAGTGGTAGTGTCGTCATCGTAAATGCCTACTTATGATTTGATCACACACACACACACACACACACACACACACACACACACACACACACAATACCTATGATTTTGCTGCTTACAATACTAGACTAAATTCTTCCACTTTTTATGTTGGTTGATTATTTCTATCAAATCCAATGTATCCATAACTACAACTTACGGCTGAAAATGATTTTTCATGTACTTCTTCGCCTAATTTACACATTTCTATTTGTAATCTTTATTATGAAGGATGTAGTTTCGTTGTTTTCATGCCTTTAATCAATGTTCGCAATATTCTGTATCTTTTCTTTCCCTTTATATGCTCAACAAGAAATATTTTCTTACTGAGAAATTCTTTTTCTGGCTTATTACTCTTTTAAACTTTCTCAAGTATATTTTAGTGACATTCTTTAAGCCCGTCTTGTTCTTTGTCAATTTCTTTTTTGTTCTGTGGTTGCTGTTTAACTTTTTCGCAATTTCTAACACTATGTTTACATGTCTCAATAGCACAAGTGAATCGTGTGACGACACTACGTTGGTCTATACAATAAAGACTCGGGATCCCGTGATTTCTTTGACGATATCTGCGCGCGCGCGCACACACACACACACACACACACACACACACACACACACACACACACACACACATTTTCTTTGGTCTTTCACTTACCTTGGATTTAACTCAATTTTTTACTGGTCGTGTTATTTGTCTTTTTGCACACCGTATTGGATATTATTAGAAGGTTTTTGCACTTTCAAGCTACATTTCAGACTTAGGTACCCAGTATCTTTTGGATTATCCGTGCTGTACCAAACAAACAAAACTTCTGAAACACAGAAAAACTCATTGTTGAACCCATGAGCAAACTTCTCTGAAAGCTCTTCCAAATTCTCAGATGACAATTGGCTCAATCTTTACCGTTTAGCAATTCTATATACTTTTCTACTTTAATTATCTTTATTGTTGTTGTTGTTGTTGTTGTTGTTGTTATTAAATCCTCAGTTGTTTAACATTCTAAGTCACCTATCCAAGTAATGACTAATCTTGAGATTGCTAAATTTTCAAAAACTTTAATCCAAGAAATACTAAGTAACAAGAAGTAAAAGTGTCAACAATTCGAAAAGATTCAGAAATTATTAATGAATAGGTCGCAAGTGTTATTGACCTCTTGTTAATTAATTCTTTCTTCCTTTTTTCTACATCTAAGTAGAATCTATTTCTCTTCTTCTTTCCGCATCATTATTCTTTGTAACATTTTCGTTTACAAACTCCTTTTCTTACACTCCCTGCCTCCCTGTCATTCTCTCGCTCTGACAGAAGCCCCTTACATTCTTTATCGACAATTAGTTAACTCGTGAAGAAGTAGCAATCGTCTCCTTAAATTCTTGCCCGAAAAGAAGAAACCAATAATACCCAGCTGCGAGATAGTTCCTCTTAAAGACTAATTTCTTCTGGATAGACGGCCAATTTAATAAGAGCTCTTTAGTGACCTCTTTTCGAATCCTTGACCTCCTTCGAAACTCTCTCCTAATCATATTACATATCTCGGCAAACGCACTTCAAATTCGAGGAGGGCAGAAAACTGATGACGCCAGCAATATTTTACATTCATCCACCAGCCATTTATCATGAATCGAATCTAACTTTGGGGAATAGTAAAAGAGTTATTCGCTTACTTATAGACATTTGTGTCTCTATTTGACTTTTATTCCTTAAGAGGAAGTGTTTCGCATAAATAATATGTTTTTTGATTGATAAGCTGGTTTAAGAGGATCCCACGCACGCTGCATTTAGCATCAACAATAGGTAGTCAAACTAAATGTGACCAAACCTTAACAAACAGCGTAAATGGATTTTTACGTTATAACATTTGGTTATAATTAACTGTTTAGCATCACCACGAACCGATAAATCCCATAAATTCGAGTGGAAAAACTTGTAATTCTTGCTCATATGAAATTTGAGAATACTTTTCAGCTTTCATATATATATATATATATATATATATATATATATATGTGTGTGTGTGTGTGTGTGTGTGTGTGTGTGTGTGTGTGTGTGTGTGTGTGTGTGTGTGTGTGTGTGCATGTATATATGTATGCGTGTGTGCTTTCTTTTCTTTTCTAAAGTAGAGCATAACTATGAAAAATTTATAAGCTGAAATGTGGAAAGGCGAAGAAGTAATGACAATTAACTTACATGGAAATAAACTTTCATCAATTCCATATGCCAAAAATGACTTTGGGTGAAATTTTAAATTTTGAATGGGCACACTTTTAAAACTCTACACAAAGAACTGTATAATAGAAAAATGCATGAGTTTAACGTCTTTCATATCGGTCATAGATAAAGACGTCTTGTATCGAAGTAAGTAGACATGGAAAAATTATTTTGATGAGGTTTGAGAACACTCGAAGTATTTTCCTCTTTCAGTTTATGGTAATTGTTTCAACGTTTATGTACAGCAAGAGTAACTTTTACTAATGTTACAATTTTGAGGTGAATTAACGTGATACAAACTTTTGAAATACGGTAGATAACGATGAGCGAATTCATTTTGATAGGTGACAAAGAGATTCAGAGATTTTAAGGCTATTATCATCATTATTATTATTATTATTATTTCAAGAAATGTTTGATTTTCAAAAATTTGCTGCATTCGGATCAAGGATTTTGCCAGAAACCTTGACAAAATGTGTTGTTTTTGAAGATGCTTGACAGTGAAGAGACTAAGTAGAAGAGAAAACAAGTATCCTATAAATGTACCTACTCTAGCAATTTCATCATCAGTTACCTTTCACATTTGTATTCATTGAAGTCTTCTAAATTAACTCTTTTTTCATCTTTTGACACAAAAATTGAAAGGAGATTTATTTTCCATGTTGAAAAACAGCGTTACAAATGGATTTTTAATATTTTTTTGTTTTTCGGTAAATCTATTTAAAAAACGTTACTTATGGGTGGAGAGGAATTAGCAGTCTATTTCCTGCAACTCATAGATTTTGTCTTCAATCTAGAAAACTGTATTTAAAACACTGTTAACTTTCGAAATACTTATTTCCTTTTATCTGGTACTAAAATTTCTCTTCCCACTGAAAACTGATGGCTTGGATCTTGATCACAAGATAAATACAAAGGTAGGTCATAGTGCCCTGGAGCAATAACCTTAGACATTGCGTAATATTTGCTAGAATTCCGAAAGAACTAGATTCATTTGAGACTTTCATCGCTTTGATGTGAATACGATACCGGATAAGTCTGTTTAAGAAGGTTACTTCTTAACTATAATGAGACACAAATGATCGCTGGTAACCGAAGGAATATTCTGTGAGAGATGCTAACAGTTTTAGTATATTTAGACGGTCGTTCTCGGAACAGTTCTATACTGCGATTATTGTGTCTAAGAAATGTCGCCATAAATGCAGCTACGCCTATTGACCACAAATAACTCTGTGAATGTTTTTTTGTGTGTGGTAGTGGGGAAGGGCGTTTCTAATAGAGCGTTAGTGATGTTTATCCTTAATTGTGATTTAATTGTATATTAACTGTTTTTATTAATTGTGAATTATTAATTGTTTTGACTCAGTCAATAAGTAAGCAAACAGCATAAATCTTAATGCTGCACAAATCATAGCCATGTTATCAATAAACTATTCTTATTTGGGAAGAAAGTTTTTTTTACTGATGATTAAGTCTTTCAGAGGTACAAAGTGTGTCTGCAGAAAGTGGGAGAAAGTAAAACGCGCACACGTATATATATAGAGAGACGCAGAACCATAAATACTACATACCGACAGTCACATAAACACACACACACACACACACACACACACACACACACACACACACACACACGGATATATATAAGCACTTGGATAATATTTGCATTTGCTTGGCTATTTTATTAACTGGCAAGAAAATCGTTTGAGTAAATAAAAAACATTAAAACGAAAATGATGCTAAATTCAAAAGTTATTTTTGTAAAATTTGCAGCAAGATATTCATTATTTCCAATTTCTATGCTAAAATTTTGAAAGCTGAACATAAGCTCCATCAATGCTAAGTGACGAATAAAAATATTGAATTTATAATGAAAAGATCTTGAGACCATTTGACTGCGAAAAAATATCCCTCTTGACAAAATGGTCGCATAAGATATAGATGAAACGAGCTTGTAACTAATCTATTTTCAATTAACAAGAGTCATATGTAATATTTACCATTATGAATTTAGTATCCAGAGATTGATGTTAAAGCTAACATAACAAAAAAGAAATTAGGATACTGGTTTTTAGGCTAGTAGATCTTCTAAATTTGAAGTTCAATGCAATACCAATTTTATAACATTAAACTCTTCCCTAATTTTACTACCTTAAGCTTATAAGCGTCGGCAACGCAAATACAGAAGAGGAAAAATTTTTATATTGACTGATTCTTTTTCAATCCCTTGTAGCAAGACAATTCTAGATTTTGAGATAATAATGTTTAAGTGGAACAAGTCTTACTAATTTACCCATAGCCCTGGGAGTAGAAGAGGTAGATTCATACCTTTCTCAAGAGTATTTGTGCATATATGAATATAACGAACCCAACTAAAATTAGAACTGGGCAATTCCGAGCCACTCACACATAGCAGCTTAATAGCACCCGATATTCCCAAGCGGTCAACCATCTAGGTACTGACCAAACTTTGACGTTGTTGAACTTCGCTAATAGTACATGAACTCGTGTTTCAACTCGATGTGGCCGTATGCCACATCGAGTTGAAACACATTGAATTGAAATTCAACTGATATATCACGGTCTGAAATCAACGTAATATGTGTTTGAGTTTTTCAAAGAAAAGAAAGTTTACAGAACACCCACCTTTCCCTGCGTCGAGCTTTACTTTCACTTAATTTTCTTTTTGTAATTTTACGCATTAACAGATTTTTTTACTACTATCAACGGTGTCTGAGTGATATATATATTTTTTTTAACCACATCACCCCAAGCAAGGTGGTAAGGCCACTGGTGTGCAGGAGGCTACGTAAGAGTGAACAGATTGGAAAAGAGAAAGCCGGAAACCACGACCTAAACAGGGAACAAGGGATGAGCCTCTACACATGTTCAATAGACGTGGGTGGAGTGTGAACCGGGCGATGGTTCAGTCTATCTACTCCAATTGAAAGAAAAAAAATAAAAAGAAAAGAAAAGTGAAAAGATTGGAAAAGAGAAAGCTGGAAACCACATACTAAACAGGGAACAAGGGATGAGCCTTTACAAATTCAGACAAATTAAAGACAAAAATTAAACAGACCCAATTTAAAATAAAAAATAAAAATAAAAAGCGGAAATCAACATACCAGTTAGGCAAGACAGACTGAAAAAGTTGAGCAGAAATACCCAACTAGGATTCCGTTCTTTAATTTTCCCAGAGAATTTACTGTTGTTATCCGCCGTCTTGAGTTAGTTGAAATCGGAAGAGAGAGAGAGAGAGAGAGAGAGAGAGAGAGAGAGAGAGAGAGAGAGAGAGGATGGCCCGCTGCGAAGAGGGTTTCATAATGACCAATGCTACACCGACCATACCCTTAAAGAATTCCTTCAAGCAGTGAAACCACTATGAAAACTTTCACCATTTACGTCGAAACGAGATTTAAACGCAAAAATTATTTACAATGGCAGAATAGTACCCCTGCTAAAAAATTCAGACAAATTAAAGACAAAAATTAAACAGACAAAAATTAAAATAAAAATATTCGAAATATATATATATAGTTACAATTTTCATAGAGTGTATAGATACCGCTCTTCACCCTCCAGCCATGGATGGAATACCAGGATAGATTGGGTTCTATAGCCTTGGTCTACTGCAGAAATTAATATCAACCTACTGCGGAAAAAGTGTCTGTCTAGTCAGCCATGTCTTGAAAGAGACATGATCACCCAAGCGTGTAACACGTACAGCAATTAACTGACTGACAGATACCACACTGATCCAACGTAGAAAACCCGGGAAGCGACAGTTTTGTCCTTTTGTTTTAATTCTCCGACCATTTTGGATCTTAGAGAAACTTTAGGGCACAAGCTATGTCAACGTTTAGTCAATCAAATGTTTTACTTGCATGATATTATACAAGCACCTTGAATAAGTTCTCGCTGTTTTCCAACAAATGGCGTTCCCAGAACTGTATACGTGTAGCTTCAGATGGTAACGCTTCTATGAGGAAGTACTATAAGCAAGCTTAGAATTCAGTATATCATTTCATCCAAAGTGTAGACAATTTTCTTTTTCATAGCGTTAAACATTTTTTCGTGCCAAAAAAGTGTTTTGCGTGGAATGTTACTGCACTACTTCAAAATAAATCTGCAGATGAAGCACACAGAATTCTTGTTTATATGCTCTGTCGAAAACAACATACCGAGAGTGGTTTAGACGCTTAAAAAATAATGATTTTGAAGTTGAACGCTCTATTGCACCGAAAAAGTTTGAAGATGAAGAATTGGAGGCATTACTTCATGAACACTCATTTCAGGCGCAAGGACTTGGTCACACAACAGCTTCGTAACGTTTGAAAACATTAGAAATGATTCAAAAGCAAGGACATTGGGTACCGTACGAGTTGAAGCCGAGAGACGTCGAACGGCGACTTGTCACGTGTGAACAGCTGGTTCGTCAGTAGAAAAGGAAAGGTTTATTTACATCGTAACGTGACCGGCGATGAAAAATGTATACACTACGATAACCCTAAGGGTAGAAGATCGTGAGGTAAGCTCAGCTAGGCTGAATATCCATGGTTCGAAGTTTCTGATCTGCATTTGATGGTATCAGCTGTGTGTAGTTAATTATGGGCTGCTCAAACCGACCAAAACCATCACAGGAGATCGCTACCGACTACAATTGACGCGTTTGAGCAAAAACAGTTGCTATACGAGCAGAGACACAATAAAGTAACTTTGCAACATGACAACGCACGGTCACATGTTGCAAAACGGGTGAAAAGCTACTTGGAAACGTTTACATGGGAAGTCCTACCCCAACCACAATATTTACCAGACATTGCCCGGTCCGATTATCACTTGTTCCAATCGATAGTACATGACCTGGCTAAGCACCACTTTCATACTTATGAAGATGCCAAAAAATAGAACGACTGGTGGTTAGCCTCAAAAGACGTGTCGGTTTTCCGACGTGGAATTAAATTGCTGCCAGAAAGATGAGAAAAAGTAGTGGCTAGTGATGGATAATACTTTCAGTGACATGTTTCATACTAATTTTTGTAAATAAAATATTTGTTTAAGTTTGCCTACGATCCATGATGATCGGAGAATAAAAACAAAAGGACAAAACTGTCACTTCCCGGGTTTTCTACGTTGGATCAGTGAGGTATCTGTCAGTCAGTTAATTGCGTAAGTGCTACACGCTTGGGTGATCATGTCTCTTTCAAGACATGACTGACTAGACAGGCACTTTTCCCGCAGTAGGTTGATATTAATTTCTGCAGTAGACCAAGGCTATAGAACCCAATCTATCCTGGTATTCCATCCATGGCTGGAGGGTGAAGAGCGGTATCTATACACTCTGTGAAAATTGTAACAATATATATATATATATATATATATATATATATTTCGCATATCACTTAAACACCGTTGATAGTAGTAAAAAAATCTGTTAACGCGAAAAATTACAAAAAGAAAAATTAAGTGAAAGTAAAGCTCGGCGCAGGGAAAGGTGGGTGTTCTGTAAACTTTCTTTTCTTTGAAAAACTTAAACATACATTACGTTGATTTCAGATCGTGAAGGGTATTGTTTATTTCATAGCGAATCATTTTATTTTAAAATCTACTTGAATTCATGAAGAAATATAGATATATCTATTTTCTAAATTTATTTCACTGTCGTTTCTTAATAATAATAATAAAAACAACACCAACAACATCAATAATAATAATAATAATAATAATAATAATAATAATAAGTTTATAGATTCCCAAAGTAGCAACCAATATTGTGTAAAAATTTATCATGTGGTTAAACTTGATCATCATTAAAAACAAAAACTCACAAAATGTTTTATTTTACTGAAAGTGATGCAAATATTCCAATCACTTCCACACCTGCCCATTTATTCTGACTTGGTGCAGGCTTGTATCTTGTAAAGTTGCCTCTTCGTCTGCTTACGAATTTGGTGTTTTAAGTACAGCGTCTCATGTGAAGTGCAGATAGCAGCACATTGGACAAAAATAGAGAATGTCGCTATTTATTTTTTTCTTCTCTCTCTCTCTCTCTCTCTCTCTGTTTCTTTTTCTTCATCAAACGGCGTATATTTTATTTCTCTGCTTGTTAATTTCCCAAGCAGTTGGATGTTATGTATAGTTTATCGACGGCTCCACCCATTTTTCTATGTTATGCTATGTCTGGCATTTTGAAAACGGAAAAAGATTGTCATCTAATGCATTGACCCTAGCGCCAAGCAAAGGGAATACATAGAATAGGGGGTGGCTGGAGACAGTACAAGTTAACTGGTGGTGGCTTTTTGCGGCAGATAATGCGGTGGGTAGAGGTAGCTTCGTCCAAATGTGATAGGAAGGATGGGGCAGGAATAATGGAAGTAGGAAGTTCTTGTAACGAGTCATTTGAGCTGTACTCAGCCCCAACTGCATCAGTCAGACGTTAGTAAATGCATAAACAGCCGCATAAAAAGAAGTGAGACCTACTTTTACCCACATTCCTAAATGCACCGTTTTTACATCTCGTTTTCATAATGTTTATCATCAACTTTAGTCTTTTTAGAAAGCAAAATATAATACAGCGGAAGTTGATTTAAATGACTCTGAGAATTTTCATATTTTTGTCGTTCTTGCCACAATGCTAACAAAAAAGTAACTTTTTTTCCTTTTTCTATCGCGTATTTCGTTTGCCTTCTTCGTATTGCATTTTCTAATTAAAATATTAAGGGTGATTACTTGTTTCAAATATATATGAAATATAAAGGCTAAATTATTTGCAAAGTATTTTCGAAGAATAAGATGCTTCACTCTGTAGTTGGTTACTCTTTGACGCGGATGATCAAACTCTTGTTATGTAATACCAACCAGATTTAGTTCTACTCCTAGTACAATGAATTTCTTTTATATGCCGTGTTCGATCATGGCTATCCAAAACTTTCTGTTCCTTGTAGCTTTTAGCGCAATATTTGTCTTTTTTGTTATACTTCCCACTACTTGTTCTACCACCCAAGTACATATGCTCTTTAGGAAAGTTACTCTACTCGTCTTATTTTCAGTAGATCCCGTGAATTTCAAATTCTTAAAGACTCTTTATGGATATCAGAAATTTCAGCTTTCTTTTTCTGAATTTAAGTATAAATGCCTTTTTTCTTTCAGTTTTCCTTAAAGCTTCATCGTTTTGGAATTCACAGCATCCTTCTCTCGAGCAACATCTCTTCTACTTCAAATTTTCTATTCATCTGTGAGGAACCATATGACGTTCGGCTGGCAAGTTCATAGGCTGACCGAGATATAAACGTAAGTAGATACTAGTTGTTAGGGTAAAAGACATGCAAGTGTAACAACTGGTGGGTCTACTTAGATTCATATTTTGGTTAGCCTATGAACTTTCCAGTCGATATTACGTGCTGCGAACACGTACCGTAAATATATATTTAAAGTTTTATGCATTGAAATACAATAAATCGAAATTTATGCTTACCATTTATATTTTGGGTTTCAGTTATTTAAATTTTATAAAGCCGATATATCGTAATAAATAATCTTTAGTTACATTATTTTTTACGCTTTTCAACAGTAGTAAGTTTATGGGTATACGAGAGACATTAGATACTTTATTTTCTGGACAAATCTAACTATCTGCTCAGCATGTATGTCTACCGTGCATGCTTATAGTTTCTGATCTAACATAAAACGAAGAAATTGCATTCTACTGCCAATATTAATTATCCAGTTATCCAAAAATGTCAAATTATTTAACAGACGATCGTAAAAGAAGCTGGGTTCTTTTAGGGTTTAATAGACATGTTATAAATAAATTACTACCGCTTGCCTAAGAGAAACAAAAATAAAAATACTCAAAACATATTTCAAATATTTCGGTTTATATAAAAAATATTATGAATGTCTTTACTGATGTCTGCTTGCACCAATAAAGCTTGTTGAGTTACTTGCTTGAAAGACATTCTTACGTCTTACCATTCTTTTACTCCTTTTGAAGTTTTGACGCTCAGTCTAAGCAATTTTCATAATTCTGAAAGTTTGTATCTATAAAAGTTCGTAATCATCAAGTAGAGGAATACTTCTGTTTTAGTGGACACCTTTCCACAAACAGATCACCAGGCTGTCATATCAAAGAGATTTTTATTTTATTCATTTTTGTTTGCCTTAGTTTCATTTTACTTAAACTGAAAAGATTGGATTTATATGAATTAACATTGAACATTCACTCCTGCAGTACTGGCTAAAAACATGAATAAATTATTTGTTTTTATTGCTAAATTCAGTCATATAATCGGCTTTTTAGACAACTATTTAAAGATAAATTTAGACCCGTCTAATTTGAAATAACATGGGATATATTCATTCTCTAATGATCTATTTTGATATTAAAAAATAAAAGACAAAAAAAATAAAAAAGAACCAGCATTCACTTTTTGTGCTTTGTAGATTTGTGGAACAAGGACACAAGGTCAATCTATGTGGCCGTACGAATTATGAATAGGTATCTTAAAGTAAAGTAAAAATTTCTGAAGTTTCGTGTGAGTGGCGAGAAGGTTTAGTATAGCTGAAGTACTGCCCAACAAAAAAGAAAATATGAAATAATGAAATTGAATATCAAGTTCCAGAATCTAAAAGTAAATTAGGATAAGTTTTCAGTTTTTAATTAGCGACCATAAAAATGTACTTTGTCAACCTGTGAAACAATCACATGAATAATAGACTTATAATGTATAAAAGATCAATCTTGATAGACAATTTATAGTTCCAATTATTAGGACAAAATAGCAGAAAATCGCATTGACAATCTCGTCTTAGAAAGAACGAAGAGAATATTTCTAATATCTAAAGATCAGAGATTAAAACAAACAACAATTTTCCCAGTTTGGAATTTCTTGACAGCTTCCCTTTACCCTACCTATCTGTTTAACTCATCTGAACATTAACTCCAAAAATAGAATTCGTATGAATTCTAAAATGGCTTATTCCACGGAAACTACAGTATCCATAAAGGAATAGGCTCAATTAAGCACGTTGAACGGAATGGGTTTGTAATAATGAAAGAAGTAAATGAAAGGTTTTGGTTGGAAAGTGTCAAGTAGGCTTGTTTCGAAGACAAAATCAAAAGTAAACGATAACGATTCGCTGGACAATGGATCTAGAAACATTTCGTGGGGAATTCTATTTCAGTCTGAACAAAGCGAATGACAACAAATGTGTCGAAAGCTGTAATAAAAGATGTTTACGAGTTTGTTTCATTATAGAAATAATAAAATCATTCATTTAGTTCAAGTTGTCAATTAAAAAAAAATATAAGAAATTTTATATCTAATCGATCATCAGACGTAGAAAATGAAGCGTACATCAAGTGGCCAACGCAAGGCTGAGAACCAAATAAAATCGAACGCAATATAAAAAGGTCAACTAGACAACACCGACGACTAAATGATACTGCATGCATCCCAAGGCAAAAAGGTTATGAAAACTTTAAATATTCATTAATCATTAAGTGGTTAGTTTGTTGTAATTTAGTGATATATACTAAATTTGAACTTCGGGCATAAGTGCAAATGCGCCATAAAGCAAACAAAACGGCTTTATTTTCAGAGTCTGACAAATCATGAGAGGGAACCCGTTTGTTTAATAACGATAGGCGTATATGGGTGCCTCGGCCTAGGGGAATGGTT